>CM050163.1:23388135-23588135 GCA_027410445.1 Discoglossus pictus | reverse complement strand
CAATTTTAAGGCCGTTTATGACGAGCAATTCGCTAGTAAGAAATAAAGAAGAAGCCGAACAGAAAGCATACATCTTATAAGAATCCAGGAAATCCATGTAACTCATATTATTTTTTTACCTGGGCACATTATAAAGGACCAGTTATAATTGTTCTCAACTGGGCACAAGCTGACATCCAGGACTGGTTCCTCATATGTGGTTTTTGCCACTGAAGTGCTCGGCAGTTTCATCGGGCCCCTGTACGACGCCTCTATACACTGCCCTTTGCCCGTGTTACTTGGATCTGTACACCAGCCGCACCCAGGCTGCTCCAAGCACTGACCGCATGTTCTGTATCCGGAGCAGTTCTCAGCTGTAGAGGCAATATAAGAATTCCAGTTAGGCCTTTAGTACAGAAACAAGTTTATTCAATTTGTAGCACAATATATCCATTAAGTGAGAGGACCCCGGGTACCACAGCTCACCAGGTACCCCTATTATTATGTCTCTAGTTGTGCTTATGCATAAGATTTTCTTGGATGGGTTGCCAGTTCCTTCTCCAGTGGACCATGATTTGTCTAACCTCTCTGCTATGACCTGCCCACCTTGGGTGACCCTACATGGTAAAGCCAACAGCTTCATTGAAGTACACAAGTCACTTTACCATGACAAGGTAGCGATCCAGAAGTAGTAGGCAACCTAAACCATCTCATATCAAGTACATGGAGCAACCAACTTGGTATATACTGAGCTTCAATTAGATAATTAAAGCAGCACAACTAATACTAATAGAATAATTTGCTATGGAGGAAAATGGCTTATACCAGGGGTGGAGAGCCCAACACAAGCCAGGATTTGAGGATATCCCTGCCGCCTACGGGTGAATCAATCACTTCTTCAGTATTCCTGATTAGCTCACCTGTGCACAGAAAGGATATCCCCAAGTCCTGGCCTGTGTGTGGCTCTATAGGACCAAACTTGCTTATACAATGCACAGACAGATTTTAATTATCTTAATGAACCCTGTTGGAAGGTTCCCTTTAATGTGCTCCATTCTCTCAATTATTTTTTTTAAAATGCTTGCCGCATCATTATAGTGTAGTTGGGACAAATATGCACTCAGCATCGCCGCCATGTGGCTGGAGGAGGTCTGTGCCTGTGTATTACATACTGGACTAGAAACTTTAAAGCATCAATAAATTATAAGCAAATACAGCTTGAATATGAAGTCATTCTTAAAGGACTGCGGTGTTCACATTTTTTTCTATATGTTATCTTAATAAAATAAACAATGGGCTTTTGGAAAGCATATATTTAATTTTACTTTGATGGCATATATCATTTTCTCATCTATGTTAATTCTGCCCTTTGCTTTCTCAGGAGGGTGTATCTTTGCAGAACAAGTTTCTCAATAGCCCAGTGAAAGTGCCAACAGTTTAAGCCGCCTATTGTCCTGATAGAAGTCTCCTGTATATTTATACCCTACTCCCAACCACAGGAAGTGGATTATTTTAAAGTGTAGTTCTTAAAAAGATTATTTTTTAAATATATGCATTTAGTGGTTATTATATAGATCTATCAGGACAATAGGTCTGCGCCAGCTTGAACTGTTGGAAGTCTCATCAGGACTAAACTCTTTCTATATAGGTAAGGCAAGAACTGCAAGTGGTCCGCTAAATTAGAGACAACTTTAGTGAATATTGCCCCCGCTTCATTGCAGACTTTTATTTCATGAATTGTTTGAGAAGTGGAAACATCTGAGCTTAATAAGAACATGTGTATTTATTGAAAAAAATAATTCTTATAAAACAATTTCAAATGTATGATAGGAACCTGGTGTCCCGTCAACATACAAGATATACTAAGGCATGAATACACACATAGTCATATATCATACTTATAAACTGTTAATGATTTATTCTGCAAGATTGGTCTCTGTACTATTATTACTAGGTAGAACTGATTATATACATACGTGGACAATTGCTCATGGTGTACCACTCCATGCACTGTCCATATGGAAAGGAGGCCACATATGCATTGGAGTCCACGCATTGCTTCATGTTACTGCACCACATGCACTCTGAGCTGGCACTGGTGCATTCACCACACTGAGTCCTAGAGGCACAAGGGGTACGGCACGGCTTCACGCTGTGATTGGCTGAAACAAAAAGCGTTAAAGGCAGAGCCATGAAATGCCATTGTAAAGTGTCACAAATAATGCAACATAAACACAATCCTAACTATAAAACAAAGAATGATGGCACACAGCCACAAGACATTTAAAGGGATGGTGGCCAGTACACATGGACACTTACATCAGTTTATTTTATTTGACCTTAAAGTAACACAGTAATTGTCCTAGACATTGAAATGAAAAGTAAGCATATAAATTATTACAATTCGGAGTGGTTTGATAATTTAGTTGACTTTTTCACTTAATTTATGCTTAAAAAACCCAACTTTCAATCTCCTTATGACCATCAGAAAAGGGATGGGGGAACAAGGAAGCGCAGAATGATTCCAATAGTGTAGATCAATAAATGGATTTATTATATACAAACTGCAAAGAAATACACTCACATGTTATGTCCTCAAAAAATCTTGAGGTACATTCATAGCATACAAAATAGATGTTACATAGTTACGTAGTATTTAAGGTTGAAAAAAGACCTTCAGTCCATCAAGTTCAACCTTTTAAGATCTCCTCTGATCTGCAATATGCAGATTAACTATTAATTAAATAATTGTATAAAAAAAAAAGAAAAAGAAAATCAATTCCCTCAGAATCACAGTCACCGGCGACCAGACTGCTCCCTGAATCAATACTGCCTCTCTAATTATCCATGATAACCCTGAATTCCTTTTTTAATAAGAAATAAATCCAGTCCCTTTTTAAAGTTATCTATCGAATCCGCTGTCACCACCTCCTCTGGTAGAGAATTGCACAGATTAACCACCCTTACTGTGAAGAACCCTTTTCTTTCTTTAAGGTGGAATCTTACTTCTAACCTCAAGGGATGTCCTCTTGTCCGTTGAAAACCTCTTGGCACAAAAAGCTCCCCTGACAAATCTTTATACGGACCATGAATGTATTTATATAAGGTAATCATATCTCCTCTTAGACGCCTTTTTTCTAGAGAAAATAAGTTTTATTTGGTTAGTCTTTCTTCATAACTTAGCCCCTCCATTCCCCTTACTAGTTTTGTTGCCCTCCTCTGTACCTTTTCCAGCTCTAAAATGTCCTTTTCATGAAGTGGTGCCCAAAATTGTACCCCATATTCCAAATGAGGGCGTACTAGAGATTTGTATAGTGGCAGAATTATATTTGATTCCCTGGCTTCTATACCCTTCATTATACATGCTAATATTTTATTTGCCTTTGCAGCTGCTGCTTGGCTTTGAGCACTGTTACCTAGGTGGTTGTCCACAAGCACTCCCAAATCCCTTTCAATATCTGATAAACCTAGATTTGCTCCATTAAGATTATAAAATTGCATGGCTGTTTTTCCTTCCCAGATGCATAACTTTACATTTATTCGTATTAAATCTCATCTGCCATTCAGATGCCCATTCCTCAATTTTATGTAAATCCCTTTGGAGGGAAAGTACATCATTATCTGATTTGAATACCTTGCACAACTTTGTGTCATCAGTGAAAATGGAGACACCACACTCCAATCCTACCTCGAAGTCATTAATAAATATGTTAAAAAGGAGAGGACCTAATACTGATCCCTGAGGAACCCCACTTACCACATTAGTCCAATCGGAGTATGTTCCATTTACCACAACCCTTTGCTTCCTGTCTTTTAGCCAGCTCTCAATCCATGAGCAGATATTTACTGCAACTCCTGTATCTCTTAGTTTGCACAATAGTCTCCAATGTGGCACTGTATCAAAAGCCTTTGCAAAATCCAAAAAGACTACATCCACTGAGTTGCCTTGATCCAGGTTCCAACTAACCTCCACATAGAAACTAATTAGATTTGTTTGACATGACCTATCCCTCATAAATCCATGTTGACTCCTACTTATAATCCTGTTCAAATAGACATATTCTTGTATATTATCCCTTATTAACCCTTCTAAAAGTTTCCCACTACAGAAGTGAGGCTCACTGGTCTATAATTCCCCGGATTTGCTCTTGCTCCCTTTTTAAATATAGGTATCACATCAGCTTTTCTCCAGTCATCTGGTAGAGACCCTGTGTTGAGTGAATCCTGAAAAATTAAATATAATGGTTTGGCTATTACAGAACCCAGTTCCCTTAGTACCCTTGGATGTATTCTATCAGGACCCGGGGCTATATTAACATTTATTTTTTCCAACCTCTTTTGGATTACTTCCTGTGTTAACCAATTATTTGGCAAAGGTAGTGCAGCCCCATTATGTTGCCGTGACCCAACCACTGGTACCTCCCTTGTGTATACCGAAGAAAAGAACCTATTTAGCTCATCTGCCTTTTCCTGGTCACTAATTATCAGATGGCCTGTTTCACATTCTAATGTTCCTATAGCTTCCTTCCTCGCCTTCTTCCCATTAATATACTTAAAAAATATTTTAGGGTTATTCTTACTCTCTTTTGCAATTCATTTTTCATTTTCTATTTTAGCCAGTCTAATCGCGCTTTTGCAAGCCTTGTTGATTTCCTTGTATTCCCGTAAAGCAGTCTCTGTCCCCTCTTGTTTGTATAATTTAAATGCCTGTTTTTTACTCCGTATCTTGATCTTTAAATCATTGTTAAGCCACATGGGTTGTGCTTTACTCCTTTTACTTTTATTCCCACACGGTATATGCCGATGTGTATGTATATTTAGTAAGGATTTAAATGTTGTCCATTTATGTTCAGTGTTTTTACCTATCAGTTCTCTGTCCCAGTCTATACTTTGTATTGCTGCCCTTAGACCGTTAAAATCTGCCCTTTTAAAATTAAGAGTTTTCGTTGGCCCCTTAAAATGTTGTTTTTTTAATTCAAATCTCAAACAAGACTGTGTTGTGATCACTGTTTCCCAAAGGTTGCCCTATTCCAACATTTGATACTATATCAATATTATTTGTGATGAGTAAATCTAAGATAGCTTCATTTCTAGTAGGCTCTTGTACAACCTGGGCCAGATAATGATCCCTGAGTGTACTCAAGAACCTGCTCCCCTTAGCTGAACTGCTGGTCTCATTTATCCAGTTTATTTCAGGGTAATTAAAATCTCCCATTATTAGAACTTGCCCATGCTTAGCTGCATTTTCAATCCGCGACAATAATTATATTTCCTCACTTTCGGCTATATTTGGGGATTTCTAGCATACACCTACTAATATTCTTTTGGAATTTGCTGCTCCGCTATTTAACTCTACCCACAAACATTCAGCTTTATCACTTGGTCCACCATACATATCTTCCTGACTATAGCCTTAAATTTAGGCTTAAGATACAGACAAATCCCTCCTCCTCGTTTACCATTGCCTCTATCTTTCCTAAATAGGTTATAACCATCCAGATTCACAGTCCAGTCATGAGACTCATCCCACCACGTTTCAGTAATGCCTATTAAATCCAATTTTTCATTAATTGCTAATAATTCTAACTCTGCCATTTTTCCAGGCAAGCTTCTGGCATTAGCAAGCATACACCTTATGTTATGAGTCTGTAGTTCTGAAGTGCCTGCCACTGTATTTGAATTACTTAGTACTACCTCCCAATTGACTATACTACCCCTCCCCCATCTCCTCCCCTATGAGTTAATTCATCCCTCTACACTTTCTACCCCATTACTTATATCTAGTCCCTCCCCCCCACATACTAGTTTAAAAACTCCTCCAGCCTTTCTACCATCCTATCCCCTAGTACAAAAGCTCCCTCATCTTTAAGGTGCAATCCATCACTACTGTAGAGGTTGTACCGAAGTGAGAAGTCAGCCCAGTGCACTAAAAACCCAAACCCCTCCTTAGTGCACCACATCTTTAGTACACTAAAATCCCTAAATGCCACACACCTAGCACATAAAGGGTTACAAAGATCCCCAATAACGCTGGTGTTAGAGATCACAATGGGTTTGGGTGATGTTATGAAGGTCTTATATTCCCTTGTAAGCTCTCACTTGCAATACATGCAGCTGTAGATATATGACAATCAAATAAATGTCACAGTATAAAAATGAGTGATATACCCAAGTAACATATAGGCAAACAACAATATAAATAAGCCAGATGCGTTTCAACCATCCCAGTGGTCTTTGTCAATGAAATCCTCCTTATGACCATCACATGTGATTAGTTATCTCAGAGTATATTCCCAGTTTAA
Organism: Discoglossus pictus; assembly: GCA_027410445.1. Taxonomy (NCBI): domain Eukaryota; kingdom Metazoa; phylum Chordata; class Amphibia; order Anura; family Alytidae; genus Discoglossus; species Discoglossus pictus. The sequence continues at coordinate 23,581,854 of CM050163.1, read as the reverse complement.
CAATTAAAAGTTTCTGAGTATTATTTCTTCAAGTCTTGTTTTGTAATCTAATCTTTACAAAATGGGCATGTTCTTTTGGTTTATCCCCAACTTGAAAGAATATTATTAGCTAACATGAGTAAGAGGACCTTTTTATTAAAGGAGCTGTTGCATAACCATTTGAAAGCGAGAAATGCCATACGAAAGCGAGAAATGCCATACTAAAGAAAAGACCCAAATGTTTTTAAGACAAACACTATATATATATAACTAATTCCAGGTCTAAATGCTTCTTCCAGCATCTGCCAATTCCCCTTTACAATGAGAATCGTCTATTGCGGGTTGTAATAATTCAAAAGACAAATAGCAGGAGATGCCCCAAATCTTGTTAGGGTCCCAAGGCTACCTGTTGTAAGGTATTGAGAGGTAATTTAGAAGCCTATACAATCCCCTATTCTTGAACCTTTATTACATGGGTAGTATTGGTGCTACTAGGATTAGATAGGAGCATACATTAGGATAAGAGAAAAGGGGGCAATCCTTTATATGGTGCACTCACATGAGTAGGAAAGTAATCAGGATAGTGAGGTTAAAAAATAACTTGTATTTACATTTATATTTTAAAAAGCGAATTAAAATTGTTAAAAGCATAGAGCTGATAGTGTAGATAAACTGGGCAAAACGAATACCAACTTACTAAATACAGAGATCATACAGCGTTTTAATGTTATATAGGTGAACATATGCAAGCATTGCTCTGAATCTAATAATGGTAGATTAAAAAAAACTCTGTCTGAATATAGCGTATAGGAACAAAATGTCCTAAAACTAATGTAATTAAATTAGAATAACAAAAGGAAACACCTTGCACAACAAAGTATTTTTTTTAACTGCATTCCTGCATATACATTTTAAAGAAGTGTAAGGAAATGGTGAATAATCTAGAAATTAGGTTTTGCTACAATGTGCAATTTATTAGAAAGATCTAAGTAGCCCTTAAGGTAAAGTCACATGGACCTTAGGTCTAAAACAAAGGGACAGCAGGTAAAACAGCTTGCCACAGGTACTCACACCTAACCACGACGCGTTTCGTTTTTCTACTTACTCAGATGACAAGTACAGATGCATTGCCAACAGAAAGCCAGCCATGAAATAAATTCATAGCAGAATCATTATAGAATCAGCGTCTATCCTTGAGTAAATGACTTACTGGGTGTATACGTGTACATTACAGAAGTCTCACCTTGTCTTTCACAAACGCTGCCATTTATATGGTGTATACAGGATGCCGCTTTCAGCCCCCCAAGTGATGGTTCTGCCAGATATCCACAAAATCCAGCGTCACTAGGCTCCCCTGCTTGCCACTGCAGTGTAGTGTTGGTAAAGGGATTCATGTCCTCCCAGCACCAGTACGACACATTGATCTTGCGAAGTCCGACCCAAGGAGTTAAATCAGTTTTGGGCTATATTAAAAAAGATAAAAACACATATCGCTTAATTCTTTTTGCACTGGTGTGAATGAAAATGTTACATTTTATGATTTCATTGTATGGCTGCCCAAGAGATTAGATATTATACAGAATTAGATTTTAATATTTATAGCATGGAAAACAATATTGTTGCTACAACCATTTTAACCATGATTATCTCCACTACAGCATTAGCCTGTCAGTGACCTCACTCAAGCAGCATGTTGCACACTGCCATCATGAGCTGCAGAGGGGAGGAACCAATTAGGAACCATTTGTAAGAGTTTAGGAAGAAAAAAACAATGCTTTTAAGCACTTCCTAAAATAAAGTACACACAACTAAACAGATACATAGGTATAACATATACCTGGTGAAATCCAGAAGCCTTCCATATCCCTTTATAGCACATATTACCAGTAATTTAAAATTAAACCATATTTAGAGCCTCTTTTGCTTAATCGATTCATAATGTTACTGTAATAACCATTTATAATGTAAAGAAAATTGATCCAAATGTTAGAGCTTTATTTACCTAAGGTCATGTTTTGTTTGACTCGGCCCACCTCTATTACAGCATCTTAGGAGGAGTCCACTTAATGTGTTTAGCTCCTATTTTTGTCTCCATAATGTGACCTTTGGGCTCTGTACATGTAGAAAGGGTGCGGGTGACAGTATCTGTTATATTAGACAAACTGCCATATATCTTATCAAATCATTTTTATTGATAGATTCTGTATATATGTCAAAGTACATTTGAATTGTTTTGCCTGAGCTCCACCCCCAAGGCAGAGCATCCTAGCCAATGAGCTGTGCGATGTTGTGTCCTAGCCAATCAGCAGTCAGTGTCACGGCTGCAACTTTGTCTCAGCCAGTGAGAGGGAACATTTTGCATTGTTGTACCTGCTTCTGATTGGCCACAGCTAATTATGAATTGTATGCTAATATATATTGGATTTTCAGGGGTGTTCCTTCTTAAAATCAACTGTGAGGACTGAAGACATTTTTGCAAACTTTAGGTAGGGTAAGTTTGTTTGTTTTGGGATTTATGTTCATGCAAAAAATATTTCCATACACTACTGTTTATCCTCTACCAGATGTATTTATAATCCAGGAAACTTCCTTATACCTTTAAATTAACAAAGAAAGGCGCTTACACCACTTAATGGTCCTTTAATTAGACAAGCTATTTATGCGTTGCAATTTATTGTAATCGGAAATAAATCTGGCGTGACAGTTACCTGCATGTGTTGCAGCTGTTTCAACACAAATTCCACTTTCTTCTGAGTAGTGAGAGATGCCAACACTGCGTTATGGCTGCGACACGCCATCTTGGAGTTATCATAAGTGTCCTTTGTGCTGGTGATTTTCAAACATGAGCTCCCGACTAAATGCCAGTCTGCTCCACATATATTTTCTGAAGCAAAAATAAGAGTTAGCGTGAGATCTGTATAGCACTCTAGTGAGTGACAGGCAATATGTAGTAAATTCAAAGATATTTGTTACTATTCCTAAATGGCATTTGTGACCAACTTCTATTTACCAAATTCCTATTTTTATTGGTACTTTATTATTCTATCATAATTGGGACTTCTGCAGATTCCCTTTGAGAAAAAAATGATGAACACCAACTTATTACAGGTTACATATTACACGTGCATGACCAACCTGGCAGCGCAATGCACTCCTGATTCCTGGGCTCCCACTGGCAGTTCTGATCCATAGCGCAGCTCTTACAGCTGGTCTTTTTATTGCAGTAGTTGTTCTTGGGACACTGGTCATATGAAGTAATAAAACCCTAGACAAAAACAATAGATTAGATTTTTAAAAAGGCACTCATGGCGATTCCCACGATCACCTCTGAAGGCCATAGGCCTTTGCCGCTCATCGTGAGGCATGCAAATCTTTGAAAAAATTACAGCTTTAACGGCCTACATTTTTTTCAAGCCTGTAACGCGGAAGCCATCAGGAAAACCGCCCAAATACGCCAATTAATTAAAATATTAACGTGCAACCTCACACACAGCACAGTGGGAGAGGCAGGGAGCCTGTAAGTGAGGATGCAAGTGAATTTGATGTTTAATTGGCGTGTTTGGGAGGTCTGAAATGGGCTAAGCGAGGAAAAATGTTTTGCCCGTAAAGACATAATAATAAAAATAAACACAGGGGAGGGAGAGGGGTGTAGAGGCACAGTAGAAGGAGGGAGAGGCACAGTAGAAGGAGGGAGAGGCACAGTAGAAGGAGGGAGAGGCACAGTAGAAGGAGGGAGAGGCACAGTAGAAGGAGGGAGAGGCACAGTAGAAGGAGGGAGAGGCACAGTAGAAGGAGGGAGAGGCACAGTAGAAGGAGGGAGAGGCACAGTAGAAGGAGGGAGAGGCACAGTAGAAGGAGGGAGAGGCACAGTAGAAGGAGGGAGAGGCACAGTAGAAGGAGGGAGAGGGGCGGAGAGGCACAGTAGAAGGAGGGAGAGGGGGGAGAGGCACAGAAGAAGGAGGGAGAGGGGCGGAGAGGCACAGAAGAAGGAGGGAGAGGGGCGGAGAGGCACAGAAGAAGGAGGGAGAGGGGCGGAGAGGCACAGAAGAAGGAGGGAGAGGGGCGGAGAGGCACAGAAGAAGGAGGGAGAGGGGCGGAGAGGCACAGAAGAAGGAGGGAGAGGGGTGGAGAGGCACAGAAGAAGGAGGGAGAGGGGCGGAGAGGCACAGAAGAAGGAGGGAGAGGGGCACAGAAGGAGGGAGAGGGGTGGAGAGGCACAGAAGGAGGGAGAGGGGTGGAGAGGCACAGAAGGAGGGAGAGGGGTGGAGAGGCACAGAAGGAGGGAGAGGGGTGGAGAGGCACAGAAGAAGGAGGAAGAGGGGGGGGGGCATAAAAATAAAATATTATCCCGTCATTTGTGACTGGCAAGTAACTAGTTTAGAAGAATGGTCATAAAAAATGCTTGTAAATTATGGTCGACCAAATATTCTAATTGACTAAACATACAATCATTCTTCACAATCTTATACTGGAGTTTTAAGCACCATTACTATAACCAAAACAGTTGTATAAATTGAATATTTGTATTGCCGTCCCCACTATGTCACTTACCTGGCTGGCAGTACAGTTGTTGTTAAATGATATACACTGATCATTACACCACCGGCAGCCATTAGAGTTCACCGTACAGCTACAGCAGTCCGTATATTGATCACACTTCTCATTGTCTGCATCTGAGTGAGGCAATAAAAGCAATTAGATCATAACACTGGGGGGTAATAACCTGAAACTGCTGCACTTTCACTTGCTTTCAAACCTAAACAATACATTTAATACATTGGTGTAGATTTTGAAAAGTTAACAAATGTCCATTTTTATCTATCTAAGAAAAACTGAAGTCCTTAAAAGTGAGACAGGAAAACTTCTATTGAGCACTGCACTAATACGGTTTTAGTATTACTTTTCTAATTAAAATAAAAAGTATTTATATGCTCTTAAATAAGTAGTTTGTGCATATGCAATTCAATTTCCTCCTATAATAATCTTTCCAGGTAAAATGTATTCACTTATTTTGTACATTTTACAGTAACAGAACAAATGGGAGGGGCCGAATGAAAGCAGAATTAATCAACATAAGGCTACCTCATTCGGTTTATATCCAATTCTTTGTATTATTATTACTATTATTAAACTTAAAAGGGACACTTAAGCCACATACAGACATAGACCCGGTAGGACGGGATATGATGTGTAGTGTATTATCTTAGCCTATCACGGACCACCGCAGCAGCATGTTGCAGAAAGCTGCAGAGATGTCACATCACAGAAAGGATTGCAGTGTCTGTCTATTTGTTTGATTTTAGGCAGTAAAACAGAGCATATTAGAACTTCTTAATAAAGTAAAATACATAAAAAAAAAATAGATACACAATATTACCCCACAAAGTGAAAATAATAGAGTAAGAAAGTACATAGGAAGCATAGATTTGATAACCTACATGTTTTATTGGGACACAGAGAGAGGCTCTGCAGCTCTTCTTCCGGGGTGGCCTTTTCCCATGGGAAGCATTGCTTTAAGCTGCTGTTCCAAACACATCTGATCCCGGGTCCTGCCTCCATACAAGAGTTCCTCGTGGTAAAAGCCTCACAACTTTCTGGGGTGAACATCAGGACATCGCTGAGAAGAAGACTGTTGAAACCTCCAAATACGAACATTGTGCTGAGTGACAGAAACAAAAGGGAATAACGAATACTTATATTATCATCCTTTATTTGTAATGTTTCAAAATATTCCATAGCCCTATATAGGGTTATGTACAAGGCTTGCACCCAAAGTACCAACAATAAGATTATAGACCACAAACTTACAATCTAAAGGCTGATATGGCCTAAAACAAATTATTCTTGGTCTTTTCCTGCCTTACAAATGCAAAGTCGGAAAATTGGGGTAACTAATTCATACTGTACTTGTGCTCTTAAAGACTTTTATTAGATAGACATACAGACCGGGAAGAAATATTTAATTATACTGCAAAGTGAGGGGGGGGGGGTGCTAGTTTATAGTATCAGATAGTGCGCCACACTAAATTATGGGTCATATTCATGCACATCCTCCAATGTGCTTACAGAATATAGTGCACTTTATGTGAAAGGGGCTGTTACACTGAGAGAACATGACAGAAATCATATCAAAAGGATGAATCTGTACAGTCTTTCCATCAAAAAGCACAATGACGACAGTTATCGCACCCCAGTTGGACACCATTTTACCCAGAATGATCACTTCATCCAAAACCTTAAAAACAGAGTACTCAGAGGGAATTTCAAGAACATCCAGGAAAGAAAAACTGAAGATGATCACATTCATAAACACTAAAGATAAGTATTAACAAGGACTGAGGGTTTTGATCATATTCTCAAAATTCCTTGTTATCCTGCCACATTCCTTCTCATGTTTTATTGTTGCTTTTCTACTCCTTAATATATAGATATTTCCGACCCTAACTAATAACACCATCTCTCCTCTTATCTCAAGCCTTGTTTATAAAATCCACACTCTATCAATCAGTACATTTACAATGACTGCCTTCTGTCCCACATGGATTTCTTATCACTCAATCTCTGCTACATATTACAATGCTCATATTAAACCTTAATCAATATTGAGTCTGACTTGGTGACAAGATTTTGAGCGTTACATCTCTCTTTATCAACTAAAAAGTTCTGTCCAATAGAAAATGTATCACTATAAAATGAAATACTGTCCATCTAGGTTACTGGACACCTTACACATATTAAAATACATATTCCAGACATTTACATAAAGAAGAAAGGCATTTTATTATTTTCCTGCCTTTCTAGAAAAAATGCTTATACACCTTCAAAAACTGCGTATTTTACACCAAAGGAAATTTTAAGTTGAGTGATTGCACTCTTACAATACAAATCTTAAATAAAACCCACATTTTTATATTGCTATGCTTGTTTTGTTCGTAAGGTAAGTCAGTGACAGGTTTATACTAGCAGCACGGAGTATGTGCCACATAAAACACATTTATTTTGGCCTCTTGCCTCAAACTATACAAACTCCCAGAGGTGCTGATACTTTTGGATGATGAAGGAATGTCTTATGCCGTATGCTTTCCATGATCAATGTGGATAGTGTACAGTTTCATTACTTTGGCATTACAAACTGCAAATGCATGCACTTCATTTGACCATAATGAACCTTACTTATTACTTCAAGGATGTACACTTGGATTGTGGAAACATATAACTCATCAAAAAACAGGCAGCACAAAGTGAGAAAGGAGCTGCTAGTTTGTGGTCTTGTTAAATGGCCAGGTCGCAGATGTGATGGATGACAGCAAGCAGAAGAGAATACAGTAAGAAAGGAGCCACTAGTTTGTGGTCTTGTTACAAATTAAGTTTATATCATTATTACACTGAGGAAATACTTAAATAAACCTAGTTAGAATATGTTATATAAAATTACTCTCTTCAATGATTGGACATAAGCCAGCATTGCAAAATAGGGAGGATCTCAAAAAGCATGTTCTTCTTAAAAATAGCAACATTTATAGTCTATCATTTAAACTAGTTTTTTTTTTTTGTTTTGTTTTTAAAAAAGCAATACTATAAAATACTTTGCTCAAAGCTGTTTAAGCATATGTCCGCTGTATCAAAGGGAAGCCATGGTTCATATGGTTATGGATGGCAAGAGCGTAGCCTTTGTGGGCATATTTGCATGTCCCTGCCAAGGTTCCCAGAATGCAGTATAATAATTGAATTTCTCTGGGCATGAAACAAGTTTTTTTTAACTTTTAGACATTCAAATGTGTACACAAATGTACTATTTATTTACTATAATTATATACACACAAACACACTAGCGACTTGCCCGTCAAAAAATGACAGCAATTAAATTTGAAGCCATGGTAATGCTGTTTGCCACAGAATGTGAGGTTATGGCCCCTCGGAGCAGCTTCGTCGCGAGCTCTGCGCCGAGCGCCATCGGCGCTCATTGCGAGGCACAGTTTGCTAACTTTTGGCGCTCACTGCAAGCCTCTCTCCCGTGTTACTACCTTGGGTTAAGTGTTAATGCCTTGTATTAAGAGTTACCGTTTAGCGTTAATTCTTAGTGCTTACTTTTGGCAAGCCCGCAATTACGATTTGAAGTGTCTCTAACATGGTATAACTGTTCTTCAGGGTGTAAGAAGCAATGTAAGAAAGGCCAAACATTTTGTTTTAAATTATTTATGCCAATTCATCATGGTCATTGGACCCTGTCAAAAACAAAACCACTCTCTTCCTCCTGCACCAACATGTATGAGGTGTCTTCTCTCATCTATACGTTCTTCAAATGTATTTTAAAATAAAAACACATTTATATTTGATTACCATTTTTAGATATTTTTTTTGCATTTATATTTCATCATCATCAATAAGCAGCAAGATACAAATATGTAAAGAATATGTATAAACGGTTTGCATATTTAGGAAATGTAATTTCAGTGTGTAACAAGATATTACATCAGAATTTCATTGACAATAACAGTGTGATATTAAATTCTATACGAGTTCGTATTTATCATGGCTAGAAGTCCTGACATGCTCACATCACAATAGTAGCCGGCGGTTTCCTTCCCAATATTATTAAATCTAAGTAGATCCACAATTAATAAACTCTAAAAACAATGTATTACATAGTTACATAGGGCCTCATTCTATTATCGGACGTAAATCGGCCGCAAAGCTGTGATTCCTTGCGGGGGTTCCGTTATCTTGCAATTCAAATAGACTGCGCCGCAAGGATCTCCCCTTACGGCCGGCCGTATATCTTGCAACCGGCCGTAAGCTCAGAAAACTTTTTAAAGCAAAAATAAATTCAAGACGGCACTGTACAGCTCTGTAAATGCTAGGGATCATAATGGGGGGCATGAGGATTAATAGCACCCCCCTCTAAAGCTTGCACATCAGCACAAATCCGAGATTTAATTAACTGTTTATTTTCCGGCCGCAGCGTGGGCGGGTCTGAGGTGCTCCAAGCCCTCTGGACTTTTTCCACGGATATTTGACATAAATGAAAATAAAAATTATTTACGGATTTGAGTGTAGGGGAATGTTGTGCTATTTTTGCTAACACCTACAATCACTTTATAGTCTCCTCAGAGTGCAAGATGGCTTTATTATGGCTTTATTATGTGCTTATTTGTATGCCTGCGGGACCTTTTTGCTGCAAGTAAGCTGCGGCTCGCTTTTAGCCTTGCAGAGAGGGTTCCCGGAGCAATTGAATAGCAACCAGGATTTTCTTGCGGCCGAAACTCTTGCAGCCGTTTAAGATCAAAGGCTTTCCTCTGGCGCGTGCGGCCGCAATGGATAGCAAGGCGCCGGCCGCAAGCCTGCCGGAATCCCCGGCCGGAAGGGAATAGAATAGCCGAATAGCTTGCGGCCGGTCCTTGCGGCCCCGCATCTCCTACGGCCGATAATAGAATGAGGCCCATAGTATTTAAGGTTGAAAAAAGACTTTCAGTCCATCAAGTTCAACCTTTTAAGATCTCCTCTGATCTGCAATATGCGGATTAACTATTAATTCATTAGTTGTTAATTAATTATTAATCAATTATTTGATGTTTTTTTTTATTTTTTTATTATTAATTAGTCCAGAGGAAGGCAAATAGGAAAAAAAAAAAAAAAAAAAAAAAAACACAAGCGACACTTAGCCAATTGTCTCAAAAGGGAAATGTAAAAAAAATTGGATCAATACGGTCTCTCTAATTATCCATGATAACCCTGAATTCCCTTTTTAATTAGAAATAAATCTAGTCCCCTTTTAAAGTTATCTATCGAATCCACCTAATGTCACCACCTCCTCTGGTAGAGAATTCCACAGATTAACTACCCTTACTGTGAAGAACCCTTTTCTTTCTTTAAGGTGGAATCTTTTTACTTCTAACCTCAAGGGATGTCCTCTTGTCAGTTGAAAACCTCTTGGCACAAAAAGCTCCCTTGACAAATCTTTATACTGACCCTGGATGTATTTATATAAGGTAATCATATCTCCTCTTAGACGCCTTTTTTCTAGAGAAAATAAGTTTAATTTGGTTAGTCTTTCTTCATAACTTAGCCCCTCCATTCCCCTTATTAGTTTTGTTGCCGTCCTCTGTACCTTTTCCAGCTCTAAAATGTCCTTTTTATGAAGTGGTGCCCAAAATTGTACTCCATATTCCAAATGAGGGCGTACTAGAGATTTGTATAGTGGCAGAATTATATTTGCTTCCCTGGCTTCTATACCCTTCTTAATATTAATATTTTATTTGCCTTTGCAGCTGCTGCTAGGCTTTGAGCACTGTTACCTAGGTGGTTGTCCACAAGCACTCCCAAATCCCTTTCAATATCTGATACACCTAGATTTGCTCCATTAAGATTATAAATTGCATGGCTATATAACTTTACATTTATTCGTATTAAATCTCATCTGCCATTTAGATGCCCATTCCTCAATTTTATGTAAATCTCCTTGGAGGGAAAGCACATCATTATCTGATTTAATTACCTTGCACAACTTGTGTCATCAGCGAAAATGGAGACCCCACACTCCAATCCTACCTCTAAGTCATTAATAAATATGTTAAAAAGGAGAGGACCTAATACTGAACCCTGAGGAACCCCACTTACCACATTAGTCCAATCAGAGTATGTTCCATTTACAACAACCCTTTGCTTCCTATCTTTTAGCCAGCTCTCAATCCATGAGCAGATATTTACTGCAATTCCTGTATCCCTTAGTTTGCCCAATAGTCTCCCATGTGGCACTGTATCAAAAGCCTTTGCAAAATCCAAAAAGACTACATCCACTGAGTTGCCTTGATCCAGGTTCCTACTAACCTCCTCATAGAAACTAATTAGATTTGTTTGACATGACCTATCCCTCATAAATCCATGTTGACTCCTACTTATAATCCTGTTCAAATAGACATATTCTTGTATATTATCCCTTATTAACCCTTCCAAAAGCTTCCCCACAACAATTCCCCGGATTTGCTCTTGCTCCCTTTTTAAATATAGGTATCACATCAGCTTTTCTCCAGTCATCTGGTAGAGACCCTGTGTTGAGTGAATCTTGAAAAATTAAATATAATGGTTTGGCTATTACAGAACCCAGTTCCCTTAGTACCCTTGGATGTATTCCATCAGGACCCGGGGCTTTATTAACATTTATTTTTTCCAACCTCTTTTGGATTACTTCCTGTGTTAACCAATTATTTGGCGAAGGTAGTGTAGCCCCATTATGTTGCAGTGTCCCAACCACTGGTACCTCCCTTGTGTATACCGAAGAAAAGAACCTATTTAGCTCATCTGCCTTTTCCTGGTCACTAAGTTTCAGACAGCCTGTTTCACATTCTAATGTTCCTATAGCTTCCTTCCTCGCCCTCTTCTCATTAATATACTTAAAAAATATTTTAGGGTTAGTCTTACTCTCTTTTGCAATTAATTTTTCATTTTCTATTTTAGGAAGTCTAATCGAGCTTTTGCAAGCCTTGTTGATTTCCTTGTATTCCCGTAAAGCAGTCTCTGTCCCCTCTTGTTTGTATAATTTAAATGCCTGTTTTTTACTCCGTATCTTGATCTTTAAATTATTGTTAAGCCACATGGGTTGTGATTTACTCCTTTTCCTTTTATTCCCACACGGTATTTGCCGATGTGTATGTATATTTAGTAAGGATTTAAATGTTGTCCATTTATGTTCATTGTTTTTACCCATCAGTTCTCTGTCCCAGTCTATACTTTGTATTGCTGCCCTTAGACCGTTAAAATCTGCCTTTTTAAAATTAAGAGTTTTTGTTGGCCCCTTAAAATGTTGTTTTTTTAATTCAATCTCAAATAAGACTGTGTTGTGATCACGGTTTCCCAAAGGTTGCCCTATTTCAACATTTGATACTATATCAATATTATTTGTGATGAGTAAATCTAAGATAGCTTCATTTCTAGTAGGCTCTTGTACAACCTGGGCCAGATAATGATCCCTGTGTGTACTCAAGAACCTGCTCCCCTTAGTGTCTCATTTATCCAGTTTATTTCAGGGTAATTAAAATCTCCCATTATTAGAACTTGCCCGTGCTTAGCTGCCTTTCCAATCTGTAACAATAATTGTATTTCCTCACTTTCAGCTATATTTGGGGGTTTATAGCATACTCCTACTAATATTCTTTTGGAATTTACTGCTCCGCTATTTAACTCTACCCACAAACATTCAACTTTATCACTAGGTCCACCATAAATATCTTCTCTGACTATAGCCTTAAATTCAGGCTTAACATACAGACAAATTCCTCCTCCTCGTTTACCATTGCCTCTATCTTTCCTAAATAGGTTATAACCATCCAGATTAACAGTCCAGTCATGAGATTCATCCCACCACGTTTCAGAAATGCCTATTAAATCCCATTTTTCATTAATTGCTAATAATTCTAACTCTCCCATTTTTCCTGGCAAGCTTCTGGCATTAGCAAGCATACACCTTATGTTATGAGTCTGTAGTTCTGAAGTGCCTGCCACTGTACTTGAATTACTTAGTACTACCTCCCTATTGACTATACTACCACTCCCCCCATCTCCTCCCCTATGAGTTGTTAATTGATCCCTTATACCCTCTACACTTTCTACCCCATTACTTATATCTAGTCCCTCCCCCCCACCTACTAGTTTAAAAACTCCTCCAGCCTTTCTATCATCCTATCCCCTAGTACAAAAGCTCCCTCATCATTAAGGTGCAATCCATCCCTACTGTACCGAAGTGAGAAGTCAGCCCAGTGCTCTTAAAAGCCAAACCCCTCCTTAGTGCACCACATCTTTAGCCACGGATTAACCTCCCTAATCTCCTTCTGCCTCCCTGGGCTAGCACGTGGTAATGGTAGTATCTCAGAAAATACTACTTTGGAGGTCCTTGCCTTCAGCTTATTACCTAGTTCTCTAAAATCATTCTTTAGGACACTCCATCTTCCACTAACTTTGTCATTGGTACCAATATGTACCAAGACCGCCGGTTTGTTTCCAGCCCCTCCCAATAATTTGTCTACCCGATCCACAACATGAGGAACCCGAGCACCTGGGAGACAGCAAACTTTTCTTTTGCTGGGATCTGGGTGACAAATCACCCTGTCAACCTTCCTAATAATAGAGTCCCCTACAACCAAAACCTGTGTGTTGTTCTGCCTATTCTGCCCTCCCAGTAGAGCTGTTCGCCCGGCTGTTAGAGGGAACAGCTCTATCTGGCATTGCCATTCCTGAATGGACTTCCACAACAGTTTCACTCAATCTGGCAAATCTGTTGGTGTTTGCCAACTCAGAACTGGCCTGCCTCCTCCTGTTCCCCCTGCTTCCCCTTGTAACTGTAACCCAGCTGCCTCCCTGGACATCCTCACTAGCCCCAGCTCCACCCTCCATGCTAGGCCCAGCTAAACTGTGCTCAGTGAGCACCAACCCCCTTTCCAGTGGAGCAATGTCACTAAGTGCTGCAATTCTCCTCTCCAGATCTCCAATTTCAGCTTCCAGAGAGGCAACACAGAGGCATGGACCCTGGATCATCTGTTCCAGTATTGCATACATATGACAGGATGTACACTGAATAAGGTTGCCACTGGACTGACTCATAATTATTATTATTGTCTACAAAATTTCAGTGGGAAAAATAAAGAATATAAAATATATTTATATAAAGTTTTCCTCCTTTGCACTATAAATCTGCCCTCCCTTTCCTTTGAAGTCCCTCCTTTTATTTAAACTCCTAGGCTTTTACTAGAATTGCAGTTGATACTGAAAATGTTCGCAAGTTCACAAGTTCCCCTTCTCCGGTTTATATTAACTTCTGCCTTCTCACCTGGGCACAATTAGTGAACTCTGCAGTTTATCAGCCTTTACTTGTAAGGTAAATCCACTTGTAAACTCTGCAAATGTATGTTGCTTTAGGATTTATATGAGTATCATGAAAGGTGAAAATATCCTTAAAAAGTGAAGTGGGACGGTTCCAGTTTCTGTGTTACTCTATGGATCATATTCACTACAGAATGAAAAGATCACTCAAATTCAAAGGGAGATGGAAGGTACCTGGATGTTTCTAGGTAAATATCATCTCTGGATCTATTTACTTTTATGTACTTTATGTCAGTATAAACAGAGCATTTAAGCACAAAATAAACATATAGCCCTTGTATGGGTCTGCCCTCTGCAGCCCATGAAAATACAGATTCTCTAGTATTTGATGTGCCTTACACTAACCAATCAGTAACCATCTCTGAGCAACAGCTGCTGAGACTTGTCCCCTGATAGGCTTGGACACTACACAGTACACCCAGCCCTACTGCTTCTGCCTGTATACGCTGCAGTGGGCAGACTATACAGGGACTATTTGTTTTATTTTATGCAGTAAATACAGAGCTTATAAGCACTTAATAAAATAAAAGTACATAGATACACAGGGATATTCTATACCTAGTAACACTCAGGAACATTTAAAGTGCAATATTTTAGTATTAAATACAATTCCCTTTGAGAGATGTAACAGAATGTAATGATTGTATGGGAAGCTCCTTATTAGATTAGAGGAGAGATTTCATATCTACACGAACTGCAAGATAAATTGGGCTAGATCATGTCTGGCCAGTACTGAAACTAAACAGCAAATTGTCCCGTTTGCTTTAACATAAATTAGGAATTAAAATAAAAAAAAATTAACAGTACAAACAATTGTCTGAGCTAGACTGCCATGTTGTTCTTGGTATTAGGATACTAGGCTGAACATAAAGCATATTCCTTACCTGTTCCTCAGAACGGCAGAGTGACCGAAACGATTCACATCATGATGTAGAGCGGGGCGAGGAAGTACAGACCAATGATCACAAGCTGAAAGGTAAGAAAAAGATTACTAACAATTAGAAAATGGCTGAGGATACTGTACCAGCTATAGAAATTAGCATGCTTGAGGAATTTAAAAGGGACTGACACCCCCACAGGAAGTTAACTTCATTATAAAGAGAATAAAAAGCATAAAACATTGTACTAGCAGTTTTTCTCTATAGTAAATTTCAGAAATATTTAGAATTAATTTTGCAGCTTTTGTATGCTAATGTGCGACTGTGTGCTTGATAAAAAGGTGGGAGAAGGGTGTATCTGCCTGATAATATTGCAGTTCTTTATTGTGGCCACTAAGGAGACAGACAGACGGTTATCCTAATTAGCACATCAAAATATACCAATATGTGTGGCCTGCTCATTTGCATATAAATATAATGAACTCCCTTTGTTTCTGCAAAAGAATTCCTGGCTAAGTGCAGTATTTTTAACTAACCCCAGGTATGTATAGAATACATATATATGCACACACACACACATATACGTATATGTATATATACATACACAAAAGGGTTATATCCAACCTTTAGGCCAAAACTGTCCAATGCATAACATATGTAACAAATACAGATTTAGAATACAAACATATATCCTTACAATTGTTCACTCCCATGTATATTATGGGGATTTATTCCACCAGGTACACAATATATAATATACCAGGTACACACGCAAAAAACGCTTTACGAAAAAGAACAAATTAATACTAAACTAATACAAATCCTTCAAAATAAATACTGTATTTAATCATCTGGCGCTTCCGTGTTCACGACTGAATAGAGACGTGTACTCACCAATGTCGTAAGCCATGAAGTCTGAAGAAAAGCATTTGGCCCCGTGGCTCATGGACGTGTCATTGTGAGTGTTGCCTCCAAACACCAACATGGTGCCACTGATGATCACGGCTGTGTGCAAATAGCGGAAGAATCTGCTGTCTTTAAGGATGGTCCTAGGGAGGGAGACAAGTAATATATTTATCAGTGAACTTTGTGCATTTAAGGAATACATTTATTAGGCAAACGCTAGACAAGCCAGGCTCTTGCAGTCACAATCAAATTAATTTTAGTAGAGTAGGCACCAGAATACGGCCTACTGACAACAAAAGGCAAACTCATTTTTGGAGAAATATATACCGTATTTTTCCGCATATAAGACGCCCCCATGTATAAGATGACCCATATTTTTTGAGCACAAAATATTATTTTTATCACTTTTAGATACCTTATTATGTTTTATTTGTATTACTGGTTTATGTGAAGTTTATTTGACATTGTGGGCCAGTGTAACCAGGGGGCAGCTGGAACTGGGTGGAAGGGACAATGTGTACCAGACCAGGGTATTTATGGTAATTGCAAAGTCACAGAAGCAGCAAAACTGCAAGTGGCCGCTAGATGGCGATGTGAAGCTTTGCAGGCTCCACTCCATGAGGTAACTTACTAGTAACCAGATTCATAACTACAAGGTCCCTCCTGGCCCTGGATGGGGGCTCCAGGCACAAGGTCCCTCCTGGCCCTGGATGGGGGCTCCAGGCACAAGGTCCCTCCTGGCCCTGGATGGGGGCTCCAGGCACAAGGTCCCTCCTGGCCCTGGATGGGGGCTCCAGGCACAAGGTCCCTCCTGGCCCTGGATGGGGGCTCCAGGCACAAGGTCCCTCCTGGCCCTGGATGGGGGCTCCAGGCACAAGGTCCCTCCTGGCCCTGGATGGGGGCTCCAGGCACAAGGTCCCTCCTGGCCCTGGATGGGGGCTCCAGGCACAAGGTCCCTCCTGGCCCTGGATGGGGGCTCCAGGCACAAGGTCCCTCCTGGCCCTGGATGGGGGCTCCAGGCACAAGGTCCCTCCTGGCCCTGGATGGGGGCTCCAGGCACAAGGTCCCTCCTGGCCCTGGATGGGGGCTCCAGGCACAAGGTCCCTCCTGGCCCTGGATGGGGGCTCCAGGCACAAGGTCCCTCCTGGCCCTGGATGGGGGCTCCAGGCACAAGGTCCCTCCTGGCCCTGGATGGGGGCTCCAGGCACAAGGTCCCTCCTGGCCCTGGATGGGGGCTCCAGGCACAAGGTCCCTCCTGGCCCTGGATGGGGGCTCCAGGCACAAGGTCCCTCCTGGCCCTGGATGGGGGCTCCAGGCACAAGGTCCCTCCTGGCCCTGGATGGGGGCTCCAGGCACAAGGTCCCTCCTGGCCCTGGATGGGGGCTCCAGGCACAAGGTCCCTCCTGGCCCTGGATGGGGGCTCCAGGCACAAGGTCCCTCCTGGCCCTGGATGGGGGCTCCAGGCACAAGGTCCCTCCTGGCCCTGGATGGGGGCTCCAGGCACAAGGTCCCTCCTGGCCCTGGATGGGGGCTCCAGGCACAAGGTCCCTCCTGGCCCTGGATGGGGGCTCCAGGCACAAGGTCCCTCCTGGCCCTGGATGGGGGCTCCAGGCACAAGGTCCCTCCTGGCCCTGGATGGGGGCTCCAGGCACAAGGTCCCTCCTGGCCCTGGATGGGGGCTCCAGGCACAAGGTCCCTCCTGGCCCTGGATGGGGGCTCCAGGCACAAGGTCCCTCCTGGCCCTGGATGGGGGCTCCAGGCACAAGGTCCCTCCTGGCCCTGGATGGGGGCTCCAGGCACAAGGTCCCTCCTGGCCCTGGATGGGGGCTCCAGGCACAAGGTCCCTCCTGGCCCTGGATGGGGGCTCCAGGCACAAGGTCCCTCCTGGCCCTGGATGGGGGCTCCAGGCACAAGGTCCCTCCTGGCCCTGGATGGGGGCTCCAGGCACAAGGTCCCTCCTGGCCCTGGATGGGGGCTCCAGGCACAAGGTCCCTCCTGGCCCTGGATGGGGGCTCCAGGCACAAGGTCCCTCCTGGCCCTGGATGGGGGCTCCAGGCACAAGGTCCCTCCTGGCCCTGGATGGGGGCTCCAGGCACAAGGTCCCTCCTGGCCCTGGATGGGGGCTCCAGGCACAAGGTCCCTCCTGGCCCTGGATGGGGGCTCCAGGCACAAGGTCCCTCCTGGCCCTGGATGGGGGCTCCAGGCACAAGGTCCCTCCTGGCCCTGGATGGGGGCTCCAGGCACAAGGTCCCTCCTGGCCCTGGATGGGGGCTCCAGGCACAAGGTCCCTCCTGGCCCTGGATGGGGGCTCCAGGCACAAGGTCCCTCCTGGCCCTGGATGGGGGCTCCAGGCACAAGGTCCCTCCTGGCCCTGGATGGGGGCTCCAGGCACAAGGTCCCTCCTGGCCCTGGATGGGGGCTCCAGGCACAAGGTCCCTCCTGGCCCTGGATGGGGGCTCCAGGCACAAGGTCCCTCCTGGCCCTGGATGGGGGCTCCAGGCACAAGGTCCCTCCTGGCCCTGGATGGGGGCTCCAGGCACAAGGTGCCTCCTGGCCCTGGATGGGGGCTCCAGGCACAAGGTGCCTCCTGGCCCTGGATGGGGGCTCCAGGCACAAGGTGCCTCCTGGCCCTGGATGGGGGCTCCAGGCACAAGGTGCCTCCTGGCCCTGGATGGGGGCTCCAGGCACAAGGTGCCTCCTGGCCCTGGATGGGGGCTCCAGGCACAAGGTGCCTCCTGGCCCTGGATGGGGGCTCCAGGCACAAGGTGCCTCCTGGCCCTGGATGGGGGCTCCAGGCACAAGGTGCCTCCTGGCCCTGGATGGGGGCTCCAGGCACAAGGTGCCTCCTGGCCCTGGATGGGGGCTCCAGGCACAAGGTGCCTCCTGGCCCTGGATGGGGGCTCCAGGCACAAGGTGCCTCCTGGCCCTGGATGGGGGCTCCAGGCACAAGGTGCCTCCTGGCCCTGGATGGGGGCTCCAGGCACAAGGTGCCTCCTGGCCCTGGATGGGGGCTCCAGGCACAAGGTGCCTCCTGGCCCTGGATGGGGGCTCCAGGCACAAGGTGCCTCCTGGCCCTGGATGGGGGCTCCAGGCACAAGGTGCCTCCTGGCCCTGGATGGGGGCTCCAGGCACAAGGTGCCTCCTGGCCCTGGATGGGGGCTCCAGGCACAAGGTGCCTCCTGGCCCTGGATGGGGGCTCCAGGCACAAGGTGCCTCCTGGCCCTGGATGGGGGCTCCAGGCACAAGGTGCCTCCTGGCCCTGGATGGGGGCTCCAGGCACAAGGTGCCTCCTGGCCCTGGATGGGGGCTCCAGGCACAAGGTGCCTCCTGGCCCTGGATGGGGGCTCCAGGCACAAGGTGCCTCCTGGCCCTGGATGGGGGCTCCAGGCACAAGGTGCCTCCTGGCCCTGGATGGGGGCTCCAGGCACAAGGTGCCGCCTGGCCCTGGATGGGGGCTCCAGGCACAAGGTCCCTCCTGGCCCTGGATGGGGGCTCCAGGCACAAGGTCCCTCCTGGCCCTGGATGGGGGCTCCAGGCACAAGGTCCCTCCTGGCCCTGGATGGGGGCTCCAGGCACAAGGTCCCTCCTGGCCCTGGAAGGGGGCTCCAGGCACAAGGTCCCTCCTGGCCCTGGATGGGGGCTCCAGGCACAAGGTCCCTCCTGGCCCTGGATGGGGGCTCCAGGCACAAGGTCCCTCCTAGCCCTGGATGGGGGCTCCAGGCACAAGGTCCCTCCTGGCCCTGGATGGGGGCTCCAGGCACAAGGTCCCTCCTGGCCCTGGATGGGGGCTCCAGGCACAAGGTCCCTCCTGGCCCTGGATGGGGGCTCCAGGCACAAGGTCTCTCCTGGCTCTGGATGGGGGCTGGGGGACTCCTGGCTCGGGGGATCTATGGATGTGTGTGGTGAGTATTTAACTGTGTTTGCAGTTTTGCTGCTGGCTCTTTTTTGGTGTATTCCTTGTATAAGACGACCCCCTATTTTCAACTCAAGTTTTGGTTAAAAAAAATAATGTCTTTTATATGGAAAAATACGGTATATATATGTTGTCTTTCCAATTATTTGTCCAATAATAAAAAACGCGCGAACCACGCAACGGGCCCTCGCAAAGCACAGTGGGAGAGTCACAGCACAGTGGGAGAGTCACGGAGCCTGTGAGTGAGGTTGCAAGTTAATTTGAGGCATATTTGCAGTTTTTCACTATCGAAAATCGCCTAAGCGAGAAAAAAAAATGGCTGGCAAAAAAATTTAAACACGAGGCTGAAGGACGTAAATACAAGCCCTAAGCAGCAACACTCATCGCGAGGCCCCTAAACTACACGACAGGACAGGCTCGCAATGAGCACCAAAGGTGCTCAAGCACGAGGCCTATAAAGTGCATGGGGGAGAGGCTCGCGATGAGCGCCAAAGGTGATCATTGCAACGCAAGAAAGTGGTGGCTCACAATGAGCACCAAAGGTGCTCAGAGGGGCCATAGCCTCGCATTTTGCCAGGCTTCAAATTTTATTGACGACATTTTTGACTGCCAAGTCGCTAGTTAAGGTATTATTACTGAAGGGGAACTAAATCACTTTTATTACTCATGACGGTAGAGACCTGACCTGGTTGTGCCAGGTAATTGCACAGGTGAATTTAGTTTTAGTATCCACGCTACCCCTACTCACCCACTATAAAATACAGATAAACAAGTTACTAGGGGAGGATTGAAACCCTAATGACATACCAAGTACTACATCAAAAAGCCTATTTACATAATATGTTTTTTTTTATTATTTTTTTTCCCTAGTATTGTTGATTATCTATTAAAGTTGTAAAAATTGTGCAGATGTAACAAAGAGCAGACTACACAGCAATATGGCAGCCTGCATCACATATAGAGAAATAAGTAAGCCAAGTGACTTGCTTTACTAACAAAATTAAAGTTATATTCTGTTTATATTACTAGTGCTTACAAATACCCCCTTGTCTCCGTGGGGTCTAGTCAGGGCTTTTATTTTATTTATTTTATTTATTATGTCCATTGTACCTGGGTAGATAAATGAAATATTAGATGTGCTTACAAATACTCCATGTCCCATTAGTGGGGTTTAGTCAAAGCCTTTACTTTGTTCTTGGTATCTGGGCAATGATGTCAGTACTTACCACATGCGCTTATCCACTTCATACTTGTACAAGTCATCAGCCAGCCTGTATTTGTTAGCAGTGAAGGCTTTGTATCCTCCATGTATGTATATGGATCGAGTCTTCTCATCAAAGACACTGCTATGACCGTATCCTCCTTGGACAAGTGCTCCTTCGGTCTTAAGTATCTCCCAGCTGTTCGTTTCTAGGAGAAGGAATACAAAAACAGTTAAAACTAAATCTCAAATTACACGGCAAATAATCAAAATTCAATACTAATGTGAAAGAGCAAATATCCGTTACTGCTAAAATAAAAAGCACAACTGGTTGTTATTAAAAATGTAATGGAAGTGTTAGATATTTTAAATGTATATGGAAGGTACCTCGATCTTACAAGGTATATAATATCCCTCTATTTACTTTCATGTACTTTATTAGAAAGTGCTAATATGCTCTGTTTTACTTCCAATCAAACATAACCTGCTTGAGTCTGCCCTTGGGAGTTCATGAAGACACAGACTTAGTAGTACCGAGTGTGCTCTGTCTAATACTAACCAATGAGTGACCATCTCTCAGGAACATTCTGCGGAGATGTGGTCCCTGATAGGCTAGGACACTACACTGCACATCAGCCCTATAAAGCCTGTGCCAGCATACGCCGAGGTGACTAGACCCATACAGTGACTAATTGTATGATGTTAGGCAGAGCTTATAAACACTTCTTAATAAAATGAAGTACATAAAAGAAAACACCTAGTAACAGCTAGGAACCTTCCATATCCCTTTAACCTATTTCCATCTTTTACACCCTGGAAGAGTATTTAAATCATTTGCCTGAAGCTCCCTGCATTAGTGGGATGAGCTCAGCTTATTTATATTGGGAAAAGCAACCTTTTTTAAATATACATTTTCTCACAAACTATCAACTTTATCACAAAAAAAGGTTTAAAAAAAAAAAATCAAAAAAGAAAAAACTCTGACTGAAGTCCCTTTCTATTCATTCCAATGTAAATACTTTATTACACAATAAATACAATATATCCCATAATGAAATTCATACCTACCTATGTTATATTGTTGAATATTGCTAACATAACCATAGAGGGGGCAATGCCCAAAGAACACCAACATAACCACACTGCTATCATTCAGTGTGACAATGTGGGCAGAGTGCCCCACTACAGCATACTGATCCTTTGCCTTTGGCACCAACTGTACCCAGGACTGATTCTGAATATGGAGCACCCACAGCTGGTTGGTCACATTGCCAGTAGAATCAATTTTTCCTCCATACATGTAAATTTTTTCCTAGAAAAAAAAAAAAAAAAAAAAAAAGATATTAGGACACTTCAAATTCAATGAAGAGAGCGAGGTATGATGAAAATCATCATCTGTTTCCTAAACTGTGATCCATTTACCATCAGTGGTCAGCAGAACTTCTGGTATTGCAAAAAAGAATGAAACATAACTAACGAGATTTAATAAGAATGCATAAATAAAATTATATTGGTTATAAGTTATTGGTTTATTCCAAACACATTCCAAGAGGCAGGAAATCATTAAAGGACCAAAGAATGAAAGGATTTGTAGGCTATGTATGTAGGCAGTATGCCTTTTTGTTAGATTTTTAAATATATCAATTTTAATGCAGTGGTCCACCAAGACCCTCAACATCTAGCAAATGCTCCACAGCACTCCAAGAAATTTGCAAGTGGTATTTGGAGAAAAATGGTGGAGTGGGAACCGCTGATCTAAAGCACTAAACATCCATAATAATTCAAGAACATTGACGTGGTAACTTTCATGGCTAAAGACGATATTATAATCTTTCTGGACACAAAAAAAATAATTTCCTACTTAATTTTATAAGTTAAACCCCCTCCCCCCAAAAAAAGAAAATGTACTGCCCAATACAGGGTGACACTTAACCTTACATACAATTACTAATAAAAGGTATGTAATAGATCATTGGTTTCCAATCCACTTAAAAGCTGACCCGGGTCTTGAAGGACCACCTGACTAGTGCTGAGGGTCTTCACAGACCACTTAATCTTTCTGCCTGCTTACTTATAATGTTCTGTGCTATACTGAAATATGGTCTGTGCGCATTTAAATAACATCTACTACTATGGCACACCTGTAGAGATTTTTATAATTTTTTAGTAATTTTCTTATTTTTCAGACTTTGTTGTATACCCATTTGTATCATGGACCAACTGGATTGAAGGGCTACTGGCTGTCTAAGGATCATAGTTTGGTTAATCTTTATTTTTACAATCATTTTGATAAAAAAAGGATATATATTTTGATGCAGTTAATAGAAATATCATAAAAACATTACTCTGTTCAGCTGTACCTTGTGTATTGCCAGAGAGTGTCCGTATCTGACTACTACAGAATTCACAGAACTATTAAGTGACAGCCACTCGTGTCCTGCCATATCATATCTGTAAGATAAAACCATTGCAACGGGTTAATGTACAATTTCATAAAATATAAAATATAAATATAAAATCTAAATATAAATATATATTATATATATATATATATATATATATATATATATAAATTTGTGTGCATGTAGAAAGTACGAGAGGTTAAGGTCAGTGAGAACTTGTCCGGCATGTCCTCGGGCGTTTCACACACAGAGCAATCTCTCCATATTTTTTGTGGTAATACAAATGAGAAGCTCCTGAATACCAGTTGGCTGCGCTGATGTGCTAAATGGTAGCACAATATACTGGTTTGTTTCTGTGGTGGCAAAATAATGTACCCAATATAAACATAATGATAGATACCCTCACACATGTGCTAATTTGCAGCTCCACGTGCTTGATACGCAACAGAGTCACAAAAACAATGCTAAATATCTCTGGGATGATTTAACACAGAGAAAATAAGCTATTACCATCTAGAGAGTTTTTAGTGCTCTTTGACATGAAACCAACTTGTTGGGGTGACTGTTTATAGATAAAATGTTATAATATTAGAAAATAACTGGAATCAAAACACTATTATGTAGCAGCAGCAATGTATAACTGCTATACACAACTTATTATATTTCCCATATACTGCCCCCTGGTGGTTGGTATTTTAGCAATGCTTGGGTCTAGGGTTAACCTCAATTTTTTCTGTTACGTCAACGGAATACAGTTGCAAGCAAAAGTATGTGAACCCTTGGGAATGATATGGATTTCTGCACAAATTGGTCATAAAACGTGATCTGATCTTCATCTAAGTCACAACAATAGACAATCACACTCTGCTTAAACTAATAACACACAAAGAATTAAATGTTACCATGTTGTTATTGAACACACCATGTAAACATTCACAGTGAAGGAAAAAGTATGTGAACCCCTAGACTAATGACATCTCCAAAAGCTATTTGGAGTGAGGTGTCAGCCAACTGGAGTCCAATCAATGAGATGAGATTGGAGGTGTTGGTTACAGCTGCCCTGTCCTATAAAAAACACACACACCAGTTCTGGGTTTGCTTTTCACAAGAAGCATTGCCTGATGTAAATGATGCCTCACACAAAAGAGCTCTCAGAAGACCTACGATTAAGAATTGTTGACTTGCATAAAGCTGGAAAGGGTTATAAAAGTATCTCCAAAAGCCTTGCTGTTCATCAGTCCACGGTAAGACAAATTGTCTATAAATGGAGAAAGTTCAGCACTCCTGCTACTCTCCCTAGGAGTGGCCGTCCTGTAAAGATGACTGCAAGAGCACAGCGCAGACTGCTCAATGAGGTGAAGAAGAATCCTAGAGTGTCAGCTAAAGACTTACAAAAGTCTCTGGCATATGCTAACATCCCTGTTAGCGAATCTACGATATGTAAAACACTAAACAAAAATGGATTTCATGGGAGGATACCACAGAGGAAGCCACTGCTATCCAAGCAAAACATTGCTGCACGTTTACAGTTTGCACAAGAGCACCTGGATGTTCCACAGCAGTACTGGCAAAATATTCTGTGGACAGATGAAACTAAAGTTGAGTTGTTTGGAAGAAACACACAACACTATGTGTGGAGAAAAAGAGGCACAGCACACCAACATCAAAACCTCCTCCCAACTGTGAAGTACGGTGGTGGGGGCATCATGGTTTGGGGCTGCTTTGCTGCGTCAGGGCCTGGACGGATTGCTATCATCAAAGGAAAAATGAATTCCCAAGTTTATGAAGACATTCTGCAGGAGAACTTAAGGCCATCTGTCCACCAGCTGAAGCTCAACAGAAGATGGGTGTTACAACAGGACAACGACCCAAAGCATAGTAGTAAATCAACAACAGAATGGGTTAAACAGAAGAAAATACGCCTTCTGAAGTGGCCCAGTCAGAGTCCTGACCTCAACCCGATTGAGATGTTGTGGCATGACCTCAAGAAAGCGATTCACACCAGACATCCCAAGAATATTGCTGAACTGAAACAGTTCTGTAAAGAGAAATGGTCAAGAATTACTCCTGACCGTTGTGCGCATCTGATCTGCAGCTACAGGAAACGTTTGGTTGTAGTTATTGCTGCCAAAGGAGGTTCAACCAGTTATTAAATCCAAGGGTTCACATACTTTTTCCACCTGCACTGTGAATGTTTACATGGTGTGTTGAATTAAAACATGGCAACATTTAATACTTTGTGTGTTATTTGTTTAAGCAGACTGTGATAGTCTATTGTTGTGACTTAGGTGAAGATCAGATCACATTTTATGACCAATTTGTGCAGAAATCCATTTTATTCTAAAGGGTTCACATACTTTTGCTTGCAACTGTATATTCACTAAGGTGAGAATTCTTTATATATATATATATATATATATATATATATATATATATATATATATATATATATATATATATATATATATATATATAAATAAAATAAAGAGGAGTTTAGGTGTTCAATAATTTATCTTGAAAGTTACAGAGCATAAACACATGGAAATATCCTCCAGTTCTCCAAATTCATTTCTCTCACCTCTCTGAAAGTCGGGTGTGACAACCCACAAGAGCTGGATAAATAACCATCACAGAGACAATTAAACATTATGTATCATTATGTATCCCCCCCAGAGTTGCAAAAATAAGTAACATAAGTTTAGTTGTATATGTAACGGATAGGTTTGATCTCTCATGCGTTGGCGCGGGGTCACTTTGAAAAGGCAGGTTATGGGATTGCAGCCAGAGCCCCCTCCCCAACAGAGCATGCCCCACATAATGACTGCATAATGAAATCAGTCAGTGTTGATTGTGACTGTCTGCATAATACTGTCCAGATGGAAATCAGGTAGGTAAGGGAGGACTGCGGTGGCGACCATGACTGATTAGGGCGTTATTTTTTATTTATTTTTTCTTGCTAAACCCTTTCTTTGCTGCAGTTTATCATTAAAGATATATGGCAAAGGGAAAGTGCAAGTGCTTTCAGAGTTAATTTTATTAAATGTCCCTTTATAAAATGTAAAATATGGTTCTCACGCCATAACCGTCTGGTAGTCCGAGTGGTTGAACTTGTAGCCTCCCACGATCCACATCACATCGTCTAGAACCACAGCTTTGTGGGACGCTCTTGCAAGCTTCGAGTCTGGATGTTCCTCTCGCACCCAGAAGGACTCATTTGCAGGTACAGGCACCGAGCAACCAGGGCCTGTTGAACGCAAAAGCAAATAGAGAATCCTAATTTGTTCTTGTCAAAATAAACACAAATTAAAATCATCAAATGGCCAGGTTACAAAGTTCAACTTTCCGAACTGTGCGACTACATAACCACAGTCATAGACCAGAGTGGAGATGCAGGTCTAGATTTGACTGTTCCTCATGATATAGTAATTCTTAATTATCATAATCTGGGACTGGAGTCAAACATAGCTGAGTGGATAAGACGCCGGCTGAAGGATAGGCGTCAGAAAGTCCTAATTATCACTAATTGTCAGAGGACGGGACTGTCACAAGTAGGGTGGCTCAGGAATCAGTGCTACAGCGTGTTTAATATATGACTTACAAACCTCAAGGGAAGGTGTGCCTTAAAGCAAATGTCAAAAATAGTATGGACATACCTGGAAGTATGAATGATGATATAAAAGAAAATATATAGGAGAAGCCAGGTATGTGGGACCTGAAATGTAAGGGGCCGACTGGAACACAATATACCTCCAACCAATAAGGCCAAGGAAGGCCAAACACACGGATTGTTTTAATCCATTTTGTTAGCCAATATTCTCAATCCATTATTACTATCTACAGTCCACTCTGACCAAGCAGCATTTGTCTTCAATAAGGAAGCCCAAACAATAAGAGAAAAACGGATACATCATGCCCATCATAGAAATACTCCAAAGATGTTATGGTCACACTCAAAAAGGCTTTTGAGAGAGTATAATAGACATATATGAATGAGACCTTCCTGGCTGTCCAACTGGAAACCGCTCTCTCTCTCTATCTATATATAATAAAAAAAAACATATTTCATGCTCACAAGTTATTCTACTGCGTTGCAGGCAGACATATGCAAATGTGCCCACAAAGGCTTTGCTATTCTAATCCATTTTAAGCATGGCTTCCTTTAAGCATATGCCTGCTGTATTAAGCACTTCAAACAAAGCCCAGGATTGATTATATACAAGCCAGGAAACCTACCACTGACAGCTGTTTCGAGGTTACTGCCTCATCACTGTGCAAGTTGAGTAATGTGTGTATTCTTAAGTCTTCAAGATAAAAAAAAGTTAATTTGGCAGAACTTGCCCATGAAATATTTAACTCTGACAGTACATCATTCCTCTAAATAGGAGGTTAACTGATTTCCATGTAAAAAAGTATCCTTCGCATTAGAGGAAAAGTCTTACAGTTAATGTGCTGTGGACAACTACCCCAAACGAAGATCTTTCTCTCCGATATACATAGATTAGTAAGATTACTAGCGACTTGTCCGCCAAAAATGACGGCAATAAAATTTTAATCCTGGCAATGCCGTTGGAGGTCATTGCCTCGCGATGCAGGTGTTGTCAAACCCGCAACTATCGGCTCTTGCGGGTGCGCCTTTGGTGCTCACTGCAAGCCAGAGATGGAGCCTCTTCCCTGTGCCTCTTCCCCGCCCGCTCCCTCCCCTGTGCCTCTTCCCCGCCCGCTCCCTCCCCTGTGCCTCTTCCCCGCCCGCTCCCTCCCCTGTGCCTCTTCCCCGCCCGCTCCCTCCCCTGTGCCTCTTCCCCGCCCACCTCTGCTCTACGTGTCTGATCAATTTCCCAAGCACGCAAATGGTTTCAATTTCCCCAAGCCCGAAAATGTGCTTCTGATTTACAGGCTTGAAAAGAAAAATTACGTCTTTACGGCCGCCATTTTTTTCAACCTCACTTACAGGCACCCTGTCTCTCCCCCTGTGGTGTGTGAGGTAGTAAGGTAATCTGGTAATCAATTGGGGTCTTTTGGCGACCCCCAAACTGCTTCGAAGTTACAGGCTTGAAAAAAAATGGCGGCCGTTAAATCCATCATTTATTCAAAGTCTTGCGTGCCTTGCGCTGAGTGCCAAAGGCCTACGGCTTTCGCGCTCATTGTGTGTCCAGCAATGAGCGCCTTTGGCGCTTATTGCGCATGCACAACCCTTAACTTTTAACATTGGGTTACCAACAAACTCGCAATTACGGCAACTATTATATGTGATACTGTAAAGATAACTAGACATGCTCTATATAGTGATGCATCAGTCTGAGGTTTCCCTGGTTGGTATAAACAAAATACAAGAGGCTGTTAAGAGAAAACAAGACAAGAATGATGTTGAAACACAGAATGTAACTGAGCATCTCTTCAAGAAGAGACGTAAAGGTTAAAAAACATGCGACTGCACTCACCCTGCCAACCTCCATGGCATACACAGCCCTTCGTACCGCTCTGGCTACAGTAGCCACGCTCTGGCTCTCCACAATTATCTGTGCAGTATGGGATATCACACGCCTCTCCCTTCCAGTGCTCGGCGCACTCACAGTGCACTCCACCGCTGCTGCTGTTACTGTGTGTGCACTCTCCTCGGTCAGAGCAATTATTGGGACATGTGTCAAGGCTGCAAAAAAATTGCAGAAAGCTAATTATTTCAGTGCAAGAGATACCAAACTAAACCCACCCAAAGTCAGAGGCAAATAACAACATTGTAATGTATAATCTTAATGGAGCAAATCTAGGGGTATCAGATATTGAAAGGGATTTGGGAGTGCTTGTGGACAACCACCGGGGTAACAGTGCTCAATGCCAAGCAGCAGCTGCAAAGGCAAATAAAATATTAGCATGTATTAAGAAGGGTATAGAAGCCAGGGAAGCAAATATAATTCTGCCACTATACAAATCTCTAGTACGCCCTCATTTGGAATATGGAGTACAATTTTGGGCACCACTTCATAAAAAGGACATTTTAGAGCTGGAAAGGGTACAGAGGAGGGCAACAAAACTAATAAGGGGAATGGAGGGGCTAAGTTATGAAGAAACACAAAGCATTGTAAACTTATTTTCTCTAGAAAAAAAGCAGTAATATGATCCCCTTATCAGAGCTTTATGTTTACAATGGGATTATTTATATAAGTGAACTTGGTATGGTTAGCCTTTGTTTATAGCTTAATCCCTTCATTCATGCGTGCCCTTCTCTTAACATTTTCTAGTTTTGCTACATTTTTTTGCTGTAGTGCCAAAATCTGAACTCCACAATTCAAACAAGGTAATACCAGGAATTTATATAGTGACGTAATTATACTTTGTTTCCTCCCATGAACAAACCTTTTTATGCCTGCTAATATTGTCCTTGCCTGTACAGCTGCTGCCTGGCACTGAGCACTGTTAAGTTAGTGGTTATCTAGAGAACTCTTAAGATCTTTTTCACTCTCCGATATACCTAGATTTGTTCCATTAAGAACACCTTATTACTAAATACTAAAAACTATTCTTACTAAAAACTGCAACTATATACTAGAGTACATTAAGTATGTATTTACACTATTGTGAATTGTTAGTATGCTAACAGAGGTTTCAATGTATTTAAGGAACAATCTTATTTATAGATTTAAAAAAAAAAAAATGATTATAAGAGCAACTTGTCCTTTAGATTTTTTAACTATATTTTATTTTTGATTACATACTTGTATAGTACTTTAGCTTTTATTGCCACTGAAATTCGGTAAACTCAAAAGATTCACTAGACACTTTCCAAGAGTCTAACAGGATTCACAAATGTAGCCAAATACCAGGAACCGAGGATTCTTTCTTCTTTTTTCTCTCCTTTTACTACGGGCTCCTAACTTTTTAGTTATTACACGTATATTTCTCAAAATACTCCATAATCCAGCTTCTCAAAATATTTGTCCGGCTCCTAACTAAGCTATCTGGCTCCTAAGTTGCAGATTAATTTGTCAAGACCCTGTTGTAGTGTGATGAACATGTAAAATGATCATGTATGTAAGATATGTCAGTGCCTTACTTGTAGCTGATATTAAATCCAGTCAGATTGTAGGCAGCGTCACTGAAGAAGTGCAGCAAAGCATATCCAGAGGTGGCCGCCACTTCAGGAACAGATTCATTGCTTTCTCGCTCTGGAACAATCAGTCCACTGAAAAGAACGAGGGAACAATTAGTCATTCAACTAAAATGGGTCTCATTAACATATTACAGACAATGGTGTAGACAGAACATGAAAGAATCTGCCATTAATAAGGAAATACAATCATTCTGGTCATGTGTAAGAATGAATGATTTTCCAAATCTTGCTTTTTTTGAAGGTGTTTAGATAAGTTGCAAATTGCAGTCAAAGCTCATCAACAAGATTAATTGTAAAAATCGTTTCATCAATTAAAACATATTAAGAAAATATTGCAAGTGGCCAAAATATAAATATATTTACACACACACACATTTTGTTTATAATTGCTCAATAGGTTAATAGAACAAGAGAGCATGACTTAAAGGGACACTGGCACAAGAACAGGATTTATTTAATTTTAAAGAACATTAAACACTGGCTATATATTTTACTAGCAGTTTTTCTCTATAGTACATAAATTTCTATTTAGAATCAGTATTGCGGCTCAGATTGCTTGGTATGGGTGGGAGAGGGGGCTAACTGCCAGATAACAGTGGGGCTCTTTATGTCAGCCACTACAGAAAAGCAGGCTGTAATCCTAATTAGCACATCATAAAAGCTAATTATTACGAGTAAACATTTGCGTATAAATACAACATCAACAACATGAAATTTCCCAGGATTAATTAACTTTAGAAAAAAAATAGGAAACACACCCCATATATATATATATATATATATATATATATATATATATATATATATATATACACACATATACATATATATACATATACATATACATACACACATATATATATATATATATATATATATATATATATATACACATATATATATATATATATATATATACACATATATATATATACACATATATACAGTTGCAAGCAAAAGTATGTGAACCCTTTGGAATGATATGGATTTCTGCACAAATTGGTCATAAAATGTGATCTGATCTTCATCTAAGTCACAACAATAGACAATCACACTCTGCTTAAACTAATAACACACAAAGAATAAAATGTTACCATGTTGTTATTCAACACACCATGTAAACATTCACAGTGCAGGTGGGAAAAGTATGTGAACCCTTGGATTTAATAACTGGTTGAACCTCCTTTGGCAGCAATAACTTCAACCAAACGTTTCCTGTAGCTGCAGATCAGATGTGCACAACGGTCAGGAGTAATTCTTGACCATTTCTCTTTACAGAACTGTTTCAGTTCAGCAATATTCTTGGGATGTCTGGTGTGAATCGCTTTCTTGAGGTCATGCCACAACATCTCAATTGGGTTGAGGTCAGGACTCTGACTGGGTCACTTCAGAAGGCGTATTTTCTTCTGTTTAAGCCATTCTGTTGATTTACTTCTATGCTTTGGGTCATTGTCCTGTTGCAACACCCATCTTCTGTTGAGCTTCAGCTGGTGGACAGATGGCCTTAAGTTCTCCTGCAAAATGTCTTCATAAACTTGGGAATTCATTTTTCCTTCGATGATAGCAATCCGTCCAGGCCCTGACGCAGCAAAGCAGCCCCAAACCATGATGCCCCACCACCGTACTTCACAGTTGGGATGAGGTTTTGATGTTGGTGTGCTGTGCCTCTTTTTCTTCACACATAGTGTTGTGTGTTTCTTCCAAACAACTCAACTTTAGTTTCATCTGTCCACAGAATATTTTGCCAGTACTGCTGTGGAACATCCAGGTGCTCTTGTGCAAACTGTAAACGTGCAGCAATGTTTTGCTTGGATAGCAGTGGCTTCCTCTGTGGTATCCAATTTGTGCAGAAATCCATATCATTCCAAAGGGTTCACATACGTTTGCTTGCAAGTGTGTGTGTGTGTAATATATATATATATATATATATATATATATATATATATATATATATATATATATATATATATATATATATATAATCATTTTTTTTCCTTTCCCAACTTGTGTATAATCCTACCCTAGCTTTGCTCAAAGCTGTTTGATACAGCTGATATATGCTTAAGGGAAGCCATGTTTGATATGGTCATGGATTGCAAGAGTGAAGCCTTTGTGGGCAAATATTTTAGGTAGACAGAATAGGCAAACAATAAGGACTTATTGCAGGGCTAGACAAAACCCAGGGTTCAGGTCTCCTAAAAGCCTTGTGAGTAATAATAGAAGGTAATAGACATTTTTTTAATAAGCACAAAGGCGCTCCTTGCCAGCAACTGCGACAATCGAAAAATTTACGTGGTAACGCAAACAAAATACGGGACACGTTACGGCCCATTACGACCTCGTAAAAATCGGCCGCGCACATCAAAACATGATAAACACAACAAATACACACAATACATAAAAAGCTTTCTTACAGGAAGAGGGAGCATCCAGGACCTCGAAAAATAAAGTTACAACTCAATTTAATTCAAATTAAAAGAGTGTAGACACTAAAAAATTCTCTAAACGAGAGAAAAAATGGCAGACGAAAAAAACGAGGCTACAGCAGTCTAAAGACGCAAAACACCACCAAACACCTACGGATTTGCCGAAAAACACCTACGAGATTAGAAAACAAGGACGCAACACGCGCAGCCCCAAAAACATTACAAACCCAACAAATACAAACAACAAACACATGAAGCTTACTCACAGCAAGGGGAGGCACAGTGGACCGCTGTAAGTGAAGTTACACCTCCATTTAAACCACAAATTTCGGAGTTTAGAGACCCGAAAATCACCTAAGCGAGAGAAAAAATGGCCACCGAACAAAAACGAGGCTAAAGGTTCCTAAACACATAGAACTCCACCAAACCGCTAAGGATATTCCGAAAAAAAACCACCAAATCGCTACGGATATTCCAAAAAACTTGCACGACATAGAAAAACGAACGACGCTACATCAGCCACATTATATACACCAAACACCCTTGGCTCACTTACAATTTCATTGCCGTCATTTTTTGACGGGCAATCCGCTAGTTACATATAAACATGGGAGAGGCATAAGGCGGCTCAGAGCCATCTGATGCTTTGTAATTCTCATGCAATGCATATATGGAAATAGTTTTTTTGTTGTTTTTTTTAACCTAAAAAGTTAGGAACCTCCAGTAAAGCGTTAGCAGCTGGGGCTCCCCGGATTTATATATTATCACCATCTGATTCATGTAGATATGTTAGATACAGATGTGAAAGAAACCAAAGAGATCTCCGGATGTCACCACATTGGAACGCCACAAAATACCATACATACACGTAGCCATGAATAGCTGCAGCACATTGCATATGGTGGCATGTCAATTGTAACTGAACAAAAGGCTACAAAAGGCGCTTGGTTTTTTATATCTGGATAAATATTACTCATAGATCTGAGATTGACCTTTGTTGTGTGAGAACTTGTCCGGTCTGTCCTGTGCAATCTCTCTGTATTGTTTGTGGTGTATTGGGACAAATAAAAAGCTCCTGAATACCAGTTGGCTGCTAAATGGCACCACAGAGCGGGGTTAGTCTTGTGTCTGTGCTCTGGGAGCAGCCTCTATCTACGTTTTTGTTTTAAGATCTAGGACAATAATCACATATAACAGTTTGGTCCGCATTTGTGGAAGGTGGAGGCTCCAACGTCGCCTTTGGCTCATTGCAGGCCACAAAAGCGGACCCTGGCAAAGCGAGGGGCCACAAAAGCGGAGGTGGAGGCTCTACTGCGACTCACAAGCGGTAACAAACAAAAACCCACACAAGCGGAACTAACAAAATAGATCTAATATGCAATCACTAAATACGGACTTACACAAAAAAAATACGAACTGCGAGACTTGAACGCAAAATTTACTGACTTAGCCTAAAAAAATACAAGACGCAGGACTTGGAAAGAAAAGAAAAAAAAACATAACTAACTCGCAAAACTACGACCTTAAACAGCCGAACCGCGGGCCCCTGAAAACATAAAAAAAAAAAATACACACAAAAAAAAAAAACACATAAAAAGCTTACCCACAGTAACCTCTGCAAGTGAAGTTATACCTCAATTTATGTCCAAATTCCCAAGTTTAGAGACACGAAAATCTCCTAAGCGCAAGAAAAAATGGTCGCCGAATAAAACGAAAACGAGGCTACACGACCCTAAAGCCGCAAAACACATATGGCTTTTCCAAAAAGGAGTACGAGGTAAAAGATACACTTTTAGCAAGGACGCTAAATCATCCACACCCGCTTACCACATACAGATTCGCCGCCATTTTACACTAACTTACAGAATTCGGAAGTACCCAGATACACTAACTGCATCCCCTCGCGCACACAGCCTATTTACACTACACACTGCACACATTGCTGACACTTACACCTCAGCTCCACAACAGTGCAAACCTACATTGTATGCTGCAGGAACATCAAAACAGATTGTCAGCTCTTCAGCACAATGCTTCCTGCATACAGTGGATATAAAAAGTCTACACGCCCCTTTTAAAATGTCAGGTTTCTGTGCTGTAAAAAAATGAGACAAAGATAAATCATTTCAGAGCTTTTTCCACCTATAATGTGACCTATAAACTGTACAACTCAATTGAAAAACAAACTGAACTCTTTTAGGTAGAGG
Organism: Discoglossus pictus; assembly: GCA_027410445.1. NCBI lineage: Eukaryota > Metazoa > Chordata > Amphibia > Anura > Alytidae > Discoglossus > Discoglossus pictus. Next base: position 23,546,965 of record CM050163.1, on the reverse strand, counting down.
GAAGAAAAAATATAAAAATAAAATAATATGGTTGCATAAGTATACACACCCTTAAACTAATACTTTGTTGAAGCACCTTTTGATTTTATTACAGCACTCAGTCTTTTGGGGTATGAGTCTATCAGCATGGCACATTTTGACTTGGCAAGATTTGCCCACTCTTCTTTGCAAAAACGCTCCAAATCTGTCAGATTGCGAGGGCATCTCCTGTGCACAGCCCTCTTCAGATCACCCCACATATTTTCAATTGGATTCAGGTCTGGGCTCTGGCTGGGCCATTCCAAAACTGTAATCTTCTTCTGGTGAAGCCATTCCTTTGTCGATTTGGATGTATGCTTTGAGTCGTCGTCATGCTGAAAGATGAAGTTCCTCTTCATGTTCAGCTTTCTAGCAGAAGCCTGAAGGATTTGTGCCAATATTGACTGGTATTTGGAACTGTTCTTAATTCCTGCTATCTTAACTAAGGCCCCAGTTCCAGCTGAAGAAAAAACAGCCCCAAAGCATGATGCTGCCACCACCATGCTTCACTGTGGGTATGGTGTTCTGTTGGTGATGTGCAGTGTTGTTTTTGCGCCAAACATATCTTTTGGAATTATGGCCAAAAAGTTCAACCTTGGTTTCATCAGACCATAACACCTTTTCCCACATGTTTTTGGGAGACTTCATATGTGTTTTTGCAAAATGTAGCCTGGCTTTCATGTTTTTCTTCGTAAGAAAAGCCTTTTGTCTTGCCACTCTACCCCATAGCCCAGACATATGAAGAATACAGGAGATTGTTGTCACATGTACCACACAGCCAGTACTTGCCAGATATTCCTGCAGCTCCTTTAATGTTGCTGTAGGCCTCTTGGTAGCCTCCCAGACCAGTTTTCTTCTTGTCTTTTCATCAATTTTGGAGGGAGCTCCAGTTCTTGGTAATGTCACTGTTGTGCCATATTTTCTCCACTTGATGATGACTGTCTTCACTGTGTTCCATGGTATATCTAATGCCTTGGAAATTCTTTTGTACCCTTCTCCTGACTGATACCTTTTAACAATGAGATTCCTCTGATGCTGGAAGCTCTCTGTGGACCATGGCTTTTGCTGTGGGAATGCGACTAAGAAAATGTCAGGAAAGACCAACTAGAGCAGCTGAAATTTCTTTGGGGTTAATCAGAGGCACTTTAAATGATGGCAGGTGTATGCTGACTCCTATTTAACACGATTTGGAATGTGATTGCTTAATTCTGAACACAGCTACATCCCCAGTTATAAGAGGGTGTGCAGACTTTTGCAACCACATTATTTTTCTCTCCTCCACCTAAAATATTTCAGTTTGTTTTTCAATTGAGTTGTACAGTTTATAGGTCACATAAAATGTGAAAACATTTCTGAAATGATTTATCTTTGTCTAATTTTTTTTTACAGCACAGAAACCTGACATTTTAACAGGGGTGTGTAGACTTTTTATATCCACTGTATATTACTTCCAAATAGGTAAAGTATATTAATGTATTATTTAATTAGCATACAAAAAGACATATATACACACAAAAAAAAAAAAACACTACCGCAATGTAAAAGCCATTCACTGCGCGCCTCACGAGGGCCAACGCTGCTCATAGCACACAAAGCCTTGCAATAAGTGCAAAAAGCAGATCAGCGCCGATCAATCAACAACAGCAAAAGTGCCTCTCAGAAAAAAAATACAATCAACAGCCTCGCAATGAGCGCCGAGGGATCTCAGACCACCAAAAAAAATTAATGTCTGTGCCAAACAGCATTAACTGCCTTACAATTTTATTGCCCCGTCATTTTTGACAGGCAAGTCACTAGTAATAAAAATAATAATGGTGGTAAATAATGTACCCAAAATTACCATAATGTTAGATACCCTCCCCCAGACCCTCACATGGAGCTGAATATTAGCACAATAGTGCCACAAACAAAATGCTGAATATCTTCGGAATCATTTAACATACAGAAAAACAGCTATTACAATCTAGAAACATTTTTAATGCTCTCTGAGATGAAACCAACTTGTTGGGGTGAGTCAATTTATGTATTAGATATAAATGTTAGACTTGGAAAAAAACTGGAATCAAAAGCACTGTTAAGTAGCAGCAATAATGTAAAACTGTTGTGCCTACTATACATACATGTAATTTCTGTATTTTCCCACGCACTGCCCCCTGGTGGTTGGTATATTAGCACTGCCTGTGTCTCAATTTCTGTGTGGTTATGTCAATGGAATATATCGACTAAGGTAAGAGCTTCCACATTTGTCAGGTGAGAGTTACCTGGTTCCTTTACTTTATGAGATTTATTCACCAACATCCCTTTAACTTGAAAAAAAAGCTCCATAGACAAGATATGAAGACAATATCAAGGCAAGAACTTCCTAGCTAGTTAGTGAATAAACCCCATGGGAAAAGAACCCTATTAGAAATCTCTTCAACTTCCAAGAAGCCTTCACAGAATGACACAAAGTGAATTGTAAAGATAAAAAAAAAAAAAAATAGCATTTCATGGGGTTATAATTAAATCTTAGACTTCAAGTTTTTCACCTACTTCATAAAACAGTCAGGGACAGGGGAGACAACAATGGCGATAGTAGGACTGCAAGTAACTGTATAGATAGGTAACCTGTATTGATAACTAACTTAAGTATTTTGGCCATTATCAATACTAGCTTTTTTGGTAAATCACTGGTGTTTTGAAGTTTTTAGTTGATTAATGTGATATATTTACATTATTTTTAATCAATACTAATGCGATAATAAAAAGGGTTCCCTGTTGGTCCAGAAATGTTGATTTGGTGCTTTCATCGCTGTGACCTGGGTTTGATCCAGTCAGGGAACCAAGAGGTCACACCACCCTGAAGCCAAGCAGTGTTGGGCCTGGTCAGTATTTGGATGGGAGACCACCTAGGAATACCAGGAGCTGTATGCTGTGGTCCACTGGAGAAAGAACTGGCAACCCACTCCAGTATCTCTGCCATGAAGACCAATTGTGTCAGCATGACCATGGACATAGATGTCCTAGTAGGTTACGTTCCAGGAGATCACAGTAAGTCAGAATTTTTGTTTCCCTAACAGCCATAGAAATATGTAGCTGTAATATGGAGTGCACCAAAGCTCAGGTAATGAGATATAGATCTACACTTTCCTAGAAACTCTTCTGCTGCAAATACTCAATGGCTAACAAGACAAAGAATGTGATACGTTGGGAGAAAGAACAAAAAAATAAACCACATTTTCCTACATGAATAACAGGTTTTTAAATATACATATAAAAGCATAATTTTATTGGGTTTATTAAAGGGCTCTCTCAGAAAAAGGATTTTATAAGAAAAAAAATATTTTACTGTGAACTTAAACAATTTATATTTTGAAACATGCCCCCAGGCTGAATAAGATTATTTAGATCTATCACCCCCCCCCCCCGAAACCCCTGAAGTATTGTGGCGGGAGTGGAGAAACCCAGTGGAAACGCCAAATTGAAAATATTTTAGTGGACAAATATTTTAGATGAAAGGAATCTGGAATTCTGCCCATTGCCAAAGGAGACAATGGTGAAACCGGAGTTGCTAGCCATTGTAGAGGGAATTGTAAATGCTATTTTTTGTACTAATTATCTATCTTGTAACTAATGTTGTTAGTCCATATAATCAGTAATGTTACATAGTAACTCCGACCACTGTTGGAGTGAGGGAAACTTCATTGTGCCCTTCAAGCTTGTAAAATAAAGAAACCTGATTGATGTTGCGGGTTTCAACTCCTTGATTAAGTGAGGTTACTGGAAGAGGCACGGAAAGGGATTTTTGCCCCAACATCATGTGCGCACACACACTTTCTGGTCGACACACACAATCATAATGCAGTTGTGGTATGTATATTCAGATAGCACTCCTGGGCAACTCCACTCCAGCCACAATACTTCATTCAGGGGGTGAAGAGAACAAGAGCCTATAAAGAATGAGGCCTGCCTGAAAATGTTTAATTGTTTAAATGCACAGCAAAAAAAATATTTTTCTCAACCCCTACCAAACTAGACTTTAGGAGCCCTTTATAACATCACTAAGGTGGTCATTTATTGCAGAACTATTTTCCACTTTTGAAGGGTAGTTTATTTTGAACAGCATTTATATTTCATGATGCAAAGAAAATAGCAGCTGCACAAACTCAGTTAAAACAAATCATTTTACATCTCAAACATGAAACACACACAGGAAACAAAATTATTGATTTACCTGAAGGCTGCAACTAGAGGTGCGTAGATTGAGTCACCGTCATAAACGTAAAGGTGGTCCCAACTGCATTCAGTTGCAAAGTGATTGAAACGAAGACGCAATACTGTATTTGGTCTGAAAAAAAAAAAAAAAAAAAGCTGTGTAAAACACATATCATTACGAATACTTACATATTATACATACTATAAAGTAAAAATATATAAATAAATAAAATGACTAAGTATTTACATTTTATATATTTCTTGTATTTTAATTAAATACATATGGCGAAAAAAATCCAAGGAGCATGGTCATCTAAAGCTTGAATTCCATCTTAAAGTACACTGTAGTGGCAAGACAATGCGAGACCCTTCAAAATTGGATCTAGTGTAATTAAAGCCTTATTGGCCTAGTTATACAAAGAAATATTACACCAAAAGGCTGCTGTGCTAGTCTCTATGTGAATCTCCATATTGCATATCCTAAAGTAAACATAGTGTAGTTACTTCCTATTGGACCATGCGGTCACGTGGTGATGGCTCCTGCATTAAATCCTGTATTTCAGGACTGTGTGAAAGTATAGAAAGTTGAATAGAGAGAGACCCTTGAACACATGCTCAGACAGATCCATTACTTGCACACAAGTCACATGACTAAACGTTCATTACGCTATAAGTATATTATACAATTCTTTCCTTTCACTACAATATCCAATTGAGGAATATATTTTATATACAACATGCCAATTGAGGAATATATTTTTCTTCCTGAGAAAAGGATAATGTTCAAATAATATCTGAATAACTCAAGAGGTTTCACCCTTATTGGCAGTATTATCGTACAGTATTAGTTGGCCTCTTGACTAATTAAACACTCCCAGTGCGGTCAAAGTCCAAAAAATGATTAAACGCAACTAAACACGGGCTCTGCCTTAGTGGACAATGCAAATGCTTTCTGTATATAGGGTCTGATATTTATCAAGGAGTTTAAAATACTATAGTAATACAGGTTTAACCCATGTATAGTGCTACGGAATATGTTAGCATGTTTATTAATCACCACCACCACCTTTGGTCACACAAAAAACACCATTTGCTAAAATGTGGGTTAAAAAAAGAGATATTATTATATTATGTTGCTTAGATATCATAGCTTCATAGTAATTGAGGATTAATTGATAATTGATCCAAAGGAAGTTAAAGTGACATCTGAGGTTTCAAACATGGTATAGTTTAAAACTATATATTCGTTGTTGTTTAGTCGTTCAGTCTCGTCTGACTCTCCGTGACTATTGACCACAGCACGCCAGGTGCATCTCTCAGTTACTGACCCTCTGAGCTCCATCATGTTCATTGCTTCAGTGACCTCATCTATCCATCATCCCCCTTTGTCGTCCCCTTCTTCGTGTGCCTCAATCTTTTCCAGCATCTTTCCAGAGTCTTTTCTAGGGAATCCTGCAGTCTCATGATATGGACAAAATATTTGAGCTTCAGCCTCATGATCATAACTTTTAGTGAACAGTTTATCTTGATTTCCTGAAGTATCGATTTATTGGATCTTCTTGCAGTCTGAGGGACTCTAAACAATCTTCTCCAACACCACAATTCAAAGGTGTCAATTCTATAGCGCTCAGACTTCTTCATGGCCCAGCTCTCACCTCAGTATGTTACTACTGGGAATACCATAGTTCGAACTATGCGTACCTTTGTTGATAGTTCAATCTCTTTACTTTTTACTAGCTTGCCCAAGCTTGCCAAAGCTTTCCTCCCCGGAAGCAAAAGTCTTAATTTTGCCATGATCTTCATCTTTTTTAACGTTGAGCAGCAGGCCAGCTTTTGCATCTTCCTTTACCCTCATCAATAAGTCCTTTAGTTTCTCCTCAATTTAAGCCATCAGAGTAGTATCATCGGCGTATATGAGGTTGATGATATTTCGTCCAGCAATATTGACTCCGGCTTCGGATTAATACAGTCCAACCTCGAATTAATAAGGTGACAATATACAACCTTGTTGCACTCCTTTTCCGATCTTGAACCATTCTTCTGTCCCATGTTCGGTTCTGACGGTGGCTTCTTGGTCGATATACACAGATTCTTCACGAGGAGGATGAGATGATCTGGTACTCCCATTTCTTTAAGAACATGCCACATTGTGTTATGATCCACAGTCAAAGACTTTAGAATAGTCTATGAAGCAGAAATAAATGTTTTTTTTTTTTTAGAACTCTTGCTTTCTCTATTATCCAGCAGGCATTGGCAGTTTGATCTCTTGTGCCCCTTCCTCTGCAGAACCCGGCTTGCACATCTGGTAGTGCCTGGTCCACATATTGTTGGAGCCGAACTTGTAGGATCTTAAGCATTATCTTGCTGGCATGTGAAATGAGTGCAACTGTTTGATGATTGGAGCAATCTTTGGCACTGACTTTTTTGGGGGGATTGGGATGTAGACTGACCTTTTCCAGTCTATTGGCCATTGTTGAGTTTTCCAAACGTGTTGGCACAAGGCAAGTAACACTTTCACAGCATCTTCCTGTAACATTTTGAATAGTTCAATTGTGATTCCATCACCTCCTGCAGCCTTATCAGCAAGACATCATAGGGCCCATCTCACTTCACTCTCCAAGATGTCTGGCTCCAACTCCTTGGACAAATTATTGAGGACATAACTGCTGTTAAGACTATTCCTGCATAGATCTTCAGTGTATTCCTGCCACCTCTTCTTTATCTGATCTTCTTCTGTTAAGTCCCTACCATTTGTGTCTTATCACACCCACTTTGGCATGAAAGGTGCCTTTTCAGGTTCCCAATTTTCTTGAAGAGATCTCTTGATTTACCCATTTGGTTATTTTCTTCAATCTCTTTACATCGCTCATTGTAGAATGTCTCCTTGTCTCTTCTTGCTATCCTCTGGAATTGTGCAGTCCGTTCGACACATTTTTCCTTATCTCCATTACCTTTTGTTTCCTTCTTTCCTAGGCTACTTTCAAAGCCTTATCAGACAGCCAGCTTGTCTTCTTACTTTTCTTTCTTTTAGGAATATTCTTTGTTGCCGTTTCCTGGATTAGGTTGCAAACTTCGGTCCCAAGTTCTTCAGGCAGTCTATCTTCCATGTCTAGTTCCTTAAATCTATTCTTTATTTCCACTGCATATTCACAAGGGGTAATTATTTATTTTGTATCTACTTGGTCTGATGATTTTCCCTCTTTTCTTCAGTTTAATTTTCAACTTTTCAATACGAAGCTGGTGGTCTGAGCCACAGTCAGCTGCAGGTCTCGTTTTTGCTGACTGTATAGAGCTCCTCCATCTTTTGCTACAGAGTATATAGTCAATCTGATTTCTATGTTGTCCATGTGTAGAGCCATCTCAGAGGATGTTGGAAGAGGCGTTTTGCTACAACCAGAGAATTATCTTGACAGAATTCTACTAAATTCTGACCGGCATCATTTAGTACTCCAAGGCCAAAATTTGCCAGTTATTCCAGGTGCCTTTTGGTTTCCTACTTTAGCATTCCAATCTCCTATGATGATAGAACACCAAGAAAAGATGTTACTATCTATGACGCGTTGAATGTCTTCGTAGAACTGGACAACTTCAGCCTCTTCAGCCTCCGTGGTTGGAGCATAGACTTGGATCACGGTGATATTAAATGGCTTGCCTTGAATTTGAATTGAAATCATTCTGTCATTTATTGTGTTTTAACTGAGCACTGGGTAGGGACATGCAAATGTACTCACAAAAGCTTTGCTCTTGCAATCCATAACCGTTTTAAACATGGCTTCTCTTAAGCATATGCCTGGTGTATAACAGCTTTTTTGCGAAGCTCAGGACGGATTATACATAAGCTAGAAAACCTTTCCACATACAGCTGTTTCAAGGTTACTGCCTCTCAAGGTCAATGGTTTTCTCCAAGAGATATTCAACTAGCTCTAACTTAATGTTACTATTGTGGTTGAGGTTAAAGTGAAACATAATGGTCTGTGCACAACACACCAAACCATGTAATGTGGTGACCTCTGATCACTCATGATCTACAGCACTGTCAACACCACAAGTATTAAAGCAGAACCACACGCTAACCCATAATAGATAAATAGATCTATATCTTCTCTGATAATTATTTATGGCCTATGCTATATGCTAGACAAAAGAAAAATCCCTGGAGGACACAGATTATGATTGGAAATTGCAAATTGTGTTATATGCATTAGGGTTATTGCTAATAAATTGTTAATCATTAACAGCAGAATATAGAAACAAGAAAAGCACTCTGGGAAAACTAGCAACTCCCTTTCTACATTATTCTGTATCAGTCTCTAAAGAGAACAACAACCCATAACAAGGTGAATGAGACACATACCTTTTACTAATATTTATTAAAATGTATGACATGTTAAGGCCTGACCAACGTTTCGCTATGGCTTTTAACAGAAGCCAAACAGGTGCCTTTTAGGAGTTAAGTAAAGTGACAATAATGCTTAGAGAGCATGCTGGGCAGGATATACTAAAAAGGTCAAAGGTGAGTGAATAGATTTTTATTGAGAGGCCTGTAGTGATACAAAAAAAAAAAAAAAATACTTGCTGGATATTGCGTGGCTTGTTAGACTATTTTTTTTCTTTAAGTGCTATAGAAAATGCTGTCCGTTTACAAAATGTGTCAACTCTTTATGTACTAAATGACAAGACCGTGACAACATTGGCATTGCAGAGTGGAGCAGCCTTTGTACCCAAAATAATGACAGAACATGGCAAAGTGAACCCAATATTATTTCATATAAATTACAATAAAAATCCTAGATTTTATTTACAAGAGGTATTAAAATAAAAGCAGTCACTTAAAGAAAAACTTCGGCTGGAGAAATAAAATAATAAATTCTCCCGGAAAATCTGAATAAAAAAAAAAATAAAAGTTTAGGAATCCATTTTGTGTTTGTAACATCAATTGCACAGAGCTGAATCATGAGGTGTGTGTTTTGGTTATCAGTGGAAATACAGATGGAGCTAATGAGGGAACAGAGAGGCTCTGTTAAGATAATTGATAATATTAAAACACCACATCTTCCCCTTACAGGCCCAGAAGCAGACACCTTGCTTCAGAAAATGCAACCATAGATCTTCAAAAATGTAAACACCCCTTCCATCTAAGTATAACTTTTGTTCCTGCATTAATGAGCTCTTGGTTAGACTCCCATTTTTCAAACTTTTTTTTTTTCTTTGTTCAGTGGTCCGTTTAAGTATTTTTAATGTGAGAACTTTATGCTACATATAATTTTTAACCATCTTGCCAGCTTATTGGATTAAGAACACACAGAGACCCTTATCTCCACTAACCTTTTATTATTTCCTCTGCTGAAGAGTGGACAGTGTTGGTCATTAATTATAGCAGAGATCAAGAGAGGCCCCTAAATCAGGGGTTAACACATTTAACAAACTTAGGAACCAGCCAGGTAAGGAGCCAACCAAACATTTAGGAGCCAGTGTACAAATTATATATAGAACTAAATAAAATGTTAGGAGGAGGCCGCAGTAATTTTAGGCTCCCTGGCTCCAGGGATTTGTGAAGCCCTGACTTAAAAGGGATATGGAAGGTCCCTGGATTTCCCTAGATATATAATATACCTGTCTGACTTTAGTTTTTATGAACTTTATTTGGCCTTTTTAGTTCATTAATGCAGACCGTGAAGTGCAGTGTTTCAAATTAGCCTGTCAGTGACCTCTCTCAAGCAGCATGTTTCAGAGTGTTGCCACTGATTATGGTTATTACGAGAAACTACAACCCCTGAACTTAAAAACAAACTGTCTTCATGAGCTGCAGAGGGAAGAAACCAGTTAGGAAGTATCAGTAACATTTTAGGCAGAAAAAGCAGCGCTTATAAGCACTTCTTAATAAAAAGAAGTCCATCAAGTAAATAGATACTATTCCTATATGATATATCTAGTGAAATCCCTTTAGAGGGACCACATAAAAAAAAAAAGGGACGACGACAACAAAATCTAGATTCAAAGATATAAAAATACAATTCACAAATTCAACAGCATAAGCTCTTGTTCTTGCCCATACATGGAGTAAATTATTTAAATGCAACACCTACCTTCCTTCAATGAGCCATGTGCATTTTGTTTTATATTTATAGTTCCCAGGACCATCAGTCACAAACCCGGAGGGCCCAGTTAACCTGGAAAAAGAGAAAACAAGAAATTAGGCCTTGTCAGAGATATTACATAAAAGGAACAGGAGGCAAGTTTAACATTCTTGCAAATACGGAGCAATACTGTATTGGGTTTAAGAGACACCATTTATCTACAAATAATTTAAACAGCACTCATCAAAAAAATAAATAAATTATAAATATATTGAAAATGTTTTATGGATTAAAGAGTGAGGTATTTGTGGGCACATTTGCATGTCCCTGCTGAGCTTCCCAGAGTACAGTGTAATAACTGTATTTCTTGGAATTCTGGTCTGGAAACAGGTTTTAACTTGTTTTAGACATTCAAATGTACTATTGATATTGAGAGAGAAAATAAGCATTTGTCATTGATAAGGGATGTATGTGGCCCAAAACGTTGTCTACTGCCACTAAGGGTGTACACAAAACAGAATATAAAATGTGTCCACAAGCCAATGTGCTATGGTTCCTTTGGACTGACATAGCTGGGATACACAGGGCCTTGCAACACAACAGTCTAAGTTGGTGATGTGAAATGAGAAAAATATATACATAAAACTATTTTTTTAGAACACAGAAAATTGGCATGTACGTATGTATTCACCCCCTCTGTTTTGAAGCCCATAAAAAGCTCTGGTGCAACCAATTACCTTCAGAAGTCACATAATTAGTGAAATGATGTCCACCTGTGTGCAATCTAAGTGTCACATGATCTGTCATGACATATACACACCTTTTTTGAAGGGCCCCAGAGGCTGCAACACCTAAGCAAGAGGCACCACTAACCAAACACTGCCATGAAGACCAAGGAACTCTCCAAACAAGTAAGGACAATGTTGTTGAGAAGTACAAGTCAGGATTAGGTTATAAAAAAAATATCAATATTTGATGATCCCCAGGAGCACCATCAAATCTATCATAACCAAATAGAAAGAACATGGCACAACAGCAAACCTACCAAGAGACGGCCACCCACCAAAACTCATGGACCGGGCAAGGAGGGCATTAATCAGAGAGGCAGCACAGAGACCTAAAGTAACCCTGGAGGAGCTGCAGAGATCCATAGCAGAGACTGGAGTATCTGTACATAGGACGACAATAAGCCGTACGCTCCATAGAGTTGGGCTTTATGGCAGAGTGGCCAGAAGAAAGCCATTACTTTCAGCAAAACACAAAATGACACGTTTTGAGTTTGTCAAAAGGCATGTGGGAGACTCCCAAAATGTATGGAGTAGGGAGCTCTGGTCTGATGAGACTAAAAATTTACTTTTCGGCCATCAAAGAAAACGCTAGGTCTGGAGCAAACCCAACACATCACCTAAAAAACAGCAAGTGTTTTTCAGCAGCCGGGACTGGGAAACTGGTTAGAGTTGAAAGAAAGATGGCTGGTGCTAAATACAGGGATATTCTTGAGCAAAACCTGTACCACTCTGTGCGTGATTTGAGGCTAGGCCGGAGGTTCACCTTCCAGCAGGACAATGACCCCAAACACACTGCTAAAGCAACACTTGGGGGGTTTAAGGGGAAACATGTAAATGTGTTGGATTGGCCGAGTCACAGCCCAGACCTCAATCCAATAGAAAATCTGTGGTCAGACTTAAAGATTGCTGTTCACAAGCGCAAACCATCCAACTTGAAGGAGCTGGAGCAGTTTTGCAAGGAGGAATGGGCAAAAATCCTAGTGGTAAGATGTGGCAAGCTCATAGAGACTTATCCAAAGCGACTTGGAGCTGTGATTGCAGCAAAAGGTGGCTCTACAAAGTATTGACTTTAGGGGGTGAATTTGCTTCACAATAAAAAAAAAAATCTTCAAAAGCTGTGGACACGTTCTATAAATGAAATGATGCAAATCCTCAAACAATCCATGTTCATTCCAGGTTGTGAGGCAACAAAACATGAAAAATGCCAAGGGGGTGAATACTTTTGCAAAGCAGTATAGATACCCAGAAACCTTCATGTCCCTTTAACACAAACATCCCATTTAAAGATAGTGCTCGTCAGTAAATTTATATAAAAGAATACATTTTTCCAGCAAATGTGTCCCCATTGATCATAAACATTACTCTGGGTACAGTGATATACAATAAGAGGAAACTGAGGAATCAGGAACACATTAATTGAAAAGGCAGAGAGAAGATTGTATTGTGTGTGTATAGGACTGAGCTTCGAAAGAAACCAAAATAAGAGAGTGTGAGACAGTATTCCCACCACTCATCTCCTCCTCCTCTCAGTGTTGAACGGATGCAGAGCTGCAAGTTACGTAAGTGCCAAAAAATAACTTCCAAGTAATAAAAGTAGGTCAGGTGTGTGCACAGGTATGCGCCGCAGCTCAGAGCAGAGAGGTCGGTCGTGCACGCTGTCTGTATCGCACAGGTAGAGCCGGGAGGTCGGGAATGTGTGTATTCAGTATAGCACAGGCGAGTACCGCAGCTCAGAGCAGTCGGGCGTGCGCGCAATCCGTATTGCACAGATATGCCCTGGAAGCCGGGAGGTTGGGCGTGCGCGCAGTCCGTATTGCACAGGTATGTCCCGCAGCTAGGAGCCAATGGTCGGGCGTGCGCGCAGTCCGTATTGCACAGGTATGTCCCGCAGCTAAGAGCCGAAAGGTCGGGCGTGCGCGCAGTCCGTATTGCACAGGTATGTCCCGCAGCTAAGAGCCGAAAGGTTGGGCGTGCGCGCAGTCCGTATCGCACCGGTATGTACCACATCTCCGAGCAGGGAGGTCGGGCGTGCGCGCAGTTCGTATCACAGTCCGAGTCAGCAAAGTAATTATCAAGTCCAGGAAGGATATTAGATTATAGTTTATTTTATTTTTAACTTGTTTTACACAAATGTACTATCTATAATGAGCATTGCAGTATAATTTTGTATTGAACAAACGTTTTATCTATAATGACGAGCTTTCGATAGGCTCAACCTCTCTTTATCAAGTCTGAAGCAATACTAACATGAGATGGAGCCCTCAGTTTGAATAAAAACAGCAGATGCAGAGAAAGTGGAGACAGAATCTGACATCAGGTAAATACATATATGGGGAATAAACACAACATAGTAAAGGAAACATATATACTCATACATCAATATATACATGAAAAACCAGAGTACTGTAGTCCACCTTGATATCCTTCCTGTTGGACAAATACGTCACTCCATTATAAAGGCATTAAAAAAATAAAGATGATGACATTCTTCAACAGAAAAAAATACAGGACTTAATATGGACTTGGGTTTTCTAACACCACGTTTTCTTGTTAATTTTCCTTTTTTCTATAAACAGGCTGGCACACTTAGTGAGGTGTTTGTCCAACAGGAACAAATACCAATAAGTGATACATTAAAATTATTTTATTTTTCATTGCACAAAAATCATTTTTGCCCATTACCCAATCAATTATTCTTAAAAGCGGTGAAAATTAAGGATTCCAGTGTTCGTTAACACTCAATTATTCAGATTAATTATTGACAGAAAAGGTATATCCATACACCTGGTTTAACAAAATTAAATGCTTCCAGGAAATTGGGAACTTTCGCATGAGACAGCATTCATTTAACAGGAGTATTTATAATAGGTGCTAAAAGAAGAAGCAGTTAACATTCACATACCGATGGGTCAAATGCTCCCTAAGGCTACACAGCTGCAGAAAGTGTGTGTGTGTGTTTAAATAAATAGTACATTTGTGTAAAAAAAAATAATTATATATATACACATATATATATATATATATATATATATATATATATATATATATATATATATATATATATATATATATAACACACACACACCAAGGTATGAAAGCTAGGGTAAATCTGGACAAGCTATTGAAAATTAAATATATTACACTACCACAATAAAGGTCCTCTCAGTAAGATCTATGGTATTCCCAGTTGTAACATATGGCTGAGAGCTGGACCATAAAGAAGTGTGAGCGCCGTAGAATTGACACCTTTGAATTTTGATGTTGGAGAAAACTACTTTCCCTTGGACTGCAAGAAGATCCAATAAAATCTGTACTACAGGCAATGAAGACAAACTGTTCACTGGAAGTTTGATCAAATACCTTGTCCATATCATATGAAGACATGATTCCCTAGAGAAGATGCTGGGAAAGACTGAATGCACATGAAGAAGGGGATGGCAGAGGCAGTGATGGATAGATAAAGTCATTAGAGCAATGAACATGAGCTTTGTCTGGCATGCTGTGGTCCATAAGGTCATGTAGAGTCGGACAGTCAATGTGAAAGACTTAAGTGGCATGCCAAAAGTCCTCTAACATTAAGAACATATGTAAACATGTCTTTCCTAAAACGTACTTGTCCTTCACATGACAGCTGACATAGTAAACTTTGGATTCAAAAGAGAGAAAAATGTGCTTTTGAACACATGCAAAAAATGGAGATAACTCAGGAACGCTCACAAATCAGATGCAAAAATGCACAGCTGTCATCAGCCCTGCTGAGGATCCACAGGGGCCACGTGTTCTTCCACGGGAGCAGTCGGTGTGAGCTGCTGACAGGTGTCTGTCTGGTTCATATGGAAGGAGATTCTTGTGTTATAAGGAATTCAACTTAACACAGGAGGAAGTATCTAAAGGGACATGGAAGATTCCTGGATGTTACTAGGTACATAATATCCCTGTATATCGATTTACTTTTATGTACTTTATTTTATTAGGAAATACCCAGAAGTTCTTTTTACTGCCTAAAATCTTACAAATAGTCACCTGCCCACTGCAGTGTATGCAAACAGAATGTAGTGCTGGGTGTGCAGTGTAGTGTCCTAGCCTATCAGGGACCATGTGTCAGCAGCACATTGCAGAATGTTGTTGAGATGGTCACTGATTGGTAAGTATGAAAGAGCACAAACAACTACTACACAGTCTGTATTCATAAGCTGCAGAGGGCAGATCCACACAGGGAGTATTTGTTTAATTTTAGGAAGTAAAAACAAACAGAGCTTATAAGCACTTCTTAATAAAATATAGTACATAAAAGAAAATAGATATCCCTTATCTGAAACCTAGGAAGTCTTTAAGACTGTACATAAAAAAAAGGTTAAAAAATCCTGATAATTTTTCTTAAAAATGTTCATACTACATCGCATAGAGAGGCCTGCGACTGCGGCAATCGCACAGGTGGAGGCCCGCGGGACTTAGCTGCAATGAGCTCCTTCAGCGCCCGTATGCCTCCAATTAACTTACACACAGCACAGGGGAAGAGCCAGAGAGTGAGGTTGCAATTTAATTTGAGGCATATTTGGCGTTTTTTTTTTTTTTTAAGTCGAAAATTGCCTAAGCAAGAAAAAAAATGACTGCTGAAAAAAACGAGCCCTTCGTAGTTAAGACTTAACGCAATCTAGTAACACTTAAGGCAGTAACACGATGAGCGCCAAAAGTGCGAGGACTATAAAGTACACAGGGGGAGAGGCTTGCAATTAGCGCTGAAGGCGCTCATTGCCAGCCACATGATACGCACCAAAGGCACTCATCTTGGGGCTCGCGATGAGCGCCGAAGGAGATCACTGCAAAGCAGGAAAGTGGTGGGTCTCAATGAACGCTGAAGGTGCTCAGAGGGGCCATAGCCTTGCATTGTGTGGCAAACAGCATTGCCAGGCTTAAAGTGTTATTGCCGTCATTTGACGGGCAAGTCGCTAGTATATATATATAAAAACTATTAGAGTGGAAGTGTTAAACAGATCTTGAAAGCTGGGGGGGGGGGGTTAAGCAAAAATTACATGTGATTAATGATCTTACAGTGCGGTGTGATAAGTCACAACAGCTTGCCTGGTTGGTATGTTGTTCAGTTGTACACGACTGTGACCCAATACATATGATTATCTTGACAAAAATACTGGAGTGGATCGCAGGTTCCTTCCTTAAACAATGAGCCGTGTACAATAACAAGATTCATTGCATAGCTTTTCAGAGCCGTTAACACATAACTTTCCTATTTTAGGTGAATACCAGTATTTCATCCCTGCACAAAAAGTCTGGTTGCAGTGAAATGATTAGATTTTTTTTGTTTTTTCAAAAATTGTATTTCGACATACTTTAAGAATATCTTGGTCCATGCTGAATTAAGCGGCGCTTTAATATTTAAACATCTGAGCTATTCAACTGGACACGCTCTTGTAATTTATTACTCCCACTATAAAAGAGATGCGAGATGGTAATTAAGAGTGGAGGCCGCTTTCATGTAAAATACCCAATTCCTTGCTCTGTTAAATAACACTTCTATTAAATAATTAACCGTTGTAATGTTATTTATATGTATATAGTTTACATGTATGCTGTAACTTGGACCCTTGCTGCGTCACTGCAAGGGAGATAATTACAGCAATTTCAAGTAATATAGTTAAAGACCAAGGTCCCCAGCTGTGTCAGGGCTCTGATGCAAGAAGCTGATGTAGTAGAATAAGGAAGTAAATATGCTTGTATACTGCGGCTTAATATCAGTATAAAATAATGATAATGAACTTGAGACTGACAGTAGCTAATCAGTAACTCACAAGGCACCCCCATCTGACTAATACATTCACTTTCTTGCACTGTCTGCCATGAGGGAACGGCAAGAGGTCAAGCTGTTTGTTGCCATCTCATAAAGGTTATCTCCACTAGTTAAAGAATATCATTATACAGAACTGCCCATTTTATTTTAGCTGGTATCTATTGCCTGGGTATGAAAGTCTTATTAAAGACACAGTCATTGCAGAAATTAAAAGCGCACATATCAATGAGAATTGTAACAGGTTGTTCTTAAAAAGGGACAATGGAAACATTTTTCTTTGTTGCATCTGAAAATGGGTATCTGCTGTTGGATGGGGGCAGACTGGGACTTGCCTGAACCCCCTAAACCAACAGCCCTTCAGGGCCTAAACCTCTTCCTGAAAGAGACATGTCCTCTCCATAATCCCCTTTGACTTGGCATATGGGGGTGGGCACCTCTGGGATTGGCCTTGTGATGACCCACCTGGAGGCCCTGACTATCCCACATACAACTTTCCGGGTATGAATATGGTCATTTGTTCCTCTGCCCTGGACACAATTCCAGTCCCTGTATGAATGTCCTGTCCACAGCTAAATAATACCATCAAATAGCATAAGCAAGTTGAATAGTTTAGAAGGGAACTTTTAAAATGTGTTGGTTTGTGATGTAATTACCAGATGGGATTAACTCTCTCACCCCCAGATTGGCCAGTGAGGTATTACAGGGGGCTGATTGTGATAACTGATTAAGGGCAGGTAATGTAATCATGTTGGTGGAACCAAACTTGTATTGTTCTGTTTGCCTATAAATGTTCCAACTTTTCCCAATAAACACGCTCTTTTAGAGAACATAAGCAAGGTATTCTCTTCATTTAGAGGTTATAACCACTGTCTGTTATATTGAATGCCCTTGATCCAGATGGTCCTGGAATTGAACCCAGTCACTGAGAAGCCCATCAACAGTCCAAGGGAGGACTCCTACAGACCTGTCAATCAGTGAGCAGTAATATAGATGTATGTCGTAGCTCTGTGCATTTCCTGTTCGTTTCAAGGACGTTTTAACAAGTTTTATATGACATTTTTCATGCAAAACATTCTCTAAAATTCCCAACAACAACAAGTCCCTTTAATGTTTTTATGTAGAAGTGTTAAATGATTGAGCTTGAAATTGGGTATTTTAACTATAACTCTCCTTATCTAGGGCCATTAATTAACTCTTATGGTATGTTGGTGGTGGGGTGGACAATAAGCATGCCCAAATAGCTCTTTTCACTTTAAATGCTATCTCACCTTGCATCTTGAGCTTATGGACACATACCATCAAGACCTGAAAGGATCATAAATAACAACCCCTATAAATGCTTATATACTTTCTTAATCATTTTTCAGCCTTTGAGGCACTGGGTCCACTGTTTTGAGTGTACCAAGCTACACATAAAACATACTAGGCATGCTCACAAATTACTGACAATGACTTATTAAGATTAGAATCTTATTATTCTGCTCCAAGACATTATCAAATACACTCTGATGCAAAAAAAGAAACCAAATCTTCATATGCCCCTTTAAGGCTGACTTCCTGCGTTTGTCACATAAATCCCAGGGATTACACCGTCAAAAATATTATAAAAATGGATCTGTCAAAACACAAACCCCACACAATCAGTTTAGTCGTCTGACTGTAAACCAGCATGAGATGAAACCATGACAGGAATGCATTCATTACAGGAAGCAAAGCGCTGCACGTCTTGAGACACAATGAGGGAAGTTGCACCTGCTGGGAGAAGATCTTCAATCTGAGATAATTTGGCTGGACATTAAAGTATCAAAATAATAAAGAAAAACAGCAAAATATTGTAACAAAATGTCATTTAGCTCTAAATACCTTTGAATAGTAATCCAGATTTCTTCATTACAAACAATGGCAGGTCTAGTAAATATGACTTAATACCAAACTCATCTATAAGGAGGAACATGAAGTTATAGGGTGCTGGAACACAATGGACGTGTCAAATGTTACAAAATATGCATGAAAAACATTAAAGGGATATGGAAGGTTCCTGGATGTTACTAGGTATATATTATCCTTGTGTATCTATTTACTATTATGTACTTTATTTTTTATTAAGAAGTGTTTATAAGCTCAGTTTTTACTCCCTAAAATCAAATAGTCCCAGTATGGGTCTGCCCACGACAACATATGCAGACAGACGCTGCTGCACTGGCTGTGCGGTGTATCATACTAACCAATCCGTGACCATCTCTCTGCAACATGCTGTTGAGACGTGGTCCCTGATAGGCTAGGACACTACACTGCACAGCCAGCCTAATAGAGTTGGTGTCTGCATATGTGGCAGTGGGCAAACCCATACAGGGACTATTTGTTTGATTTTAGGCAATAAAAACAGTGCTTATACTCACTCCCTAATAAAATAAAGTACATAAAAGTAAAAAGATATATAGGAATATTATATGCCTAGTAACATCCGGGAACCTTCGATATCCCTTTAAAAGTTCCTTTATTCATGGAAATACCCAAACATCCATGAGACTAAACAGGATATGCACAGGGCATGATGTAGTATACAGATCTCATTGGCAGACAAGCATGACTTATTATTATTGCCTGAAAGGGGCAAGTCCTTTAGAACAGTTTGCATCAGTTTATAATTCTGTGCGCCCCATTTATAGAAAAAAAAAAAAAAACTGTACTATAAATATATGTATATACTGAGATTTACAAATATGCTCTGATGCAGCAAAGAAAACCATTTTCTGTCTCCTATTTAATTTCCAGACGGACTAGAATCTCTATTGAGGTTGGCCCTGAGAGACTTCACTAGTTATCATGTTAGACCTATTTAATATTGTGCAACCTTGGGCTATAGGGCTCTTTACAAATGGCTTTATGTATGGCTCATGTTCTCCCAAAATGCCCAACTACAGCCCCTTTAGATTGAAGTATGGCCCACTTTATAAAAAGTCTAAAGGTTGTGCACTTTTATCCTCAGTTTTGAAATCCAGCTTGAATGTTTTTTTAACAAGGCATGTATATTATGCGGTATAGTCCCTTGGACTGCAAGAAGATCCAATCAATCAGTACTACAAGAAATAAAGCCAAACTGTTCACTGGAAGGTTTGATCATGAGGCTGAAGCTCCAATAGTTTGTCCATACCATGAGAAGACAGGATTCAACAGGGAATACTCTGATACTGGGAAAGATTGAAGGCACAAGAAGAAGGGATGGCAGAGGTGGAGATTTATAGACGAGGTGGTTGAAGCAAAGAACATGAGATTGATGGAGCTCAGAGGGGCAGTGGCTGATAGATGTGTCTGGGGTGCTGTGGCCCATATGGTCACAGACAGTCAGACATGACTGAACAGCATTATGCTGTATACAAGTATAAAAAAGACTCACTCAGCCAAGTCAAAGACATCTGTCACATTTCTTTGGTGTCGATACAGAGTGTAGACGTCCCCTGTAGCTCAAGCAAAAAGACACTTGTTTGTGAAGTATGTAATAAAACAAAGAAGATTAGCGGCTGTTAAGGCCAGGTACTATAAAACATTAAGAAAGATAAATCTGAATTTCTAAACACTTTATAAACATAGGAAACCGCTTTTGTGTTTGTAGCATCACTGGCCCAGAGTTGGATCATGTGGTTAATAGTCTGATGGATAATTAGACCAGATACCACTTCATTACAGGTCACAGATACAGGAAGCTTGCATTAGTAGATGCAATCACAGCTCTTCACAAATGTAAACACCCCTCTTACACACACTTATGTTCATGGATGTCTCCAGGTTCCAGCAGACACATCAACATTTGGTTTATCTAAAAACTAGGTCTATGACTTTTCCCTTCTTAAGTTTGCTCTTAGAAACAAACCAGTGGTCCTTTAATATCACTAGAACTTTGTGTTAGAGAATAGTTTTTTAAATTAAAAAAAAATCCCCATTATTAAGACTAGTAAATCCCCCCCCAAAAAAGCTATAAATATGTTAAATGAGCACTAATATTCCATTAAAAAAATGTATATATATATATATATATATATATATATATATATATATATATATATATATATATATAAAATAAAAAAAATATATCATAAAAAAAATTATATATATATAATTTTTTTAATATATATATATATATATATATATATATATATATATATATATATATATATATATATATATATATATATACACACATACATACACACACACACAAACATTAGGTGCATGAAAAAAAGGGTTACATACATAGTTGAGTATCCTCAAGGCACAAGTTATATGGGCTACTGAACACATGGGAAGGGCATAAACCTATTTGTATCAGGCAAGGTCAGCAAAGGTCTAAGGCTTTAGTCTGGAAAATGGCCCATTTGTTCCTGAATGACCAGAGTGATTGTATCTGCTCTAATATTCTAGGTTTGTCATCTAAATATGGTAATACAGATAAAGTCTGTGATTGTAGTATTAGATGAACAAGGAGCAGACTTAGGACTTATTACAGCTGTCATGTTATTTAGAGGTATATAATATATCTGTGTATCCATTTACTGACATGTACTTATTAAGAAGTGCCTAAAATCAAACAAATAGTGTCGGGATACACTGCAGAGGGCAGACCCATACAGGGACTAACTCTTTAGGGCTAGACGTGCAATGTAGTATTCTATCCTATCAGGAGCCATGTCTCAGCAGCATGTTGCAGAATATTGCTGAGATGGTCACTGATTGGTTAGTATGACACTGCACACTCACTACTACATAGTCTGTCTGCATATGCTTCAATTGGCAGACCCATACAGGAACTATTTGTTTGATTTTGGGCAGTAAACAGAGCTCATAAGTAAAAAGTAAACAAATACAGTTATATTAAGTACTTAATTAGTGACCATCTCTCTGCATCATGCTACAACATAGAACACTACACATCCAGCCCCTACAGAGTCTGTGTCTGCATACCATGCAGAAGTAGGAAAAACAGAGCTTATAAGCACTTCTTCATAAAATAAAGTACATAAACAAAGCCAGGATGTTATATACGAGTAACAGGAACTTTTTATATCCCTTTAAGAACCATAAGATATTCTTAGTGCTGTTTTATAGCAATTATACATGTTTAACACAACTCCACTCTCGGCTTATAAAGAGCTCAGTATCTGAAAAAAACAAACATAAAGCACTTCACTGCTATAAAGACCTTATAAAAAGAGACTGAAACGCTACATGTACTTATTACATACAATTAAATGTCTACATTTAACCATTACATTTTGTAGCAGACTTTTTTATGTTTCAATTCAGTATTCTCCTGCACGGTGAATGGCGACCATCTACCAGATAGGGACGTGGCTGCACGGCCACCAGAAGTGGTGAAAACCGGACCAGTGGCTTCTCTTTCTCCTCCTGTGATCCTTCCTTATGCACAAAAGCTTTTAGAATAATAATTTTTTAAAAAATACGATATATATATATATCCATCCTTCTGGATCGCTACCTTGTCGTGGTGAAGGGGATTGTGTACTTTAATTAAGCTGTGAGCTAAACCACAAATTGTGGTCCACTGGAGAAGGAACTGGCAACCCACTTCAGTATGTTTGCCAAGAAACTCATATAGAAAACAATTAGAAATACAGACAGACATGTCAGGGACACAAAACCGTTTTCTCTAGATCAAACATCTAAATTGAGCTCTGCAGTGCTCCCCCCGTCTCTCTATGGGGGCCTCTCTCTCCCTGGTCTCCCCTCCACCCCCTTTACTCACATGAATCTCACCCTGCAGTGCTCCCTCCAGGGGTCTCTCTCTAACTGCATTAGGGAGCTTGATGGGCCATGCCCGTCTGAATTGAGCCCCGCAGTGCTCCCCCGGTCTCTCGCTCTCCCCCCCCTTTACTCACATGCATCTCCCCTTGTAGTGCTCTTTTGTCTCATGATCTCCCCTCCCCTGTACCCCACTTTACTCACATGCATCTCCCCCTGCAGTACTCTGTTTCTATCCGGGAGTCTCTCTATTGAACTGCATCAGGGAGCTTGGTGGGCCATGCCCATTTAAATTGACATCTACAACCCCACATATTCTTTGTACAGAGGTACATTTCCAGTTAGTTTCAATGAAGATTAAACAGCTTTTACTTACTAATTTATGTCCCTATGGAAATACATCATGTGCAGTAACTAAAAGGTTAGGAGCCAGATGTACAATGTTCAGGAGCTCTGGTGATATACAGAAGGAGGCAGGGTGTGTATGTTGTACAATATGTCTGAATGGGACTGCCAGGGTAACTAACCTGATGAACGTTTCCAACACCCAACAAACAATATGAATCACACAGGTAAAGAGTGAACATTCACATTAAAGTGACACCGGTTACTTCCCAGCTAAGCACCAATAACTAAAAGACAAGAAAGATTAGGATTCCTCTGCAACTCCATATTATGAAATCTTAATGTTTAATCTCGCCAATTAAAATAAAACAGGAAGTCTTACAGGAGTTTATTTCAGTCTATCACAAGAAAATGCAAAGGTGGTAGTGTTATAATAATTACAAGGTGCCAAAAAGGTTCTAAAAATATACTTCTGACTACTAACTTCCTCTGCAGGTTCCTAAAGGAGGCTAGTTTCAAGGAGCATTCTTTGAAGTAAATATAGGTTATACATCCTGAAGTACACTTAAACAGGTAAGTGTCCAAAGGATTTTCAGGATCATACTCTAGAAACGTTACCCAACTCCTAGCTATGTCTTAGGATCTATCTGTATTTAAATAATACCCACCCGTCTCATGACTGACTGCATTACTTAGTACTTGTTGACACTAATTAATCCAAACTTAAACATCAACATAAAAAAAACAATTCAGTAGACCTGGAAGGCTGTTTATGGTTCTTATGGTGTGTAAATATATTTATATGCATACACCAATATTTCCTTACAGCTTAAAACAAAAAAAGAAAACTCTCAAAGCCTCAGCATCTTCTGGGGTGACTATCAGTTAGATACTAACTTCACTCCACTTGATAATGTACAGAATGTTCCAAGAAGTTTTTAAATAAGTTTTCAGTTTTGTTTTAATGATGACCGACATCTTGTTTTGTTTTCCAACAGGATTAGAATCTGGAAGGAGTGAAAGGAACTGTAGACTTTGATAAGATCTCTACTTAAATCTATTGAAAACTTATTCTAACAGCACAATAGACAGTAGAAATTAATAGGAAAGTAAATCCAGGAGAAGAGTCCTAATGTCGTGATGTGACCACTAACGTTGATGGAGTCGGTGGAGCCAGGAGAAGAGTCCTAATGTTGCGCTGTGACCACCAACGTCGATGGAGCCAGGAGAAGAGTCCTAATGTCACTCTGTGACCACTAACATCGATGGAGCCAGAAAAAGAGTCCTCATGTCATTATGTCACC
This sequence comes from Discoglossus pictus, assembly GCA_027410445.1. Lineage (NCBI taxonomy): Eukaryota > Metazoa > Chordata > Amphibia > Anura > Alytidae > Discoglossus > Discoglossus pictus. The sequence goes on along the minus strand of CM050163.1, from coordinate 23,522,676 downwards.
AGCAACGTTGATGATGTTAGTGGAGCCAGGAGGAGAGTCCTAATGTTGTGCGGTGGAGCCAGGAGGAGAGTCCTAATGTTGTGCGGTGGAGCCAGGAGGAGAGTCCTAATGTTGTGCGGTGGAGCCAGGAGAAGAGTCCTAATGTTGTGCTGTAACTACTAACGTCAACGATATTGGAGGAACAGGAGAAGAGTCCTAATGCCATTCTGTGACCACATGTGGCATTGAGGTTGGTGGACACCGTCAACTCATTAATACTTAAATGCATTGTTATATTTTTCCCTACAAACTAAAAAGAGACCACCATAACCGAGATGTTGTGTGAGGAGCAAACTGAAGTATTGTACTTATCTATGGGTTTGTGTATTACTTCAAGGGCTAAACGGCACAGCATCAAAACACAATGGAAAGATCTTCCAAAATGCAGCTTTGATATATGCAAGTTGCAAAATAGGGTTTACTAAATTGCAATTACGGTACGTAGAATTGGGATGAGTTGTTTCCATAGTCCCCAAAATGTGCTTACAGCTCCAAAAATACAAAGAACAAAATAAGTATCCTAAAAAATGATGTGTGAACTCAAGTAAGCAACGTGTCACATTCATCATCAAGATGCTCAAAGATTTCTCCTAGGTTAGATTTTGCACACAGGGTAACAAATTTGATTATGCAGCTTGTCCCCAACACTAAACTTGCAAGAAAGTTACAGTTATCTCAAGACAATGACGAACCATGAGTTTGCTCAGGTACGATAGGAGAAGAAAAACTCAATGCCACATGTTTGTTAATGTTAACAAGTACAAGATAATATAGAACACGTCCCCCTGAAAAGACTCCGACAACATGGCATGGGTATCCCCACCCTCTCACTATGGACACCTAATCTCCCTCTATCATACCACATAGAACAGTTATCTAGTGCGCCACTCTACTCCCAAGGTCTTTATTCTATTGGACATCCTCCTTTCCACAAGCAATTATGCCTAGAGATCTGCTCTTCGTTTATTCTTTTTTTAAGGGTCTCTTTTCCTTTGACACAAAACCTGATGTGTGATCTTTGGGGGTCTCCACCCTCTCTGTCTTGAAAGTCTCTTATCTGTTCCAGTGCTTCTTCCCTTGTTTATATATCTCCCTTTCCCTATATAGATGCCACATCCACCAAGAAGTCTATCTATTTTCCAACCCCCGTAGTTCTCCCCTATATTCCCCTCTCTGTATTCTCCCCCTGTCTCTCATTCCCCCCCTCTCCCATGTTTCTAATGGCCTCTTCCTCTCCAATATTCTCCCCTGTATTGACATGAATCCTCCACGTCGTGATCCCTGGTCTCTCTATGTAGGTCTTTCACGGTCTCCCCTTCCCTGGACCCCCCTTTACTCACATGAATCTTGCCCTTTACTGCTCCCCTGTCTCAGGATCTCCCCTTCTCCTGTACCCACTTTACTCACATGAATCTCCCCCTGTTTCTCTCTCCTTCCCTGGTCTCCCCCTCACCCCCAGATGAATCTCCCCTGTCTCTCATGGCCTCTTCCTCTCTAATATTTTCCCCTTTACCCCAAGTACTGACATGAATCTCCCCCTGTTTCTCTCCAGGGTCCCGCTCTCCTTCCCTGGTCTCCACCCAACCCCAGATGAATCTACCCTGCAGTGCTCCCCTGTCTCTCATGGCCTCTTCCTCCCTAATATTTTCCCCTGTACTGACATGAATCTCCCCCTGTTTCTCTCCAGGGTCCCGCTCTCCTTCCCTGGTCTCCACCCAACCCCAGATGAATCTACCCTGCAGTGCTCCCCTGTCTCTCATGGCCTCTTCCTCCCTAATATTTTCCCTGTACCCCGAGTACTGACATGAATCTCCCCCTGTTTCTCTCTCTCTCTCCTTCCCTGGTCTCCTCCCCCCCCCCCCATGAATCTCCCCTGCAGTGCTCCCCAGTCTCTCATGGCCTCTTCCCCCCTAATATTTTCCCCTGTACTGACATGAATCTCCCCCTGTTTCTCTCCAGGGTCTCTCTCTCCTTCCCTGGTCTCCCCCCAAACCCCCAGATGAATCTCCCCTGCAGTGCTCCCCAGTCTCTCAAGGCCTCTTCCCTAATATTTTCCCCATGTACTGACATGAATTTCCCCCCTTTCTCTCCAGGGGTCTCTCTCTCCCCTCCCCTGTACTCACACGAATCTCCCTCTGTGGTGCTCCCCCTGTCTCCCAGCCCCCGCCCCCCCAATGAATCTCCCCTGCAGTGCTCCTCAGTCTCTCATGGCCTCTTCCTCCCCAATATTCTCCCCTGTACTGACATGAATCCCCCCTTCAGCGCTCCCCTTGTCTCTCATGGTCTCACTTGCCCTGTAACCCCCTTTACTGACATGAACCTCCCTCCATTCTCTCTGGGGGTATCACTCCCCTGTCTCCCCCTCTCCTATATCCTGCCCTGTACTCACACGAATCTCCCTCTGTGGTGCTCCCCCTGTCTCCCAACCCCCACCCCCCAGATGAATCTCCCTTGCAGTGCTCCTCAGTCTCTCATGGCCTCTTCCTCCCCAATATTCTCCCCTGTACTGACATGAAGTCCCCCTTCAGTGCTCCCCTTGTCTCTCATGGTCTCACTTGCCCTGTAACCCCCTTTACTGACATGAACCTCCCTCCATTCTCTCTGGGGGTATCACTCCCCTGTCTCCCCCTCTCCTATATCCTTCCCTGTACTCATATGAATCTCCCCCGCAGTGCTACCCCCAGTCCTCCCCAGTCTCTCATAGCCTTTCCCTCCCAGCAGCCCCCCCGAAATTCAAATGACTCTCTCCCCTCAGTACCCCCTCGACTGACATGAATCTCCCCCACCGTTTGTCCTCCCCTCCATCCCCCGGTACTTACATGAATCTCCCCCCGCAGTGCTGGCACTGCTCACCGGTCCAGCCCGGCTCGCACACACACAGCCCGGCCTGACAGACTCCATTCATACACGGCTTGTCACATTCCTTGGCTGCTCCGGCAGCGACCCCGGCCAGCTGCAGGCAGACAACAAGCAGTACCCGGCCCACCATCCTGTCCTAGGCCGTACTCAGCCCCGCACTAACTGCTCGTCCTGCACAGATGGCGTCACTGCCAGACAGGGGGCGCACAGGGGGCGTGGCCTGTAATGCAAGGCGGGGAATTGACACAGGGGCGGGGCTTGTGCGTTGCGCTGGTGTGGATAGAAGTGTGACCGACGTCACTGTGACGTAGCCAGGGCGGGAACTGCAGATAAACAAAGTGTACTCTGCACCCAAACACCCAAACACCCAAACACCCAGAGTACAGAGGGCTGAGGGGACTGACAACAGAATGGTTATGTAATAATTATACTGGGGAAAGGGGATTGTAATCATTAAAATGAATTAAATACGTTATAATGTGTCTTCTTATTTATAAGAACCCGCTCTGCGGTGTGTTGGCTCCTGTCTTATTTACAACTGCGGTGTCCATGACATAAAATCACCTCACAATAAATAAATAAGTGGCACCGAAACATTTTACATATTAAAATATATATTATCAAGAATAATCCATCTAAAACCTGGAAATCAAAATAGAGGCAATTTCACAACCATCCAGGAAAGAAAAACATTTGCAATGAAGCTGATCACATTCTTCAATACTAAAGATACCAGACTTTATATGGACTTTTATCACATTACCAAAACTTCTTGTGACCCTGTCACATTCCTGCTCATGTTTTCTTTTGTCTGTTTTTTTCTTTTTGTTTTTCTACTCCTTAATATGTGGAGATATTAACAGCCCTAACTTAAATTACTCTGGTTTTCTCTTATTTTTATGCAGACATACACACTTGACCAATCAGTATGTTATTTATGATGTCTGCTCTGGATTCCACTGCTAATCTTAATGAGTACTGCGTCTGACTTGAGAAAAGATGTTACTCTCAAACAGTCATCATTTCAATAAATATGTCTCTCCAATCAAAAAAAAATCACTATATACTGATTATTCATTTATTTATGTTTGTGTATATATATATATATATATATATATATATCAAGTCAAAAAACGATACTCAAGAGGCATTCTCTCTCCAAAACTTGTCGCCTTGTTATGAATACGTTCGTCCATTAAAAAATGTATCACTATTTACTGCAATACTCTGATGATTCAACTGGATTACTGGACGTTCACGGCTACCTCACTCTTTATATATATATAGATATATATAGATATAGATATAGATATATATAATGAAGAGTGAGGTAGCCGTGAGTGTCCAGTAATCCAGATGAATAACCAGAGTATTGCAGTAAATAGCAAAGAGAGGAACACTCTTGAAAGCTCGACATTAAACCTACGAATATGTTTGTCCAATAAAAAAGGTATCACTATATACTGCAATATATATATATATATATATATATATATATATATATATATATATATATATATAGTATCTCAATATCAAGTAGTTTTGATAAATAATGATAGAATTGGATTGCATTATCTATTTCCCATCACATTTATAACATTATGAGGTAAATTCACTAACTGTGGTGACAATTATTCCTATAGGAAAGACATTCCACACCCTTCAGAAATCTGCTTTGCAGCCCCTGAGAAAACTAGTGATTAAGGGGATGTATGTTTTGAACATTACATTCAATGCAGTTACCAAATATAACTTGAGTTCATGAACCTATGCTAATAAAAGTAATTGACAAGTTGAAGTTCTTTCTTGGTCAGGGTGTGTCATGCTGCTAAACTGTGAACTATTAATAAAAGACTGGGCGTTCCATGTCTGCAAAACATCAGGACGGCATCCATGGATGGGTCTGTGAATCCTTGACATTTGTGACATACATACTGAGTAGACCACAAGGTAGACCTTGGAGTTGCGCAAGTGCTTCGAGGTCCTTCCATGTCCCGGTGACGAGTTCTGGTAGGCCTGCTTCCACTATTTCATTGATGCTCTACGGGCCTCACTTCCTGGTGGTTTGCTCCATAACTTCACCTCAGCAAACCTGGTGGTCCCCCTGCAAAGAGCCTGTTGTACAACATTGTGCCTTAGGTGTGGAAGTCTCCATATCTCTAGCCGGATCCTTAAGGCCTATGGTGGCTCTGATTGTTTGTTGCCTGACCTCCAGTGTCTGCAGGTTCTGGTGTCTCATGTCTGTGCTCCCCAAGCTGCCATTCTTCACTAGTTTGGATGGCTGGTCAGCTTTATGCCAGTTTTCCACTCTATATTTGGTAAAGAGGCTTAGTACCCTGAACATTCACATCAGACACCATCCGTCCCTGACTATTACAATAGGACCATGGATTTTGAGCAAGTCTCTTCCGCATCAGGGATCCCACCTTGGGTTACCTTGTGGCTATGAATAAGAAACAAGAGGTGCAGGAGAATAGACTGCTGTTAATGGACCAAAAGATAGAACACCTTCAGCAACAACTTAACCAAGTGGCTCTGAGTTTGGATCACATTTACCAGCTGTCCTTAAAGAAAACTACTTTGTTAAACGCTTTTGAAAGTAAACTTGGTCAGATTATAGTGTACACGGCAAGAATCTGCTACAGCTCCGCATCTACCCATGGCGAATCCACCATCTGCAACTCAAGCACCATCTCATGCTCCAAGTTCAGCCAAAACTTGCCAACTGGCTACTCCTAAACATTGTGGAGGTGGTCCAGCTTCTTATAGAGGGTTTCTTCAACAGCGCTCTCTGCATTAGACCCTTCATCCAGAGCTTCTCTCTTTGCAATCTATCACATGGCACTGTCTGAACATATTAAAGATGAATTAGCTCACTCTGATCTGTAAGCTACTTCCTTTTCATAAATATATTTTATTGGAAGAGAATGACATTATACAAGCAAATTACTTTTGTAAAATTTTAAAACATACATTATATAAACACATATTATTCAAGGTTTACATACAATAATCTTCTATATCCTTTTTTTATTTTTCTTTATTAAGCAAAACTGCTGAAAATAAAATAATATTTTGTTTGCAACTTAATATCCTCGTAAATTTCAAAAGCTCAATTTTTTTTATTATAAAACTCTATTGATCCAAGAGGCTGAATTCTTGTCTTAATGTAATAACCTGTTTTATGTTATGTTATGTTAGTTTGCTAGCTACTGTCAATGAGCTGATCAAATGCATTGACTCCTTCGGGAAACAGTAGCTGTGAGGTCTCTTTTTGGAACCATCTACAAGTCCCAGAATTTGCCAGCTGCTACCCCGACCTCATTCCTACTAAGGAACCAAAGGAACTCAATAGTAATTATCTGTTTGAGGCTGCACGCATGTGAGGATGAACTGAAGGTCTATGCCTCTATTCTGGACATAAAGGTCATATATTAAAATCATGCCCTGAAAAAAACTAGAAACTCTGGTATTTGAGGGTTCATGAGGAGCCTCCTTCAGATCAAATTCCACAAGCAAATCTTTTTTCCAAACATACTTTTAATACCTGTCTAATTAAGATGGAAAAGCATGTAATAAAGTGCTTTGGTATCTGCTTCTCTTTCTTCCCCAAACAATCCAGGTCCAGTATTCCCCAAGGCCATGCCTTCCCTGGGCAGCACAAGATGGCCATGACAACCCTAAGTTTGTTTTCAGCCCGGGCTGCCCATGTGAAAACAATAGAATCCCCTGTTTGGACTGTCTACTGTTTGGCGACTCTTATCCCAGGGACTTCCCCTTGTGTCTATGTGTTTCAGATATTGTGTGGTTACCCACATTTGTATATGTAGTTTTGTAATTCATATACTGTGATTCAATTATTGTTTGCCATAACAGATCTAAGAGGCTCATTGTGATACTAACACAACGGGGCATCATCCTGAATGATTAGGTTTGCAGGCTTTCCTATTTTAATTATACTGCCTTTTGTTACTCTGCCCAGATTCCTGCGTCTGCTTTCCAGAACTGCATCCCTGCTCTCCACAGATCCTGAAGCAAGCCTGCTGGGGCAATGCCTAGCACCGATGCACATAAACCTGCAAAGAAGAGGGCAGAATATAATCATAGGCCCTTCCAGCTGGGTAGGCTTGGAGGTGTTTGTTTGCTCCCGTACCAACACACAGTGGGCCATTTCCAAGTCATTCCATTACCCTGTTACCTGGGGATTCCCATAGACCAGCTGCCACTCCTTGTTTGGTGCTGTGCAGACGTCACTTTTTATGTGCTCTGATCCATGTGTCGTGGCTCCACCCTTTATCAACTACAGGGCATCTGTTCAGCCAATGCAGTAGTCCAGGGCCTGTATATTCTGGCTGAACCCACTATACAGCACCAGTTTTAGGACATTGTGTCTTAGGCGTGGAAAGTCTCCACATCTTTAGCCTGCTCCTTAAAGCCTACTCTGGTCCAGCTGCTTATCGAGGGTTTCTTCAACAATGTATTAGACCCTTCATCCAGAGCTTCTCTCTTTGCAATCTATCACATGGCACTGTCTGAACATATTAAAGATGAATTAGCTCACTCTGATCTGTAAGCTACTTCCTTTTCATAAATATATTTTATTGGAAGAGAATGACATTATACAAGCAAATTACTTTTGTAAAATGTTAAAACATACATTATATAAACACATATTATTCAAGGTTTACATACAATAATCTTCTATATCCTTTTTTTTATTTTTCTTTATTAAGCAAAACTGCTAAAAATAAAATAATATTTTGTTTGCAACTTAATATCCTCGTAAATTTCAAAAGCTCAATTTTTTTATTGTATAACTCTATTGATCCAAGAGGCTGAATTAGTGTCTTAATGTAATAACCTGTTTTATGTTATGTTATGTTAGTCTGCTAGCTACTGTCAATGAGCTGATCAAATGCATTGACTCCTTCATGGACCCATCTACAAGTCCCAGAATTTGCCAGCTGCTACCCTGACCTCATTCCTACTAAGGAACCAAAGGAACTCAATCGTAAGTATCTGTTTGAGGCTGAACGCAGGTGAGGTTGAACTGAAGGTCTATGCCTCTATTGTGGACATAAAGGTCATATATTAAAATCATGCCCTGAAAAAACTAGAAATGCTGGCACTTGAGGGTTCATGAGGGGCCTCCTTCAGATCAAATTCCACAAGCAAATCTTTTTTCCAAACATACTTCTAATACCTGTCTAATTAAGATGGAAAAGCGTGTAATAAAGTGCTTTGGTATCTGCTTCTCTTTCTTCCCCAAACAATCCAGGTCCAGTATTCCCCAAGGCCATGCCTTCCCTGGGGAGCACAAGATGGCCATGACAACCCTAAGTTTGTTTCCAGCCCGGGCTGCCCCTGTGATAACAATAGGTTCCCCTGTTTGGACTGTCTACTGTTTGGAGACTCTTATCCCAGGGACTTCCCCTTGTGTCTGTGTGTTTCAGTTATTGTGTGGTTACCCACTTTTTGATATGTAGTTTTGTCATTCATATACTGTGATTCAATTATTGTTTGCCATAACAGATCTAAGAGGCTCATTGTGATACTAACACAATGGGGCATCATCCTGAATGATTAGGTTTGCTGGCTTTCCTGTTTTAATTATACTGCCTTTTGTTACTCTGCCCAGGTTCCTGCATCTGCTTTCCAGAACTGCATCCCTGCTCTCCACAGATCCTGAAGCAAGCCTGCTGGGGCAATGCCTAGCACCGATGCACATAAACCTGCAAAGAAGAGGGCAGAATATAATCATAGGCCTTTCCAACTGGGTAGGCTTGGAGGTGTGTGTTTGCTCCCATACCTACACACAGTGGGCCATTTCCAAGTCATTCCATTACCCTGTTACCTGGGGATTCCCATAGACCAGCTGCCACTCCTTGTTTGGTGCTGTTCAGACGTCACTTTCTATGTGCTCCGATCCATGTGTCGTAGCTCCACCCTTTATCAACTACAGGGCATCTGTTCAGCCAATGCAGTAGTCCAGGGCCTGTATATTCTGGCTGAACCCACTATACAGCACCAGTTTTAGGACATTGTGTCTTAGGTGTGGAAAGTCTCCACATCTTTAGCCATCCTTAAAGCCTATTGTGCCTCTGACTGTAAGTCATCTGACTTTCATTTCGTTACTTGGTTATGTATGAGTTAGAGTAGTGGTTCTCAACAGCCAGTCCCTGAGGACCGGTGCCAGTCCCTGAGAACTTATCTGCTAGGACGAGGAGAGCCAAAACACGTTTTAAACATACCACTATCATTAGTCACAGTTATAGACAGGTTATTAGTGAACATATTTGCAGCTATAAGGTACTTTGTTCAAGTCAGTGCAAAATTAGATGAATATTTAGAGTGTCATATGTACTTATACATGTTCTGTATCTCATAGCTGAATCCCATGAACACTGGAAGGTCACTAGACGGTTCTCAAATCAAAACGGTTTATTGCCACTGAGTTCGAGAAAATAAATACTGAGGACAAAGAAATGTTAGCAGATAAGATAATTTCCATTCTTTGTATCCTACCAGGAGTGACCACTCCTGGATGTGGTTGATCTGAGTTGAAGAATAGTAGTGTAAGTTGCAAGTGTCCAACCTCGTTACTCAAATAAAAATTGTCTGACTTCGTACTTTCTTTCATCCGCATCTGGGTGTCCTCTCAGCTTTGACCCAATCACTTCATTAGATCTGGTGCTACTTGTACTTGCCATCTGCTCTTCCTCAGTAATTTGGTAGGAACCTTCTGACCTGAGGGACCCACCTTCCAGTGCCAAAAAGGAACAGGATGAAAACAAGCCAAGGCAGTCACTCAAGCCAGTAACATTAAATCCAAAGCATTAACACTCATTACAAGGCTCCTAAACTACACGGGGGGGGGGGGGGGGGGCTTGCGATAAGAGCCAAAGGTGCTCAGAGGGTGCAGAGCCTTCCATTATGTGGTAGACAGTGTTAGTACACATGGGGAGAGGCTCACAATAGCGCCGAAAGTGCTCAGAGGTGCCATAGCCTTGCATTGTGTGGCAAACAGCATTGCCATGGCTTCAATTTTAATTACTGTTATTTTTGACGGGCAAGTCGCTAGTACCTAAATATAAATTAACAGCATAACCCTTCACCATTAACACCAGTTTAAGAATACTCTGGCTTTGAAGTAATACATTTTAGAAGCATAAAAGCTGCTGGAATATCAAAATATAAGGACTTCTAACTGGATCATGATATTGTTCCATTTCATATTCTACAACCTAGAACCTCTCTTAAACCTCAATATTTTTTCACATATAGACAACTATGAAGCTTTGCTATCCAAATTTGAATAAAAGTAGAAGGCCTGCCTCCTCTTACCTCCTTTCAAATATTGTGCCTCTTGTCCTGTGTCCCTAAGGGTCTAATATCCCAATTATATTTATAAGGAGCGCCGATTGGTTGTGGTTGTCCATAATATTTTCTTAGCAATGTTACTGGAGTGAGATGCAGTTGACTGACCTCTCTGTAATGACTTGACCATCTTGGCTGACCCTACATGGTATAGCTCACAGATTCATCCACAAGCCCCTTCACCATGACAAGGTAGCGATTCTAGGTAAGTCCCTGTTATAGAAACTTCTATATATTGGGTTTACCTCTTCATTACCATACATAATGAACCTGTTGATATAATGGGCACCTACAGTAACTGTAATAGCTTGGGATATACTGCCAGGATGGAACTGAATAATGGGAGATAGAAGCAAACATTTTGGTAAGAACTAAACCAGTGTCCCTTCATTTGTCTGGCCCAGGATAAATATGGTCCCTTAGAAAAACACCATGACAAAAGACCTGTTAACGCTCTGACTACTAACATCACAAGTACGTTAATTCTGTATTTGTTTATTATAAAGTTTCTCTGTAAGTTATACTTGGTGTCTGATAAGGGAGTTTCCGTGTCATTGATAAAGGCGCAAGTGTGTAAATATTTATACAGTGTGTGCTAACCAGAGAGGTAACATACCAAGGATTACATATATTTGCTTGAAGATTATTTTTCCAATTATGGTGGCTGGCTCGACCATATGAGTGAACAGACGGGAACAGACAAGGGTGAACGAAACAATAAAAATGGGATTTCTTTCTATATTTAAATTGATTCTTCAGCAATAAAAAATATATATTAATGGATAGAGAGTGTATTTGTAACTAGAACAGACAGATCTACACATAGCAGGAACTAGCAAAAATATTGGCTATGAGGATCTCTACAAAGGGTTAAAGAGAACCCAAAAAGATGTCCCAGAGTAATAGAGTCTAAACACACCTTCTAAATATAGTATAATTTAAAACTTTAGTCCGCAAGTATGACTATTGTGAAAAATATATTTTCTTGGACTAAACATAGATCGGTTTGTAATTTTGTAACTGTCAATCAACCTTTCGGATCCTCCCACCAACACAACATCTTAATTTTCTGTTAGAGGCTAACAATTACATACAACTCATTGGGGCTTTGCAGATTCTGAGTGTATTTGGCAATATGGCACCTGAAATGCTGAACACCAGTGGTCCCATAACCCCTCCATAGACCCAACAGACACACCGAGATTTACAAAGACTGAGTGAACAAATCAGGTTGGGTGCCGGCCAAACTAAACTGGAGATTTTATTGCTTTTATATTTTATTGCTTGGACAGTGTTTATTGGAAGGCAGGGTGAAACCTGAGATCAAATACTCCTTTCCTGGAAAGAGAATAAATGCCATAACTCTGAGCAAAATTCTTATATGTATAGTATATGTCAGTGGTTCCCAAACTTTTTTTGTTCAAGGCGCACTTAATGTTTCTAAAAATTTTCAAGGCTCCATAAGTCAAACCATAGTTCTCTCTCCCTCCCTCCTCTCGCTATCTCCCTCCCTCCTCTTTCTCCCTCCTCTCTCTCTCCCTCCTCTCCCTGTCTCCTTCCTCTCACTCTCTCACCCTCCTTTCTCTCCCTCTCTCCTCTCTCTCCCTCCCCTACTCTCTCGCTTCCTCTTCTCTCTCTCTCCCTCCTCTCTCTCCCCTCTTCTTCTCTTCTCTCCCTCCTTTCTCTCTCCCTCCTCCCTTGCTCTTTCCTTTCTCTCTCTCCCTCCTCTCCTTTCTCTCTCTCTCCCTCCTCTCTTTCTCTCTCCTCTCTCTCCCTCCCTCCTCTACCCCTCTCTCCTCTCTCTCTCTCTCTCCCTTCTCTCTCTCTCTCCTGCCTCTCCCTCCCTCCTCTCTCTTTTCTCCCTCCTCTTTCTCTCACTCTTCGTCTCCCCTTTCTCTGTCTGTCTCTCTCTGTCTTCCCTCTCTCTCTCTCCCCCTTTCTCCCCCCCCCCCTCTCTGCCTAATAGGGGCTGAGTGTGGTGAAGGGGAGGCCACAAGGATGCAAGTGAAGGCCTCAGGGAGGCGAGTGGGGGCTGCAGGGAGGCAAATGGTGGTGCAGGAGGCGAGTGGGGCCTCAGGAGTCCAATGGTGACCCAGTTCCATGCTCCCTGCTCCTCTCCCACTTGTTGTTCCTCCCCTGCCGGCTCCTCTTCTCCTTCACAGGTCAGAGAAGAGAGGGAGAGCCGGTGTGGCATAGGGAGCCTAGGGCAGGAGACCCAGAAAAAAAATGGTGGGGAGCGTTAGCGGCGCCCCTGTAGGACAGTGCGCTGTGGCCCACAGATTGGGAACCACTGGTATATATAAATGTAATGTATATATATATATATATATATATATATATATATATATATATATATATAGATACTGTAGATATACACACACACACATATGCACACAATTCCCCGAGGCCCACCACTGGGAGGCCCCCTTTTCTATTTGTTATTAAAAACAATTGTAGTGTAGGGGCATCAGATAGAAGTATACATATTGTACAAAGTTAACATATTTCTTAGGTTTTAAAAGGGTCATTTTCTCAGGCATAACAAGGAGGCAGGCATCCTAGATCTTGTTACAATTTGCGGAGTACCACTTTGGATGATCTTTTATAAATTAACCCTATACTGAAATCAAAGAGGAAGAAAATAAAGGACGAGTGAAAGTGAAGAGAGGTGAAGATAAAGAAATAAGTGAGTGATTAAAAGAGTAAGAAAAAAATATATGAAGTGTAGATGGTGAAGACAGTCAAGGAGAGAAAAACATAATTTATGAAATAAACAGGAAATGCTGTAAAAGCAGTTTAGTTATGGGAGACTGCTTCAGTAATTTTGAAAAAAATGTCTCAATAGCTTATTTTATGCTCATTTATAAATGAAGGAACTCACCCTGCCTTTTGCAGAATGGCTTGAGCGTACATCCAGCCCGACTGACTACATCTTAAGTTGCATTTCTGCTTTTTTCAGTTTCTAGAAAGGCTTAAATAAGCCTCAGGAAAGAAAACCTCTAGCAGTTAAAAAGCTCTCCCTGATAATATCATTGTATGATACACAATTATTACTAGTACTATTTGTGGTGACAGCCCTGTTTGGCAGTAAAGTTGTTTGGTACTTGTTTCTCTTTCTTCCCAATGGAGCCTAGTCCAGTATTCCCCAATGGATTCCCTTCCCTGGTCTAGCAAAAGATGTGCATGACACCCCTGGACTTTGTTGTTTCCATCTCGGGCTACCCCTGTTTGTTTTAGACATTTTGTGGCTAACCACTTGTTGTGCCGATTGTATCGATGTTGGGCATGCCTAATGTTGGTATGTATTTTTTATGTGTATATTTGTAATTCATATACTGTTATTCAATTATTGTTTGCAGGAACAAAATTGTGTATAGCATTGAAGATCACCTCCTGAGTGATTAGGTTACCTGGCGTTTCTATCTTCATTATGTTTCCTTTTATTACTTTGCACCAAGACTAACTGAATTACCGGGACCTTTATGTTCTCCCATGTATATAAATTCCTCTGTGTTTCAATACAGTGCATTACACATTTTTAAAGTATACAAGCATGCCAGCTGTATTTCTGAATCTGAGAAATAGATTTTTAATCCCTTTGTTCCAGTACAGCTACCAAGAAATCCTACATCTACATTCCAGAACAACATTCCTGCTCTCCATGGACCTTGAAGCAAGTCTCCATCCAGGGGAACCCCCAGCCCCAATATACAGAAACTCCCAGAGGAGAGGACCTAACCAATGGGATCCATTTATTGGCTGGTACAGCTGGTCCCTTATTGTGACACTGTTGTTAAAAGAGACATAGTTTAATGGCAGATAAAAAACATGAGTTCCACTTAATCTGTCCATTTTATTTATCTGAAAATATTTGACTTAATAAATAGCTGGACCAGGCAATACAGCTTATCTGATATTATTATCTTTTATTTGTAAAGATCCAAAATATTCTGTATTAGATGAAAACATGGTACATAAGACAACTATGATACATGTATACATATTGGAACATGAGGAGTTGAGGACCTTTCTTATGTGACCTTTTACAATGTAAAGGACCACTGTACAATGACCATATATTTACATGATTAAACACTTTGAGTCTGTGTAGTTATGCACCAATTAATAAAGATATTGTTTAATTAGCAAAAAAATGCTGGACCCTGAAGGCGTCTGTTATACTTTGATGAAGGTTGTTTTTGTGAGGTGTGTTTACATTTCTGGAGCAGCAGGTTTTGCATTTACCAATAAACGCTGCCGCTTCTGAGCATGAGTGGTGGAAGGGGAATGGTATCAAGTTCAGTAAGATGCAAATATGTAACAAATGTTTCCTCCTCACTTTTCCATCTCTCTACTGATATTTACGCTGAGGCGCTCATTGCATGGCTCGCAAGGGAGAGGGAAGGAGAGAAGGAGGGGAGAAGAGGTAGGGAGGGCAAAGAAGGGGAAAGGAGGGGAGAGAGAGATTGAGTGCTGGGGCAAAGAGACACGGGGAGGGAGAGGGGTCGAGGGGGAAAAGAGACACAGGGTAGGGAAAGTGGGGTAAATAGACACAGGGGAAGGAGAGGGGGCAAAGAGACACAGTGGAGGGAGGGGGGAAGAGACACAGGGGAGAAATAGAGGGAAGAGAAACACAGGAGCTGGAGGGGGAAGAGACACCGGGGGGACAGGGGGCAAAGAGACACAGAGGAAGGAGGGACAGGGGGAGGGGGAAAGAGACACAGGGTAGGGAAAAGGGGGAGAGACATATGGGAGGGAAGGGGAAGAGACACAGAGGAGGGAGAGGGGGAAGAGACACAGGGGAGGCAGAGGGATGGAAAGAGACACATGGGAGAGAGAAGGGGATGAAGAGACACAGGTGAGGGAGAGGGGGAAAAGTGAAAAGTCAAATTTTATCCCTCCATTTGTGACGGGCAATTGACTAGTATATATATATATATATATTTTTTTTTTTCTAGAAAGAGTCTATAATTAATGGTTAAAATGGCAGTTTTGAAATCTTCAAAGTTTTTGTTATTTTATTTGTCATTGACCCTTTCACTACCACGCAGAATCAATCTAACCCTATACAAGTAGGAGATACTTACAGTAACACAGGAAAGTGAAACTCTCTGACACATATACAGTGCTTTCTCGCTCTTTTCACCTTTGTACATGTCACGTGATCATTTCCGACACATTTATGATAAATCTGGGATGCCTTACATTTTGCAAACACTCCAAACAAGGCGAGGCATCCGAGAAAAATATGATAAAATGTCACTTGCAGAGGTTTGTTCCTGAAACAACCAGAAATTCGACATTCTTTATATTTTACAGAACGTCATTTGTTTTAGATTAAAGTCCTCTACCTCCTTAAACACTGTATAGGCTCGAGAATGTGCTTCTTAAACTGTAAGGATCAACTTATCCAATGGTTACTTTCTTAATTAAAAATCATTTGTTCTTTTTTTATATTTATGTTTGTATTAAAAAATAACATTCACGTTCAATGATGTATTGCATTATTCTGGCTGATTTTAGCAAGAGCGGAACTGAAGGAAATGAAAACGTGTTTAATTGATAGCGAGGTGTGCCGGGCACGGGCCTGGCTTTGATGCAACATTAACAAAGGATGGTAATTTATTATTCCCTAAAACAGTAGCAGGAACTAAGAAATATAGAAAAAATACCTAACCAATGAGTAAATGTAGATATTCCCCATTGTAAAGGCAAAGGTTACTGATTATATTTGTTCTGCATTTTTATAGCAGCTATGTATTACTTATTGTGCTATGTATGAAGGAAAAGATAAGAAAAAAATTAAGTTTCTTCTCTGTGTGCCATAAAAAAGGAATTTGTTACAGTAAGATTTCTCCTGAAATGTTAAATATTTAATTTTAGCTGAAAAGTAAGTCATTGACGAAGATCCAGAGCATCAATGTCTGAAGCTGCTTCAATGTGGTGGGGGAAAAAAAGACTACACATCCCATGATGCTTTGCTGCAAAGACTGATCCCCAGACATTGCATCAAAGCTGTAGCTGCCACTGATTGGCCAAAACAAATGATAAATTTTATGCTAATTTAGCTAGGGGTTTTAGGGGCATTCCTTCTCAAAATCAGTTGCCTGAAAACAGAAGAAATTCGCAATTTCTACAGTAATTTTATTAATGTTTAGGGATTTTTTTCATGCAAGAAAAATATTTTCATACACACTCATAATCCATAAAACTAAAAAAATAAAGTAGAATATGAGTATAAGAAGAATCTTTGGCAAGCATTTTTTTTTTTTTTTTGAAGAATGCCCGGGGCATGCTCAGTGACAAGTGCCTCAATTATTCTGTGCTACCTGGGGCTTGTGCCCGAGTGATGCCTTCAGATCTCCCCGCCTTGAGAGCTTGAAGACTACTTTGATCTTTAGGGCTCCAGCCATAAGGTCCAGCAAACTTCTAAAGATGTTCATACTTCCCCCAGCTCTAGGAATGGGGGATCTTTCCTCCATATTAAGGCTGGAGCCCTCCAATGAGGACAGGATCTTCATTAAGGGGACAGCTGCCACCGGTCCACCCAAGCTCAGACTCCTGGGGAAGCAGCTACCACCAACTATGCCCAGGTCCTTCCAAGGGGTCCCCGGCGAAAAGGCCACTCCCTCAAGGGCTAGTGAGTTTAATTGGCTCTACTGTTATGGGGTGCAAAAAATGTCCAAATCAAAAACCATACTCTTGTCCCAGTCAGTGCCAAAAATATCAAAATCAAAAGTGGTCAGATGAGGCACCTACCCATCTAACTTAAGGTGAGGCCAGTCCCTCTGACTAAGAACAGGGGTGCATGTGAAACCATGCTCCCCCAACCTGTAGGCTGGAGGCCAAATCCAAAATACTGTATGGGACCCCACCCTCAAAGTGCTCAGATATATTCAAGTCTGGGCATTATTTGAGGGTCAGGGCACATACCCCTCAATAAGCCCCTCAATGAGCCCCAAGTATTCAATACAACTTGACCTTCTGGCCAACGATCCAAGTGTTTCCCTGTTCTCACATCACGATGAGGCCCTACTTCTTGATCCCACCAGGGTCATGGTACTACACTTGATCTTAGCCAAAAGGCAGAGAAACAGCCTTGAAATCCTCAATTCAGTCCTTTCATATATGTCTCCTTTGCTACCAGCACTTTAATCTATTCACACCCTTAGGCCAAGGTGGAGGTGTGGACATATTACTTCCGTCCTGCTTATATTACTGAATACCTCCAAATCCTTCTCTCCAATTCTCATCTTTCAAAGTTCATATTATCTCTTCTCACCCGTCTCACCCAATTTCTTGGTCATTTTACTGCTAGACTCCCTCATTTTCTCTCCTCTAACATATCTTTACTTGTTGTTATTATTATTTACTGCTGGGTGCCATTTTTTCTCAGCTAATTCTCTCTGATACTTTGTCGGGAGGGTGTGTCCTTGTATATTAAAGAAATTTCAATTATTAGTAGTTTTAGTACAAATAGAAGATCTACATTCAAAGTCACCTCCCACCTCAGGAAGATAATCATCAGAAAATAAAATGGCAGCATTATACCTATAAAAGGTAATAAAATAGAGACAGTATTATTTTACATTATACAAAAACTTTACTTTGTTTTCAAAAGTAGTTCCACAAATGACTACACTGGCCGTTTAAGCAATGCGATTACAAATATATACTTTTTAATAAAATCTAAAAAAGAAATGAATGCTTCTAATGGGGCTTCTCTCTGTCTTTTTAGGACAATGGGTCAGAAAGTATTATTTTGCTATTGGTTTCTTCTATATTAATATGTCTTTGCAAGCTCTGTAGTGATTTATGCGGCTCACTTCATTACTCAAAACAGCTCTGGAAACGTGTAATAGCTGTAAAATAATCCTAGATAAGGCAGCATAACAAATCACCGCCAGCAGAATACTGCACATGTCTAGAGGTAGGGTGATATATTATATAGACATATTCCTAGTTATTATCCCCAGTATATCCAGGAATCCTCCAAATTACAGAACAGCAAAAAATGATATTGCTTCCATTATTTTACTACAGTTGTGTAAAATAAAATGATTGACTCCAAATATATATAAAATACATTTAAGAATTATATGTGCATATAAAAACATATTCATTAGATAGAGAATTGGTAAAATAAATAAAAATCTAAAGTAATTTACTTGTACATTGTTTTTGTTTGTTTTTTTACAATAAACTAAGTTGCCAGTAAAAAAATAATATATGTGATATTGAAGAATGTGACATGTCACAGAGAAATTTGGTAACCACTGTGACAGAGTCATATATGGGTTTATGTGAGTCACAGACTGGTCCCTCAGAAGGACTGAAGGAGTTAACCTCTCTGCAAAGCTGATTCGCGGGACCTGGATAGCCCTGATTTAAGACTACTTCTGGAGTATGGGAGAGGATGCTTACAAACTGATTGTTTACAGTTGAAAGACACACATAGTGAGACAGCATCTTGCAGCTTGTGACCACTTTGAGCAGAGTGGAGACCTGGAAATCTGAAGAATACAGGACAGGGATTTTACAAACTATTGGACTGTTTGTTTTGCTCCACCCAGGTTTAGCTGGTTAGTGAGGGAACTGTATATTAGTTAAGGTAGTGCATCATTGGAAGCCAGGACTATTATTATCTTAGTTTTGGTTCTTATTTTTGTATCACTGGCTACGTTTTTGGTAAAAATTGGATAAGTATCAACACTTCTTGTATAGTGTCCTCCATCAAAATGCTTGAAACACAAACCCAGAGGAAACTTGTCACAATTCATAGGGCCATATGCACTAAATTGTGACAAGTTGGACAGCTGCTGAAGATGTCAAATTCACTATGAATAATTGAATTAGATCATGTGCTAGCCCTGCGACCACCAGTGAGTGAAAACATGCAGAGGCAGGGGAGAACGGAAAGGCAAATCCAATCTAAATGTTAGCATTCCAAATTCATTTTGTTAATAAAACACAACTGTGTACTTATATTTAATGTAGTTTTAATGTAAAACTCACTTAGCATTGGTTCTAGAGCTTTCAGTCTCAAGACTCCGGCTCTATGAAATTTTCCCCTCATAATAGTTAGAGATTCCCCATCGTTGGATATGTTCAAAAATAAGTTTGACATGCATCCAATTACCCAAGTCCTTGAGTAACATAGTATCTGAGTGAGAATTGTAAAACACTAGGTGAAAAGCCAAACTGTTCACTGGAAGGTTTGATCATGAGGCTAAAGCTGAAATATTTTGTCCATATCATGAGATGACAGGATTCTGTAGCACGACTTCTCAGCGTGCTCCAAATGCACATAGACAAATGCGTGCCGACGCATGCGCGCACCCACAGAAGCGCACCCGTTGTTTGCGCGATCCCAACATCTTTGCGCAGGAACCTATGCAGGACTGGCATGACTTTAGGTAAGGTGGGCTTAGGGGTGTTAGCTTTTAGGGATAGGGGTTAGGGTAGGGTGTAACGGTAATGGTGTAAGGGTAGGGGTGTAAGGATTAGGGTAGTGGTGTAAGGGTTCACATCACAATCATTAGAGTCCTTTGGGCATCAGAGGGCAGGAGGAGGCATCGGGGAGTAGATGGGGCAGTGTAGGGCATAAGGGAGCAGGAGGAGGCATCAGGGAGTAGATGGGGCAGTGTAGGGCATCAGAGAGCAGGAGAAGGCATCGGGGAGTAGATGGGGCAGTGTAGGGCATCAGAGAGCAGGAGAAGGCATCAGGGAGTAGATGGGGCAGTGTAGGGCATAAGGGGGCAGGAGAAGGCATCAGGGAGTAGATGGGGCAGTGTAGGGCATCAGAGGGCAGGAGGAGGCATCAGGGAGTAGATGGGGCAGTGTAGGGCATCAGAGAGCAGGAGGAGGCATCGGGGAGTAGATGGGGCAGTGTAGGGCATCAGAGGGCAGGAGGAGGCATCAGGGAGAGCAACACCACTGCAAAGCTATATAATGAAGCAATATAATGAGTGCCCCTCTGCCAGTGATAGGGTTAAGCCCATACCCCAATATTTAGCTGTTATGATCTTCACATATTTTACATAGTCATAAATACTGTGATCTGAATATATGTAGGCTCAAGAATATGATTTAAACAAAGCTTCACTGGCCCCTTCCTCACTCATCCATATGCTGACAGAGTGACCCCAAAAGGACTATCAGAGAGTGGGGAATCACAAGTTGGTGGCTTGGTTTGGTTGTATGTGGATGCAGCACTCTCTGCAGCCCCCATCCTCACATAAGCTGCCATTGGTTTCTATGAGGATGGAGCATTGTAGGGTATCAGAGGGCACATATTATATCTGCTTGTGCCACACATATAGCGCACCTGAGCAATGCGCACGCCGACGTAAACGTTTTTGTCCACATGCATTTTTCTGCCTCGCTGAATTGACGTTGCAAAATTTTCGGCGCGCTCACATCAGCGCGCATTGCTCACCTGCGCTATAGATGGGGGGCCCAAAGGATTCCCTAGAGAAGACTCTGATGCTGGGAAAGATTGAAAGCACATGAAGAAGGGGATGACAGAGGAGGAGATGAATAGATGAGGTCATTGAATCAATGAACATGAGCTTGAGGAAGCTCAGAGGGGCCGTGCTGACAGACGTGTCTGGTGTGCTGGGGTCCATAGAGTCAGACAAGACTGAACAACTAAACAGCAAGAGAAAAGTGATATATATGTGTACTGAACCCCGGTCACAACTGTTATATACTTTTATGTACTGTATTTTATTAAGAAGCTTATATGCTCTGTTTTTTTTTAGCTTACTAAAATAATACAAATTGTATCTATTTGGGTTTGCCCTCTAGATCATGCAGCTCATGAATACCCAGACTGTGAAGTGCAATTACTTCTCTAAAGCAGCATGTTCTCACAGGACATGTGTTAGGTTAGCATATGGGATACAGGCCAGAAATAGACTTATAATTTTATATATAGGCAATTACATGATTGTGGTAAAGCAAGGGGAAAGGAGGAGTAATAACTAGAGGAAGAAAGTGCATAAATATGCCCCTTGCATAAATGCATACAGGATATGGTATACATATGCCCCCTTGTGGATACCTATGGATGAGAACTAATTTATAGACTTCACCAAGATCTACTTCTGTATTGTCTACTACTGACTTGTTACCCTCTTGACTCTCAGTACATTGGAGGCTTTTTTATCTGTATAATTGTTGTCATGAAAAAATAGGGCCCAAATGAGCCAAAAGAGGCTGCCCTTAGAGTGGGTTATCATGTCATAGATCTAATCTATTATAGTTAGTTTGTTCTCTGACTGAGCATGATTATTTTTGTTGTTGTTTGTGCAAATGACCCTTGGGGCTTAGTCTCCCTAAGGGTTATAGAGTCTCCATGAGTGGACTCCCTTAGGGAGATCAGCTACATCCCTCTGACGAGGCCCAATGAAGGCCGAAACATACATCTGGGGTTTGCTGTTTCTCCTGTTCAAGGTAGAATTGCCTGGTATTTCGGGGCTGGGTCACTCTAGTGAGTGGGTCTAGACTGATATACTACAGGATATTTCTCCCTGTGAAGGGCTCAAGTGAGATAAAAGAGGTTGCTCTCAGAGATTATCATGTCCATAGAACTAACCTATTAAGGTTAGTTCGTTCTCTGATTGAGCTCCTCTATTTTGTTTTTTTGTTTATGCAAATGACCCTTAGGGATTAGTCTCCTTATACGCTGTTTGATAAAACTGGGCCTGTGTTTATGTGCAATCGGTACAATCTTCTGTGTAGTTTAGTGCATGCACATTAGAAGTCATTTTAGAAGTAATGGAAAGGGCATGTGCATGGTATATGGTACAATATTAAACTACACATTGATTAGTACTTTATTTTGTTATCTTCAGCAGTGGCGGCGTTACCGCCGGTGCACTCGGTGCAATGCATTGAGGCCCTGCTCCAGGAAGGGACCCCAGAGCCCCCTTCTGATCCCCCCAGAGCCCTCTCCTGATCCTATCTCTGCCCGTCTTGATCTTCTCCCTCTCATGATTCCCCCCTTCGGCCCCCCTGATCCTCCTCTTGGCCCCCTTTGGATCCCCCACTCCTGATACCCTCGTTGGTGCTTCCTACCGTACCCACAGCACACCCCTGAACTGCATCTCTCATATCTTATATATATATATATATATATATTTCTTTATATATCCATATATAATCCATATATATAAGTCGGCACCAGAGGGGGGCCCAAAATTATTTTTTTGCACCCAGGCCCGCCATTGACTGGCTCTGGTCTTCGGCAATACACAAATCCCAAGAAAGCATATTATTATACCTGAAAACCACTATTTACCCCATTTTTACCCATCAAGCTCATATACCCAGAGCACATTCTTATCACCCATTGTTACAGCACCGATGAAGGAGCAGGTTGGAATTGTGTTATATTTGTGTTTTTTTATTATTTATTTTTCTGTTAATGAAGTAGATTACATGAAACAGACAATACATAGACATCACAAGTCAAATAGACATCACAAGTCAGTATTTCTGTTGCCTTGCCTCTCTCAAAACATTGTCACCCCAATAAATAGGTATCACTGTATATGATAATACCCTTATTATCCATTATATATGTAATATGTGGATGCATTTATATGTACATAGGTGCATTTATGTGTATATAAGTGCTTGGCAGTATATTTGTGATATTTTGCATTTGACTCTGTGCAGCCTATTATGTATATTTATTTATTTTAGGCATGCAAATCAGTTACTTTAATTATATTGTGAGTGCTTTCTGTTGACAGACACCCATCTCTGAGACTTGTTGTGGGGAACCCACTTGAAAAAGTCTTCAAAAACACTGCAGTCTTTGTAAAAGTGTGAGTAAACATCTTCCCACCCGTACTGAAACACCCCGGGGCTATGGGGTCTGATAAGCCAAATAACGTCCCTTTAATGAAAGAAAGCACTAAAGATAAAAAAAACAGTCCAGAATAGATCAATAAATCCCACAGTCCAATTTTATCCAAAAATAAATAAGTCACAAGGTAAGAAACTCATAAAGAAAGGTCATATCAAAAAACAAATCTTTAATTTAAGTGAAATAGGGTATAACATTGAACTTTATTCACCTTAGTATGTAAGATTATTACCAGTACTAGTCATCAAATGACATTGTTACCATACACTATAATAGTATTATCAGTCATAAATAACTGGAGGCATTTAAAGCATAGGGCCATATTAAATTCCAGCCTCGTAACTCCAACGTGTAGCACGTAAGGGCTGCGTGTTTCAAATTTACCCGCTATTAAATTAGAAAGTGCTGCGAGGTATGAGCGAGAGAAGCTATTTCGTAAACCAGTTCTCGGCCGGCAGATTGCGTTCTCTAACCCAAACAGTTAAGCCAACACGTTCAGATGGAGCCAATGGAAAAAGATATTGTTAGCATTATGTAACTGAAAAAGGGGAGGGTAGATTTCAAAGTCCTACGTGCTTCAATTACAGTTTGCGATTGGACCCACATTGAAGATATAATGCAATAGGAATTAATCCATAAATATGATATTCTCTTACATGCAAGTAACAGTATATGTCTTAATACACTGATTGATATAACACAAAATATTAACATGAAATAAAGTATTTTTTGAGCCTGATTTGCGGGCTTGATAATGTTGTGCTATTAATTCTAAGACCTAACATCACTTTCATTTATAATAAATGTACAGTAGAGTGTTGTTATACTCATTACAAGTGCTACGTATTATACTTTACCTCCCTTGCTGGCGCTCTCGAGCACACGTTGGCCTTTGGGCCCCATTTGCGTGTTACGTGCTTGCTCGCGAGTGACCACGTTGCAATTTAATAGCTGAATTGAACAAGTAGCGGTTACGGGCATGACAGATTGAAGGATTTAGGTGCATGAAGTTCAAGGTTGCTTAGCACATAGCCTATTCTCAGCCATTGTGTGTGTTAACACACAAAGGCCGCTGCGAGCAATGTTACAGGGCAAATTTTATACCCATAACACGTAAAATGGGAGTTACGAGCTACATTTTAACACGTAGATGCAATTTAATACGCCTGATAATTTAGTTGTCATATTTATATAATGCTCTTATGAAGATCTTGTTAATGTACACAATTAATACAGACTTTTATTTGTAACTATTGTATTGAACCACAGCAGCAGACGATTTGCATTTGTTCCTAAAACAGTAAGCCACATTAGGATAATTCCAGGGGCATAGGAGCTGAACAGGAGACACAAAAAATAACAAAATCAAATGTATTCATGCAGTACCATATTTGGCCACTAGAGCTACGACCCATAATTTATCATATCTCTCTCTCTCTCTCTCTCTCTCTCTCTCTATATATATATATTTATATATATATATATATATATATATATATATACATAATAAGTTGGCATATAGACATACATATATATATACTGTATATATACTCTAATATATATATATATATATATATATATAATTTTCTTATTATTTTGGAGGGGCCGGGAGCATTGAGAATTTGAACAAAGAAATAAAATAAAAAAGTTTTTGAGAGACACTGCAGCAATGCCCCTCCCCCCCAGAGCAGGGCCCCAGGGCCAGGTGCACCGGTCCCCTGCTTCCTGTCCTGGGAATAGAGTTGAATTATTCCCAGAGATTTCTGACACAAGATGATTCAACTAAATTTAAGAGTTACATTTAAAAATAAAATAGCATATTCCAATTTAAAGATGAATAGTCTGTTAACATATTTCTAAAAATATGTATTTTTCCAAGCTACAGTGGTCCTTTAATCTTTCGGTGGCAGATCCACGTGAGTTGAAGCAAATATATAATTAAATTGTGACCTGCTAAGGTTATGGGTTCCCTGGTGTTCCAGTGGTTAGGATTCGGTGCTTTCACCTCTGTGGGTTTGATTCCAATCGGGAAACCAAGAGGTCACACTACCCTGAAGCCATACAGGGTTGGGCCTGGTTGGGCCTGTCTCATCATGTCATAGGTTCTAGAGGAGGTAGTAGCCTACTCAATCGGGTGGTTTTTTCATAAATGTTTCCAAGACCTGGAGGCCGTGGGAAGAGGGATTATGTGCCGTAGTGTAGAACCTGGACTAGCCTGAAGTGGCCAACTAGCAGTGATGATTTGGTTGTCGAAGAGTAGTTTAAAGAAGTATTAGGTGGAACATTTGAGGACTTCAGGTGACGAACCTGTGGGACGGGTGAGAAAAAGTGATTGTCCGTACCAGTTTGATAGGAACTTTCCCCACATGGTCAAGTCGTCGAGAGATTCTTTGCTGAGGGAGATAGTGAAATGGTTGTTTGCCTTTGTTAAGTCTGCGAGTAGATGACTGAGGAAAGGTCTTCCTTGCGGTACAATTCTCGTAGCCTAGTTTAAGTGCCCGAGGAAGCTCTAGAGCGCTTTAAGAGATAGCGTGGACGTATTGATTGCCTGATGGATGAAAGTTTGAAGCTGATTCTATTTGTTTTCGGGCAATTTGGATTCCATTTGCTCGGTTTTGAGTATAATGCCTGGGAATTCAAGTTTGTAGGTCGGCCCTTCGTTTTTAGAACCGAATGTGAATCTGACTGCGAAGTAGTATGACTCGTCCCACTTCATGCCATGAAGGTGCCATAGGTCGCGAAGGATGGGTTTGAAGCATCTTTAATATCATTCTTTGACAACCAGCATTTGGGACCGTAGGTTAGAATGGTGGTGATGGCGTGGTCGAATCGGGCATATTGAAGTGAGTAATCTTCGGATGGCATAAGTTAATTGATGCTGGGGATAAGACGGCCTTGAGGAGCTAAAAGGTCTATAACTAGTGGTTTCTTGAAAGAGTACTTTCTCATAGGGACTCCTAAAGGATTAATTCTCCATATTGGGAATGGTGGCACGTTAAATGGTCCTAGTATGTAGCCATATGAGACCTCTGAAGCAAGGAGTTCCTTCACCACCCCATGTTAATGCACTGTGGAGAGTAAATTATCGCATGTATAGGATACCTGGGCAATGCCAGCACCCCGGTAAATCCGGTGAAGAGATAGGTTTTGAAATGTTTTGATTGGTGGTCATGAAGGTACCTAGTGAAAAGTGACACATTAAGAGCTAATTGTCATTTGGGGTTGTTGATTGTAGGACAAATAGGGTTGAGTGCGCCTTGTGGCAAACCAAACAAACATGTAGTAGACGGCATGCAGAAAAATTACACCCACAAGTATCGAAGTTGTTACAAATAGGCGTAGCACCTAGGTAGTGAATGGGTGGCCTAGACGATCTCTGGAAGGGCGTGTGAGGGGCTTTGGTTCTCTAAGAGATACAGAGGGATTTGGACTGGAGAGACAAGATTGTGAAGTGAAGTTTGGACAGAAGGTAGAGTTGTGAAGCGAGGATTGGCGGAATTGGCAGACTGAGGAGCGCATGCCAGGGAAATGGCGACAGAATAGGTCATGGTCTAGAACAGACCAGTTGGTGTGGAAGTTGAACTGGCTGGAAGATGCAAATCCTTACGCTAGGTCACTATAAGATGGAGATAATAATTGAGTTCTTGGCGCCTATGAGGATGCACGCAGCAAAGTATGTCGTGGTAGATCCCAAATGCCAAAACGAACTCTGTGACTGTAAGCTTGCGGTTAAGGCGAGGGTCCTTACACTTGACGGATATGTTCCCTTGAACAGAGCAGGCAAGCAGAGGAGAAGAAAGAAGGGAAGGAGCAGAGGGAGACAAGAACGAAGGGGAAAACACGAGGCACGGGAGAGAGGGCGAAGGAAGAGAAGGGAAGGCGGGAGACGGAGGGAAACAGAGTGGTAAAGGGAAAAGCACGAACGGGAGACAACGAAGGGCTGGAAAGGAGAACACAACAAGCGTGGCAACAGACGTGACAGCGCTGAAGAACGTGTGCTAAGGGTTTATAAAGGGTGGAGGGAGAGGGGATTCCACAAA
Source organism: Discoglossus pictus (assembly GCA_027410445.1). Taxonomy (NCBI): domain Eukaryota; kingdom Metazoa; phylum Chordata; class Amphibia; order Anura; family Alytidae; genus Discoglossus; species Discoglossus pictus. Next base: position 23,495,484 of record CM050163.1, on the reverse strand, counting down.
CCCAGGTGTACTAACCTGGCTATATATATATATATATATATATATATATATATATATATATATATATATAGCATCTGTGTGTTCATTATACACAATATAAATTTGATTTATGTGAAGTCAGTAATTTTTGTGCAAGCACTTTACATTCTGTATAACGTAGATAGACATCAGCTGGGTATTACAGAGTCATTCTAGAATATTTTTTTAATATCTATGTACATATTCTATTTTAATTGGTTGCATTCAAGGTATTAAGGTTTCCACTATGATTATTACAGTTAATGCAATCATAGGCCTCCATACAAATGAGCAAATTGTAGTTACAAGAGCCCGTAATGGAGCCCGTAAAATAATATGCTATCCAATTGGCTTCTTTTAGCGAGCCGCAAAAGATCTGCGAGTTAGAGGCTGAAAATCCTTGTGATTGTCAAAATCTCTGACCCAGCTAAGCCTTTGATCTTTCAAGCCTGTATATGTTACAATCGCAAATCACTATTCAATTGCTACAATTCCTCAAGCCCGCAAATGTTCTCACACGCGTAAATGGCAAATGTAGAAGAAAATCCTACGGGTACCGGATAGGACTCGCAAAGGGGGTCTAACCCATGTCCGTAGCACTGTAAAAGCAAATAATAAATCAATACTGCACTATAAATATGGGGGAAAGCGATGATAGACATTAGAATTAATTGCACAACAGTCTCAAGCTCGCAAATATGCAATCAAAAATGATTTTTTTAACGTTTTATTTCCATATTATATCAATCTCGGTAATCCATATTTAATACATATTGGGCCATCCACATGGACGAGATTAGTATTGTCATTAATTTTTATTATTTCGTACATTGTCGGATTGCGAGTCCGATCGCATATCAGACCTCTAAACATTAATTGATTAAGGTGTAACCTCCATGTTTTACTTATGTAATGATGACGGTTTACTATTGGCTGTTTCTAAATCGGTAGTTACGGCCTTGCTTCATTGATCATGATCACTCTTAATTGATCATTATCAATCTCTAAAATGCTACTTACCGGTGCATGGTTTAAGGTTTCGGCTTGTAGTCTTAGACTATGTTACACAATTATGTCATAATACCATCGGATATGGCCTATTGTTTCTCTTTTTATTCATCTGTGTTTTTTGTTTTATTTATAATAAATATACAATTTATTTTAATCACTTTTTCCCTCATTTAACTACAATCCCTGGAGGAACAATTAGCATAGAGTGTCCTTTTTCTCTCATATACTTTACTAGGTATATAATATCCTTGTGTTTCTATTTACTTTAATGTATATTATGTTATTACGAATTGCTTATAAGCTCTGTTTTTACGGACTAAATGTATACAAATAGTCCTTGTATGGGTCTGCCCTCTGTAACATATGCAGACACAGACTCTGTAATGCTGGATGTGAAGCGTAGTGTCCTAGCCTATCAGGAACCAAGTCTCAGCAGCATGTTGCAGAATGTTACTGAGAGATGGACACTGATTGGTTAGTATGAGAGACAGTACAGCAAGTAATACAGAGTCTGTGTCTGCATATGCTGCAGAAGACAGACCTATACAGGGACAATTTTTTTGATTTTAGGCAGTAAAAACAGAGCTTCTAAGCACTTCCTAATAAAATAAAGCACATAACAGTAAATAGACACACAGGGATATTATATATCTAGTTATATCAAGGAACCTGCTAATTGCACCCCCTCAGTGTGACTTCCTCAGTTATTATCTGTCTGCTCTTGCTGGGCAATGGCCCAATAGAGACCCTCAGGGTGCAGTTCTGTACCATCTATGGTAGCCATTAGTTCAGCTTCGGTGCTGCTGTCCTGACCCAGCTCAGCCTGCATACAGGTCTCGGTGCTGACATTTGCATTTATAAATCCATCTATTGAGAACTGGAGCTTCATATTTTTAAATATTCATATTAAAGGGCCAATGTCATGCTGCAATACTGAACAGTAGACTGCAGCAGGACAAACAACTTTTCAGTATACATTGCTTAAAACCATGCTATTTTATAAGTGATATCAGAGACGAAAAGATAAGGAAACTTTTGTTTTTTAGTTGTTCGTCATGTCAACTTTGCATGGCCCTATGGACTACAGCACGCCAGGCACATCTGTCAGCCACTGCCCATCTGAGCTACCTCAAGCTCATGTTCATTGCTTCAATTACCACATTTATCCATCTCCACCTGTGCCATCCCTTCTTCTTGTGCCTTCAATCTTTTCCAGTATCATGGTATGGCCAAAGTATTTGAGCTTCAGCCTCATTATCAAACCTTCCAGTGAACAGTTTGGCTTCATTTCCTGTAGTGTTGATTGGTCGGATCTTCTTGAAGTCCAAGGGCCTCTAAGCAGTTTTCTCCAAAGGCGTCCATTCTACGGTGCTCAGACTTTCTTTGTGTGCCATCGATCTTTCCCAGCATCAGCGTCTTCTCATTCCTGTCTTCTCATGATATGGACAAAATATTTCAGCTTCAGCCTCATGATCAAACCTTCCAATGATCACTTTATTTTAGTTTACGGAAGTATAAATGCATTGGATCTTTCAAGTAGTTTTCTCCAAGACATCAACTCTATGGCGCTCATCCTTCTTTATGGTCCAGCTCTCAAATCTGTATATTACTACCACAGATCTAACTATGCAGACCTTTGTTGATATATCTTTACTTTTTAATAGCTTGTACAGACTTGCCATAGCTTCCTCCCCAGATGCACGAAGAAGGGAAATATTGTCTATTAAAGTCCTTTTTGCAGCACAATAAAGATGCCTACAGATGCCAAAGGGTTAAGTTGATTGAAAGTCCTGCTGGCATTCTCAGAATAATCTTGCAAGGATGTAAAAGAGGAAATGAAATGCCAGACATGGCTCAGTCTTGCCGAGGAGCGATATTTCATCTCATTGTAGATGGAACCAGGTTAATCTTCCAATTATCCCTCCCTAATCTAATACTAACATTTATTGAAGGCAACATCGCTGCTTTCATTCTCTGGATTATATTGTACTGAACTTTATTATGTTCTGTATTATTTCACTCTTGTGTTGAGACTTAGGCTATTGTATTCTGGTTGTCTTATGAATAGCATTAAAAGGAACACTGGGAAATTAGGATATTGTGAATTTCGGGGCCTAAGTTCAATATTGCCAAATATATTCAGTTATGCCTATGAAAAACAGCAATTAAAGGGATATGGAAGGTTCCTGGATGTTACTAGGTATATAATATCCCTTTATTTACTATATTTTATTAAGTAGTTCTTATAAGCTCTGCCTAAAATTAAACAACTAGTCCCTGTATGGGTCTGCCCTCTGCAGCTCATGAAGACACAGACTCTGCTGTACTTGTGCTGTGCCTAGTACTAACCAATCAGTAACATCTCTCTGCAACTTGATACTGAGATGTGGTCCCTGATAGGCTAGGACACTACACTGCACCTCCAGCCATACAGAGTCTGTGTCGGCATACAGAGCAGTGGGCAGACCTATACAGAGACTATTTGTTTGATTTTAGGCCATAAAACAGAGCTTATAAGCACTTCTTAATAAAATAAAGTACATAAAAGTAAATAGATATATAGGGATAATATATACCCAGTAACACCCAGGAACCTGTCATATCCCTTTAATTATGAACCTTCTCCATATAAATCCTGGCCCCAGTATGTGCATTCGATCTCAATCCAAAGCAAATTGATTATTCTAGAAAAATGGCTTCTTCCCAATATATTTTATTTTATGTTGTTTTAAGCCGTGGATTATAACCTTCTGCATTTTGCAAGCTGTTTTATTGTTTTATAAATCTACATTATAACATGAGATATTATTGTATATAGAAGGTAGCCCAAGTAATGGAAGCAAACTTAATTAAAATTATAATTACATTTCACTTTCAATTAACAGCGGATGATTGACAGTGACAAGAAACAATGAGACGGATGATATATGGAATTGGACAGATGCTCCTTCCACTTATGTTGGATCTCATCAAAAAAGGTTTTACATTTTGTAGATCCAAAATAATATATTATAATAACACAACAGAAATGAAAACTGCGCATATATATATATATATATATATGTATATATATATATATATATATATATATATATATATATATATATATATATATATAAATCTAATTACAATTGGGTGTTGTGGAAGTGATGGTAACTGAGTTTCAGAGTTGGATATTATAAGCATAAATTATCTATAAAGTGCCTCCCTCTCACCTAATGACTTTATCTGATGGGATTAATTAACGCATAGTTGGGGTAGGAGTGAGAGAAAGGGAGGGTAAGAGAATTAGCGAGAAAATGGGGAAGGGAGAGAGAAAAAGGATGGAGAGAGAAAGGGGGAAGGGAGAGAGAGAGAAAAAGGAGGGAGAAAGAAGGGGAAATGGAGAGAGTGAGAAAATGGATTGAGAGAGAAGGGGAAATGGAGAGAGTGAGAAAAAGGATGGAGAAAGAAGGGGAAATGGAGAGAGTGAGAAAATGGATTGAGAGAGAAGGGGAAATGGAGAGAGTGAGAAAAAGGATGGAGAAAGAAGGGGAAATGGAGAGAGTGAGAAAATGGATTGAGAGAGAAGGGGAAATGGAGAGAGTGAGAAAAAGGATGGAGAAAGAAGGGGAAATGGAGAGAGTGAGAAAATGGATTGAGAGAGAAGGGGAAATGGAGAGAGTGAGAAAAAGGATGGAGAAAGAAGGGGAAATGGAGAGAGTGAGAAAATGGATTGAGAGAGAAGGGGGAAAGGGAGAGAGCGAGAAAAGGAATGGAGAAAGAAGGGGGAAAGGGAGAGACTGAGAAAAAGGGATGGAGAGAGAAGGGGGAAAGGGAGAGACCGAGAAAAATGGATGGAGAGAGAAGGGGGAAAGAAAGAGAGAGAGAAAAGGGATGGAGAGAGAAGGGGGAAAGGGAGAGAGCGAGAAAAGGGATGGAGAAAGAAGGGGGAAAGGGAGAGACTGAGAAAAAGGGATGGAGAGAGAAGGGGGAAAGGGAGAGACCGAGAAAAAGGGATGGAGACAGAAGGGGGAAAGAAAGAGAGAGAGAAAAGGGATGGAGAGAGAAGGGGGAAAGGGAGAGAGCGAGAAAAGGGATGGAGAAAAAAGGGGGAAAGGGAGAGACTGAGAAAAAGGGATGGAGAGAGAAGGGGGAAAGGGAGAGACCAAGAAAAAGGGATGGAGACAGAAGGGGGAAAGAAAGAGAGAGAGAAAATGGATTGAGAGAGAAGGGGGAAAGGGAGAGAGCGAGAAAAGGGATGGAGAAAAAAGGGGGAAAGGGAGAGACTGAGAAAAAGGGATGGAGAGAGAAGGGGGAAAGGGAGAGAACGAGAAAAAGGGATGGAGACAGAAGGGGGAAAGAAAGAGAGAGAGAAAGGATGGAGAGAGAAGGGGAAAGGGAGAGCGTGAGAAAAAGAATGTAGAGAGAAGGGGTAAAGGGAGAGAGCGAGAAAAGGGACTGAAAAAGAAGGGGGAAAGGGATAGAGGGAGAAAAGGGATGGTGAGAGAAGGGGGGGAAGAAAGAGAGAGAGAAAGGATGGAGAGAGAAGGGGAAAGGGAGAGCATGAGAAAAAGAATGTAGAGAGAAGGGGTAAAGGGAGAGAGCGAGAAAAGGGACTGAAAAAGAAGGGGGAAAGGGAGAGAGTGAGAAAAGGGACTGAAAAAGAAGGGGGAAAGGGAGAGAGGGAGAAAAGGGATGGAGAGAGAAGGGGGGAAGAAAGAGAGAGAGAAAGGATGGAGAGAGACGGGGAAAGGGAGAGTGTGAGAAAAAGAATGTAGAGAGAAGGGGTAAAGGGAGAGAGCGAGAAAAGGGACTGAAAAAGAAGGGGGAAAGGGAGAGAGGGAGAAAACGGGTGGTGAGAGAAGGGGGGGAAGAAAGAGAGAGAGAAAGGATGGAGAGAGAAGGGGAAAGGGAGAGCGTAAGAATGAAGTGATAGAGAGAGAAGGGGGGAAGAAAGAGAGAGAGAGAAAGGATGGAGAGAGCAGGGGGAAAGGAAGAGAGAGAGAAAGGATGGAGAGAGAAGGGGGAAGGGAGAGAGAGAGAGAAAAGGGATGGAGAGAAGGGGGGGTGAGAGAGAGAAAAGGGATCGAGAGTGAAAAGGGGAAAGGAAGAGAGAGAGAAAAAGATGAAGAGAGAAGGGAAAATGGAGAGAGAGAAAGATAGAGAAAGGATAGAGAGAGAAGGGGGAAGGGAGAGAGAGATAGAGAGTGTGTGTGTGTGTGAGAGAGAGAGAGAGAGAGAGAGAGAGAGAGAGAGAAAGGATTGACAGAGAAGGGGGGATGGGAGAGAGTAAGTAAAAGGATGTAAAGAGAAGTGGGATAGAGGATAATTGAAGAAAATAAAGGTGAAAGGAAAAGATGGAATGGAGTGAGAGAAAGAAAGAGGGCAGGAGGAAGGTAGAGCAAAATGGAGACAAAAGGAAGAGAGAAGGGAGAGGTGGTGAAAAGAGGAAAGAGAAAAGATAGGGATAGAGAGAGGGATAGAATGGGCAGATAAAAGGTAGAGAAAAAAGGAGAATAGGGTGAAAAGTGGGGCAATTAAGGTAAATAATGGGGATGGGGATAAAAACAGAGAAAAAAAGGAGTGGAGAGAAGAGCGGGAAAAAGGTGGCAAGAGGGAAATGAGGGGGAAGAAAAGAAGGAGGTTGCAGGTTGTGGCCAGAGAAGATCAAGGGAGCCACCAAGGGCCAGAAGGGGGAGTGCGAGGACCAGGATGGTTGCAAAGAACCAGCTGGAGGTGAGGGCCGTGGTACACCTGCACAGGTGGCACCTGCGGTATCTCCGCCCCTCCCGCCCACTTTCGCACAGTACATTTTTTTAATTAGTTTTTTTTCTTTTTAGGCCATCACTAAAGTGGCCACTGATATAGCCAATGTAGGGGTCTTTATAGATAATTTAGGTTTATAATACATATCTTTCAAGCTTATTTATCTAGCAGTTCCACTTCCATCTTTTAACAACAACCAATTACAGGTAAGTATATTTATTTATATATGTAATTTACATTTCTACAATAATTTGGTCATTTGCACAATATTATTAATTATTCACGTCAAGCCAAGTGGAGTTGCTGCAGAATGGCAGATAGAGCTGTAATGGATTAGTGTGGATATAGTTATTCCATGGATTTGAATAAATTGTATTTCTACACCTGGATATGAAATTAAGGAGTGACTTTTATGGAAAAATAAATAGCTAGAAAATGGAAAAAAAAATGGAGAGAGCTCCACTTGGAATTTCTAATTTGACAATTAACAAGTCAGTGGAGTCTGATATATTGAATTAATTAACATTAGGCTCAGCATTGTGGTCACAGCAACATTAACCATTAACCTGTCACTACCTATGTGGTTCCAGGAGATGATTGTTGATTGCTTTAAAGTCCCACTGTAGTAGTCATACAATAGGGCTTGTTTATTTATTAATTATTTAGCAAATAAAATCAGTATTTGACATAAAAAATTACATTTAAACTTGAGTGTTTTATAAGACTTCTGCAGATTATGTCTTCTTCCGCCTCCTTCACTGCTATGAATTACACTGGTAAATTACGGTATATGAATTTATTTATATTTATCACAGTCTTGGCAGCTCCTTGGCTTTATCTTGACATTTGATATTTATGGATACAGATTTATTTACTTTGACTGGAGGAATACAAGAACAAGAAGTCAAGATTTGTTGCTAGACAATTGAAGATTGTAGGGTGGGACACTAGCTTTTCTTTTACCACACTGATTATTTTACCTACTGATGGGGTTGTTATGAGAGAGGAATGTTATAACGATAACCAGTACTGGATCTACCTTTTGGGAGCCCCTAGGCAGTGAAGTGGAGGAGCCCCTGCAAGTGATTACGCAAGGTATGCACGGACCCATTTTTGCCTTTTCTGTGCGTGTAAGTTCCCTTTCCTGTTGTAACTGTCATGTTCTAGGTGGTTATCCCCTAGTAGCCAGTCTATGAACTGCAACATTTAATTTTTTTTAAGGCAGGAACCATTTTTTTTAAAAAGTGGCGCCCCTCACAGGGAATCGCCCCTGGGCGGCTGCCTTGTTGGCCTAATGGGTTATCCGGCCATGAGGACAACTAATTAGTGCTAATTCGTTTTCAGTTCCTCTGCAAATGTCATCCCTAGCTGTGGAAAAACACAATATGATTGTGTTTTATTTTATATTTATATACAGCTGTTAATATAAACAAAATAAGACCAGAAGATGTATCACAAACGACTTACATGTATAATTATACTTTATTAATTACTATCCATTGTTTAGTATTGATACATCAAAAACATAAACCATTTTTCTTGTTCAGTCATTCAGTTGCATCCGACTCTCTGGACCGCACCACACCAAGGGCACATCTGTCATCCACTGCCCGTCTGAGCTCCCTCAAGCTCATTCCCATTGCTTCATCTATCACTCTCCGCCTCTGTCATCCCCTTCTTTATGGCCTTCAATCTTTCCCAGCATCGGAGTCTTCTGTAGGGAATTTGGTTTTTCATGATATAAACATGAGCTTTAGCCTCATGATCAAACCTTCCAGTGAACAGTTTGGGTTAATTTCCTGTAATAATAATTGATTGGATCTTCTTGCACCACTTATTGGAAGCAACTAGTGATGTCGCGAACATAACATTTTCGGTTTGCGAAACGCGGACGCGAATTTCATCAAATGTTTGCAAACGGGCAAACCAGGCGAACCGCCATAGACTTCAATGGGCAGGCAAATTTAAAAACCCACAGGGACTCTTTCTGGCCACAATAGTGATGGGAAAGTTGTTTCAAGGGGACTAACACCTGGACTGTGGCATGCCGGAGGGGGATCCATGGCAAAACTCCCACGGAAAATTACATAGTTGATGCAGAGTCTGGTTTTAAGCCATAAGGGCATAAATCACCTAACATTCCTAAATTGTTTGGAATAACATGCTTTAAAACATCAGGTATGATGTTGTATCGATCAGGTAGTGTAAGGTTACACCCACTTCACAGTAACAGACCAATCTCCCCGTTTAATGCACCGCAAACAACCGCAAAACAGTCCCTTTGCACAACCGCAAACTCCCCATTTGCACAAGGTTGGATACCAAGCTAGCCATGTCCAGTTCCTTGTCCTCACTGATGTCATTGAAGGTCTCTTCCTCCACCCAGCCACAAAGGGTCCCCGAAAGGTGACAACAAGCCCCCTGGGACGCCTGCTGTGTTTGGTCTTCCACCTCCTCAAAGCCACCTTCCTCCTCTGACTCCTCTTCTTCAGACTCCTGTCTCTGCGTTATTATAAGGTGTGTTGTGTTAAGTAGTACTATTCCTATCGGTTTAATCCCTGTTACGTCCACTATTAAGGGACGTGTATATTGCATTGATTTTTGGAACAGGGAGATGGAAAAAGATGCTTGGTCGGACCTCCTACTTCGAATTTGGGGCACTGCACGTGCAATGAAATGTGCCGCCAGATATGAGTGTCACTGTGCACTGGCAAAAGTTGGCAGAGTAGGCACTGTAGGCAGGCAACTGATATTCAATCGATTACAATCAAAAAAGTGTTGTTTTATGTCACTGTACACTACGGTTGCACCAGATATGACGTATCACTGTGCACTGGCAAAAGTTGGCAGAGTAGATGCAATAGGCTTCACACACACGCCTGTAGGCAGGCAATTGCTATTCAATCTATTACAGTCAAAAAAAGTGTTGTTTTATTTCACTGAGCACAATATAAGCTGTGAGCCTGACACATGCAGGCAACTGAAATTAGATTAAAGGAAAAAAGGATTGTTTTTTTTCAATGTATGGTACACCAACTATGACTGGTGAAACAGAGCAGAATATTAGCTGTGAGCCTGACACAGGCAGGCAACTGAAATTAGATTACAGGAAAAAAATGGTTGTTTTCAATGTATGGTACACCACCAGGTATGAGTAGTGAAAATAAGCACAATATAAGCTGTTAGGTGTTAGCCTGTCACACACACATGCTGGCAGGCAGGCATATGCAATTAGATTACACAGAAGAAAATAATAAAATAAAATAAACGATGTTCTAGCCCTAAAAAGGGCTTTTTGGGTTGCTGTCCTAGCAGCAGATATCAGATGAGTCCTTCAGGTCTGTAGTGGAAGCTAAATACACAGCCTGGCTATCTATTTCCCTATTAAATCTCCAGCAGCTACACTATCTGTCTTCTCACAACGAATGCAGCTTCAGAATGATTCTAAAATGTATGCTGTCCTTCAGATGGAAGGCCCTGGAAGGGGAGTGTATGCAGCTGATTGGCTGGAATGTGTCTGCTGACTGTGAGGTGCAAGGTCAAAGTTTCCTCAATGATAAAGAATAGGGGGCGGACTGAAAATCGCATGTGTCCGCCATCCGATGCGAGCGTGAAAGAGCCAAAATCGACGCAAATAGTCTGCGGGCGAACTGTCCGCGACATCTCTAGAAGCAACTTATTAGCACTTCATGTCAGGTTGATTGGGGCCGGTATTAATGTTCTGACTATATAGGAGAAGTCTTGGGAGCGGCACAGAGTGCAGTAACCATTGTACTGGAATAATTATCACTATAATGTGTTGAAAATAAACACGGTGTGTGCAACAAGCTGCCAGCTAACTTAAATAGTTAATAATGCCCATATGTACAGAACATCAGACAGCAATTAATACAAAGGAGTATCACTAAAGAGTTGAGAGGGAGGAATGCTAAAGGCTCACTGCTCTGTTATTCTTTCCTAACTGGAGTCTTAAAAAGCATTATGCGCAAAAAATAGAAGATAGACAACTTTTCTCACTTTTTTATAAACATATTGTTTCTTTTTTCCTACTGTTTACACTTTGCTTTAAATGTATACAACAGTTTGTGTATATCCTGTGTGTAGGTTTGTCTGATCGGTCAGCTAATATCAAATCATTTTATTGAAGAATTCTGTATATTTATAATTCAAAGTACATTTGACATTCCTTACTTGATCTCCACCTCCGAGGAACCTATGTAGACAATGCGTCCTAGCCAATGATCTGTGCAGAGTTGTGTCCTAGCCTATTAGCCATCAGTATCATCCAAATGCAGAAAACAGAAATGCAAATCATTGTTTGCTGTGAATTCTAATCAGTTCCAGTTCACTTCTTGATTTAAGAAGATAAGTAGGCAAATTACCTAATATATAACATGATTCTTTACCTATACAAGTAGTTATATAGAGGAGTTTGTATACCAGATTCTTTTGATCCCTGTCTTATATGATAAATAAAAGAAGAGAGATGCCCACCGAGGGACGAGCATCACTTAATGCTATATGGAAGATTCCTGGATTTTGCTAGGTATATAATATCCTTGTTTATCTATTTACTTTTATGTACTCTGTTTTATTAAGAAATACTTATAAGCGCTGATAAAATCAAACAAATAGTCCCTGTATGAGTCTGCCCACTGCAGCATATGCAGACACAAACTCTGTAGGGTTTAATGTGCAATGTAGTGTCTTGGGACCACCTCTCAGCAGCATGTGGAAGAATGTTGCTGAGAGACAGTCACCATATTATAGCCTTACAACAAGTTCAATTCCCTATTATTGTAATATATTCATCTGTTCCTACAATTTTCAACTCTAACCCTAGAATATCTCTCATTGTGGGTAATCAATACATAAATACATTATTGTTTCCATCATGTTGTGAAATACAAGATCCAGGTTATGATCTGCTGTGGTTTGTCGATAAGTGAGTAAACTTCCTTATTCTACATGACTATAGTGAACATGCAGAAACAATTAATATTTCTAAGCTAAAAATGGTGACCTTGTCCCTTTTCTTTTTTCTCATCCACCTGGAAAGTGAATTGACGGGTCTGTTTTGTGGGGTTCTGTAGGACAAAGAGTTATTTTAGTAGGATCTGTGTAAGAACTCATGCATTCATTTAAGAAGGCTCATGCATTCTTTAGAGGAGATGGGATAGCTATTTTGAATTTTCCAGATAAAAAAAAATAAGGGACAAATCCTTAGGAACGGCAAGGTGATGTGATGCCCATGGTCTATACTGGGGGATCCTGGAGGGGAAGGGGTATCCCTTTGTTGAAGATTTGCGATCCTGAAATCCCATCAATACTTTTAGGGCACATCAAAAGGTTTCATGATGTGGTTACATTGTGGAAGTCTGCAGATACTTACTTGTCCATCTCACAGAATTGACAGTATTGTGCCTTCTAGTAAAAAGTTAAACTTGTCTAATATTTCCTATTTCTGCATCCATTCATTTATTTACTCATGTATATCCTATATCCATGCATGGTACAGTAGATATTTATTTTATTCAGTTTTCAGTTTTTTATAGCCCAAATAATATATATTTTTTCTAGTTTGTTTTTTTAGCACACAGGGAGCTGGACACATTCCTTTAGCATGTCTTTTTTTGTTATCAGTCCTAAAGGCCATCCCTGTGTATGCAACTTTTTACCAGCTTCCTCAGGAAAACTATATAATGCTATGCAAATAATATTGATATCAGACAACTGCATATATCCTTCTGTGAGATTTGCTGTGTTCTCCAAGCTTGTAAATAAAAGGAACTTGATTGACGTCTCTGGTTTTGACAACTTACTTACAGTGAGGCCTGTAGAATGGGCACTAAAAAGGGATTTTTCCTTTACATTTATCATTACTGCTTCAGTTCTTATTTCAACTTCATTGACAGCAAAATTGCCTCAGTTACCTACCTAGCCCCCCTCTAATTAGCCACCCCTATAACCAACAGAGAACACATCACACTCACAGCTACCACACATAACCCTATAGTGCATGATAGCAAACTGTGAGGATCCAGGGGTAAGAGCTAGTACTGCCCAGGGCCACCTGCTATAGACTACAGGTTAACTACCCACATGAACCATTTTGGTTCTTGGAAGTCTCGGCACCAACCCCCTGATATCTGGCTTCTGTATCAGTCAGAGTCTCTCTATCAGGAATTAGCGCTTCCAGGAGTCTCAGTAACCTTCCTGTGGTAGTGAACATTAGGTTACTTGCAAGGTGGCAATAGGATCAGTATCGCAGCCACCAGGGGCAAATAAGAGAACATACTGTTTCTATATGTCTCAGCAGTAAACTGATTTATTTTTTGGAAAGTCAACAATATTTATAGGGGTTAGATACAGAGAGGGGGGTGTATACAACACGACAATGACAAGGAATGCCAGACAAACACTGGAGATTGACTCCACATGGTGTCTGATAATCTGGTATCCTAGCATCCTGCCTGGCACCTGTCAATACCTGACAATAGGCCAGCCTCCAAATACACACAATGCTGTCTCCATGTCTAGTGGTCCACACCTCAAATAGAGTACATTAACTTTATCTGACAAACAATGGGACAAAACAGAGTACAATATAATGTAGGTGTTTATGTACATAGTCCAGGGGCTGGAGCCAAACAATCTGTCCTTTATGGATCAATGAGCTGAGATCCAGGAACAGGAAAAGGGGTCTGTGTCACAAACCAATACCAGAGTGAAAGTCCTGGGCAAATGGTCATTCTATTTATTTGCCTCTTTTAACCCCTTGTCCTCCAGGGCAATGATACAATAGAGATACTACTGGTACTTTTACCCATCGAAAGCTGTTAGCATAAAATGTAAATATTGTGTTGAGATGTTAATTAGTATTTATAATGAGGACATTTCCTCCAGTGTATTGCAGTGTATTTGCTAAGTTACAGCACGCTCGTGTCCTGTGCATAAATAGAGCTGCCGAGAGCTCCATTCACATCTGATATGCTCAATTGATTCTTATTTGGATGGAAAATCACAGATATGATTATGGAAATAAATATACAGGGCCTCTGGGAAAATATGTCAACATGACGGCTGTGTGCATCCATCTCACAGTCTGTAACATTGGGGCAAATTACATCTTAATATAAAAAATATTTAGTTTAATATAGAGATATTGAAGTTTTCTGGATGTTACTAGGTATTTAATATACTATATGTGTCTATATAATTTATTTTAGTGCTTATAAACTCTGTTTTTACTAAAATTAAACAAATAATCCCTGTATGGGTCTGGCTACTACAGCGGATGCAGACACAGACTTTGTAGGACTGGATTTATAGTGTAGAGTCCTAGCCTATCAGGTACCACGTCTCAGAAAAGAAGCTCTGCTAAAAGTAAAATTTTCTTTTAAAATGCTTTTTTACTTTTACATAGCTGGTTATGTTTTTCAATTGTTATAGTTTTTCCCCCCAAAAAACTAAAGTGGTTCAATAAATGCACAAAGTATTTTTAAAAGCAATAGGAGATGATTCTCCTTTCACTAAATGAAATAACTCCTGATTCCATTTATCAAACTAGCGTGTCTAGTTACGTAATAAAACAAAATGTTGAATGTCACTTTAAAGGGACATTAAATTCATCAATGCTGCTCTACATCATCAAACAGAGCACTAAAAATCAAGTGGAGAAACATTATTTTGATTGTTAAAATAAATGTATTTTTCACTATTTTATATAAGTTTATAGAAGTGTCCACCTCTCTGTAGGGAGGGGGTCTGCAGGTCCTGGAAGCACTAAACATCACAAACACCATGTAAACTTTCATTGCAGCAACCGTTGTAGCAAAAAATGGCTACATTATAATCTGAAAGGGACAAATGGAATTTATTATTACAGTAAAGACAAATATGAGCTTTTAGAGTTGGCTTGTTATTTATGGTCCATTCAGGACCTGAGGGAATAGGGCCTATAGTGCTCATATTAGATCATATAAAGTCCTATTAAATCAACAGTTTAATTGCTATAAAATAATTATTGCTTCAAAATAAAACATGTTACACATTATCGGCTTGATTTTAACTGTTCTACATGATGATACAGAGTGATTTTAATGATTTCAGTAACCCATTAGAGGGCTGCAGCGCTAAGATTTTTTTCCAAATAGTATGTTAAATAACTAAACATGATAATGGGCAAAATATTTTTTCAAAGTGATTAATAAATGAATAAAATAAATAAATTAATTAAATAAAAAGGGAAATAGACACAACCATTATCGCCATTACTACTTACTTACTGCAAGCTATCTTTTTGTTTTCTTCCCTGTTCCTTACTTTCCCAGGAAGGTGTGTCCTTGTAAATATAATAATATATACATATTTTTTTTTCCAGTGTAGTATTTTGCTTTGGGTTCTTGCTTTTCCATCTATTTAGTGCTATTCACGACATTTCCATAAAGTAAATATGAAACAATAATATTATTACTAATAACATCATACGTGATTTCTGCATCACTGTACAAGCAAATAATCCTCTGAGCTTGTGTAAGAAAAACATCAAATCTAATTTTCAGGACGTGTTTTCTATTTTAGGCGAGGATCCGAGCAGATGTTATTTACAGTAAACAATACTCACTCTGCTAAACACTGCTTAGTAAATATTTTAGTAAATAATATTTAATGGAACTACAGTCGTATGAAGGATTCAGAGATGTGAATACACTTAAAGGGATATGTAAGATGTTGCTAGGTATATAATACCCCTGTTTATCTATTTACTTTTATGTACTTTATTTTATCAGCTTATGAACTCTTTTTTTACTGCCTGTTTTTTTTTTTTATTCAAAACCTTAAAACTAAACAGACATAAAGAAAAAAGCAACAATTAGATTAAATCACATAGATTTTAACTTCACTTTAACAGTACTGAGAGGACTTGAGAGCCCAATGGGAAGGTGGTGATGTAGAGAAGGAGAAGGAGGAGACAGGTTATTGCTTGGAGCTTTGGTTCTTCTTCTAAGCACAGACTGGGCACATTGGCTCTTAAAGCACAGGCTGGGCACATTAGCTCTTACAGGCACAGGCTGGGCACATAATCTTGTACAGGCACAGGCTGGACACATTAGCTCTTACTGACACAGAATGGGCACATTTGCACTTACAGGCACAGGCTGGGCACATTAGCACTTACAGACACAGGCTGGGCACATTAGCACTTACAGACACAGGCTGGCACATAATCTCGTACAGGCACATGCTGGACACATTAGCTCTTACTGACACAGACTGGGCACATTGGCTCTTACAGACATAGGCTGGGTACATTAGCACTTACAGGCACAGGCTGGGCACATTAGCTCTTACAGGCAACGCTACAGATTGCCTCTTACAGGCATATACTGGGCACATTAGCTTTTACTGACACATACTGGAAACATATGCTCTTACAGACACAGACAGGGCACATTAGCACTTACAGACACAGGTTGGGCACATTAGCACTTACAGGCACAGGCTGAGCACATTAGCTCTTACAGGCACAGCTACAGATTGCCTCTTACAGGCATACGCTGGGCACATTAGCTTTTACTGACACATACTGGAAACATATGCTCTTACAGACACAGGCTGGGCACATTAGCACCTACAGACACAAGCTGCTCCCATTAGCAATTATAAGACACAGGCTGGGCACATTAGCTCTTACTAACACAGGCTGGGCACATGGGGCTCTCACTGGCACAGGCACAGCAGGATCAGTCCCAAGCATTGAATTCAGAGCAACTGATAAGTACGATGAATCGTGAACCAAACAAACAACGCAATCGAAGCAATTTTTCCACCAGGGATACGCAACTTGAATCAAATTCGAAGGGAACCAGAGCGGACTTGAACCGAAGGTACCACTGTATATATAATATATAGTAAGGTAAAAAAAAATACATTCTGAGCACCCCAACATTTGTAAAGCAGGTCACTATCCAGAATCCTTAGCAGCAATATTCCCTGAGAAATTCAGTGGGAAATTAGATGTCTTGAGACATGTAGGTGTACTCAGAATGTCAAATGTCTATTCATAACACATCTTGCAATTTATACATACATGTTTCGATAACGCTCAGTAGTTTTTATTTACAGACCTAGAACTCAATTAAGAAATGATTGAATACCCCTGATTTACACCAGTGTTTTTTTCTAATCAGTAAGTTATTTATTTATTTGAAAAATGAGATAATCCTATTTATCTGCACCAGATCATCTTTCAGTTTAGTGACAGGCCTAATGTCTATGAGTGGCTAAGTGGAAATGACAGACAATCCCTGAAATCCCGAGCCTGACAATGTTGTGCTTGCGGTATAGTAACTAAATCCATAATCATTCTTTTCACACAGTGACATTTCAACCTGTTACCGTCTGACCTGTCACATCTTGTTAATCGAATGATGTTTCATACGGAGACAGAGCATGGTGTGTAACTCCTGCCATAGATAAATACATGTCTATAGGCCTCATGCTGAGAGCGGCTTGAGAGCCAGCAGGAAGAATATATAGAAATGATCCGCTGTCCGAGGCTTGAGATACAAATCCTAGGCAACATAAACCCTTTACAGAATTGTAATATATCCAATTCTGTAATATATGCAACCCCAGGCTGGAGATAGTGGGCAGTAGATGCCAGGATGGAGATAGTGGGCAGTAGATAAAAGGATGGAGATAGTGGGCAGTAGATGCCAGGCTGGAGATAGTGTTCAGTAGATGCCAGGATGGAGATAGTGGGCAGTAGATGCCAGGATGGAGATAGTGGGCAGTAGATGCCAGGATGGAGATAGTGGGCAGTAGATGCCAGGATGGAGATAGTGGGCAGTAGATGCCAGGATGGAGATAGTGGGCAGTAGATGCAAGGGTGGAGATAGTGGGCAGTAGATACCAGGATGGAGATAGTGGTCAGTAGATGCCAGGCTGGAGATAGTGGGTAGTAGATGCCAGGCTGGAGATAGTGTTCAGTAGATCCCAAGATGGAGATAGTGGGAAGTAGATGCCAGGGTGGAGATAGTATTCAGTAGATGCCAGGATGGAGATAGTGGGCAGTAGATGCCAGGGTGGAGATAGTATTCAGTAGATGCCAGGATGGAGATAGTGGGCAGTAGATGCCAGGGTGGAGATAGTATTCAGTAGATGCCAGGATGGAGATAGTGGGCAGTAGATGCCAGGGTGGAGATAGTATTCAGTAGGTGCCAGGATGGAGATAGTGGTCAGTAGATGCCACACATTACATCCACATATTACAAGGACCCGAGGAGATATAAAAAGGTTGAACTTGATGGACTTAACATCTTTTTTCAACCTCAATTACTAATTAACTATGTAACTATAAAGTCCCTAACACTAAATATAAAAAAATAAAATAAAATAAAAAACACTACACCTGGGAAATAATACTTTATCTACTGTATCCTTGGACACTCTCCAACATCAACCATTGGTACCCACATGGTAATAGTATAGTACCTAATGGTGGTCCATAGGGACACCCAAGGTATGGTGGTTAATATTTGCTACCATGGGGGTCCATAAGAGCCCCCATGCTTATAGTTAAAGGTTCTTGTAGGACTTAAGTTTTCATGATACATGCAGGTAATGCCCCTTCAAAGTAAGGCTATCAGGGAGGCTAAATTCCCCTGTATATATATATATATATATATATATATATATATATATATATGTGTATATAGTATATATATATATATATATATATATATATATATGTGTGTGTGTATATATATATATATATAAGCTGAACCCTGGTATGGCGACAGCGCCTGACAGACCATCATTAGCATTGTGACTGCTCCTCACTGATGTGAATCTCCAGCAGACACGAGTGACACGGACGCCTTGTTTGCTGTCTTTCATTATCTGTGCTCAGCCAAGGGCAACAAAGGGGAGCTCAGCCGGGCGCTCACAAATGAGATCTATAAGAAGATTATTCCTTCAGCGGTTAGCGCAGCATTACTGGATAATATATATAAATTACTGTCCAGAAGAACACTGATTTGCAAATGAAACAAACACCAATGGAATGAATTGTATCAACATATATAAAATAATGATGAGCTGAAGTGTATATTTCTTTAGGAAAGATGATTAAAGTCGAGGACGCCATATGAGCGTAATGACAGGTTTCTACCGTAATTAATTCATTTATATTGCTTTTTCTGCCTATATTAATCTCAAAATAATATGTCTTGTTCTGAATTAAATTTAAATTTAGGGGAATTTAACCTTGATCAACTGTCAGTTATAATACAGAGTAGTGGTAAAGCTAGAGAAGGGACCTGGTGCAAAATAAAATGTTGTCCCACGAGTACTTTTTATGCGCTGCCCCCCAGTACTAATTTACTTAGTGCCCCTCCCCAGCTGATCCTTTACCCTTACCTCCTGCCTGTGTGAAGCTCAGCTCCAGTATGCGCATGCTCTATTGCGCATATGTATATATATATATATATATTTATATTCAAATATACATATACTATCTCTACATAGCAGCCAGTTCCTTTCCACAGCTATCTCTATATAACAATCAGTCCCTCTCAACATCCATCCCCACACAGCACCCACACCTCTTAGCATCCTTGCATCTATAGCACCCAGTCCTTGTCAGCAGCCATCCACCCTCAGCACCCAACCCCCTATCAACACCCACCTCACATGGCACCCATCCCTATCTCCTTTACTCCCGCCTCACAGAACCCATTCCCCTTTACTTTGCTGTCATTCAGTGTTTGCTCTCTCACCTCTTTCCTGATGCACATCCCCAGTATGCTGAACTGCTCCACACTGCCACTGTGTAAGCAGCATACATAAAACATTTTTTTTTTTAAATCAGATTTTTTTTTGTGAATAGAGGAATATTTTTTGTCTTTGTTACATTACTTCCAGAGGTTTGTTTTATCTCTCAGTGTGGAAGAGGTCAGAAGGATTTTAATATATAACAATATTTGGCTGAAATTGACACCACAGGCCAAAAAGCAGGCAGCTTGCATCAGGAAATGTAAGTTTCGCTCTACAGAAATGTGATGGTGTTTACATTTATGTCCCTGGAGGCATCCTTGATACATTGGTGGAAGTTGTGTCTGTAAGAGGGTGTGATGGAGTCAATCACTGGTATAAAGAGGCCGTAAAGAGCGCAGAGGGAGGTTCCAGTGATGCAAAGAACCTGTCAGACAAGTTCTACCTATACTGGACACACCATTACCCTCTGCACAGACTGCCTCTTTACCCCAGTGATTGGTCTGTATACTATATATATTGCACCCTCCATATATCATGGAAGCCTCCAGGGTCTCGTAGAGGCATCAAAATGTATTTTTTCCAAGTTAATATATAGATTAATAACTTTCTCCCTTAGCTATCAAACATCACATATAATAGTTGTCAAACTACGAGACGTTGTCACGCTTTGTGAGGTGCGTACGAGTTAGGTGATGAATGCCGAAGGCGCTCATCGCTTACGACCCCCGCGAAGCGAGGCGAGCTGTTTACGCGTCCCACTTAGGAGATGAGCACCGAAGGCGCTCATTGTTGCGAGCCTCGTTAACGCAGAGCACGTAGGCCTTCGGCGCTCATCACCTGCAAGCCTTGGGAAGCGATGTGAGTCATTTACTCGCAGCACGTGTAGCGAGGCCAGCCATTAAGGCACTAAAACTCCCAGCAGAAAGGCGATGAGTGCCAAAGGCAACGAGCCCCTTTGGCGCTCATTGCCTGCTCGTCTCGCAAAGCGAGGCCAGCAGTGAACGCAATGAAACACGCAGGACTTAGCCACCAAACACTTAGTAAATGCGGGAGTGCCAGCCTGCAAGCAGTTGACAAACGCAAGACTTAGAGAATTTTTTTTTTCGTGACGCAGGAATTAAAAAAAAAAAATACGAGATAGGAAAAATACTAGGTTAACGGCCGAACCGCGCAAACAAAAAACTATAAAAACACACTAAATACACAAAAAAATACAGCAAAAACATCAAACACAGCATGGGGGAACAGCCAGGACGTCTGGGAGTGAGGTGGAATTCGAATTTAAGTTGATTTTGACGAGTTTAGGCAAGAAAGCAAGAAAAAAAAATGGCCACCAAAAAAAGGAAAACGTGGCTACACGACCCCGCACTGCTCAAAACACTGCCAACCGCTTAAAACTTTCACACACGAACGTACGAGGTACAAAATACGCTATTACACATTTTTTTTAAAATTTTGAGATACGAAAAACACGAAATTAACGGACGAACCGCGAAAACGCAAAAAACAAAAAAGATAAAAATACAACACAAACATCACACACAGCACAGGGGAACAGTCAGGATGTCTAGGAGTGAGGTGGAACACAAATTTAAGTTGATTTTGAAGAGTTTCGCCACTCGAAAATCAGCTAAGCAAGAAAAAAAATGGGCACCCCCAAAAAATGAAAACGAGGCTACACGGCCCTGTGCAAAAACTGCCAAACGTGAAGCACTTTCACACAGGGACGTACAAACTACAAAATACACTATTACAAAGCGAGGGCCGCTCCTTGCCAGCAACTGCGGACATCACAAATTTTACGGACTTACGACAAACAAATACGAGACGCGTTACGACCTCGTAAAAATACGACCTTATTACCTGAAACCCGCGCACATGAAAACATGAAAAACACAATAAATGCACACAACAAATACATAAAAAGCTTACCTACAGAAAAGGGAGGCACACAGGACCTCGAAAACTGAAGTTACACCTCAATTTCACTCTAAATAAAAGAGTTTAGACACTAAAAAATCCCCTATGCGAGAGAAAAAATGGCCGCCGAAAAAAACAAAACGAGGCTAACGGACCCTAAACACGCAAAACACCACCAAACACCTACGGATTTTCCTAAAAAGTCGGACAATATCTGAAAACAAGGACGCTAAATCAGCCACAGCCGCATACCACACATTAGGCGCCATTTTAGAACACTAACTTATACAATGCGGAAGTACACAGCTACCCTAACGGTTTCGTCTCACGCACGCACACTATTACACTGCACACATTCATCACGCTTACACAGCAGCTCCACAGCACTGATGATGCAGCAACATCAAAACAGATTGCCAGCTCTTCAACACAATGCTTCCTGCATATATTACTTCACAATAGGTAAAGTATATTCATTTCTTATTTTATCAATTATTCATTGCCATACCAAAAAAAAACACCAACGCTGCTCATAGCACACAAACAACCAAGAGCCTCGCAATGAGCGCCGAACAAAATTAATTTCGCAAACAACATTACCTGCCTTACAATCTTATAGCAGTCATTTTTGACGGGCAAGTCGCTAGTATACATATAAATATAAATAGATGGATAGATATATATTTTCTTTTTCCTTCTTTTTTCTCATTATACATTGTTCACATATTTTATAGTATTCCCTTTGTAATGCACTGCGGGGCCACACATTAGATCTGTAGCATCCTCCCGTATACATGTCCTGAGTTGACCTGCCCTGAAGTTTGTCCCAATACAAAGACATCTTTTGTCCCACGGCTTAGGCCTATGATGCAGAATAAAAGTGAGTTTTGCAGCTACGCCAGTGAAAAACCAAAGAGATAAAAATAAGTCCCTGAATAGAGTTTTACAATGAGGGTGATGTCCCATGACAAAGTCATTTTTTTAATTCCTTTCTTGAAGGGCATGGTTACTATAACTGTGCACAGTCAGCTCCTGGGACATTGCGCTCCTTCTGGTTTCCGTGCAAGTAACATGCAATTAGTGTTTTGGATTCCCCTGTAAAGTGACTTTTGGCTGGAGGTATCAAGTAAACAAATTATTTCTAGATTGTAAGATCTTCAGACTAGGATCCTAATCTCAAGTGCACTGAATTGTCTTCTGACTTATTGCATTGTATTTGTATTTCCATATAATTTGTTTTGCCTTTGTAATTTGTCAGTTGCTCCCACCCTGCTTTATAGTGCTATGGAAAATACTGATGACTTATACACTATATAAACAGTAATGTGGATGTAGTCGTGTCTGTCACTCATGAGCTTGGACAAGGGAATCTATCTTCTTGCTCAGAAAGTATACAGTATATGTTTTAACCACCTATATAGCTAGATAAATAAATAGAAGCATAGATATTGCACCAAGTAACAGATTGCCTCCAACATACCCTCACACACACGCTCTGCTACACAATACCATTACCCTTGCACCCTACACATTTAGATAACATGCATTTATATGCACAGCACTTATTTAAAAATATCTACATAAAACCCCTTCTTTTATTATATACAAGTGAGTAGGTAGTGATTGTATCTGTGAGTATGTCATTGTGACATAAAAATACATAATATTAATGTTATAATCCTATATATATAATGATGTGGATACATCATGGATTGAGTAATCATCTGAATCTAAATATGATCATCAACTGGAGGTATATTGTAATCATATAACCCATTGTTAACAGATTTATCGCTCGATTCATGGGATTACGTAAAAATCCTGTTGACACGTCTATCATGTTATATCAATTAGATGTTTATGTTAACATGGCCAAATGTTAACACTTGCCACATCAACTATTATGATAACAGTACTAATTTTTCAAATCAACTCTCATTTAGCTTCTTACAAGATATGCAATCTGGCATAAAATACATTCAATTTTACATTGTTTTCCTTTTTTGATGTTAACTACCATGTTATTATGAGCACTGCTGGCAGATTAGTATACACTGTTTGCACTTATTTCTATATTAGTTCCAATATAGATTGATCTAGCTGTGCCTCCTGCAGCCCTTGTCCAGCCTCATGGAGCTGCAGGAGGTCCTGCTCCTGCTCCTGGTCCTCACCACCCTCCTGAGGTTGCTGCTATGGGACCTGGGTGTCATGACTGACTTTTGAGGCCAGGGTGGGGCTTCCCCGAACCCCACAAGCAAGGGTCCTTTTTGGCCCAAGGCCGTACTGGCACAGCCCCCTGAATTTATGGACTTTGGGATTGTGAGGGTTAAGACTTTTTCGTCTATTGAAAAGTAATTTTTACCAGTTGTGTATTGTATAAAATGTTGTTATGTTGGTGACACTAGAATGGGGATTACAATTTATAATATATTATGTTGGGACTCCTATTCATGGGTTGCTAGTAGCTAACAAGAGCCTGTGAACATAGATACTTTTCTTTCTTCTGCCATATTGTGTATAGCCACCATATTGTTTAGGTGACTCCATTGTGATTACTATTTGTGGAAATGGAGGATCCCCCAGACATCCTCACTTCTAAGAGACATCCTCGCTGCTGTTCCAAGATCCTGCCAGAGGAAACAGGATAAGCAGGACAATAGCTAATAAACTCTTGTGGTGTCCATAATCCTGTCAGAAGGGCTGATAAGCCAGTATCACCAGACTCTCTGGCACCTAGGAGGTAGGGGAGACAGGAAGTCTCCATATCATTATGCATGTCAAAGGTAGTATATTCTGATTGGTTAAAGTAATTGTTCTTGGATGTTTGGCATATGGAAATGATTTAAAAGAGGTGAACTGACCATTAAACTTATGCTCCTTCTGAATATACATAAACACTATGTGTAATTCATTCCAGTCGCCAAATGGAAAGTCTTTTTATTGGTTTGTATCCTGAGACTCTGTTGGGTCCTGAAATAAGGGACTAAGATCCAGTTGGCATTGGCTGGGCAGATCCTGTAATCCTTGCTCCCTGATCTCCATGAATGGTGGAGGTGTTCCTGAATTGGCATGCTGGGTGTTGAGATTACTTGTGGATTGTGAGAGTTTGGGTTATCCAGTAGGAGAACGGTGAACATTTGCCTGCTCCCTCGAGACGCTGAGTACCAGTCCGTCCCCCACACAGGTGGTAATGAATGTCCTGCCATGCCTCTATTGCCAACTGATGCTGTGTCCCGATATTACCTTGTCCCTTTCCCACTAATGCTCTGTCCCATTACTGGACATCTACAATATCCCTCTGCATGGTCTATTCTGGGTTATCTATGGCCTGTTGTGGTTCACCTCCAGCATGGATTCCAACCCTCCTTTCGTCCACATTCACAAGTATCCTCTCTTCCACGCCTTGGTCTTATCCATATCATCGATCTCACACCAAGTCTCTAGCACACATAAATCTCAGGTGTCTTTCAAACCTCTGTCTCAAATTTCTTCTTATAGCAATGCACACAGATAACCAGCCTCCATAATGGCAACCACTGTGGTTTTGGGTGTGGGTGAGATTTTTATAGGCCATGCATAACCCCAACTGCTTATTTCCCGGTGGCTTTAATGGCTTCTGTTAAACTCTCTTGGGTTGTAATGGAGTCAGGGTTACCATTGCATTTTATATGATGATGACATGTATTATTCACAATAGATGATGTTCAAACATGTATGTAGACTTCACACATCATACTAGCCTTTATATGTTTTATAATGCCACATTTATAGCTCTGATGATCTTCTATATGTTAACCATGCTTCACTTTTTTCCTCTCCAACAGTTGATTTAAAGGCAGTAGAAGCTCCTTAATTGACTTGTATTTTAGCAATCAAGGCTTCTTGGAGGGATTTCTAAAGACTTTACGAGAGGTTGAAGATACACAGACGTTTTTTTTACAAATTATGAGCACTCAGAGAAACTTCCAAGTCAACTTCAGAGAGCTCCACCATCATTCTGGGAGCCAAGTAATAGCGATTTTGAAAATGTCTATGGGTCAGCCACTTGGTAATTACAGACATTATGGATATTATGAGCATTTCTCTGAGATTGTATTTAAGAGTGGCATGTGATTTCTTGGTAGCATTTTCCAAGTGAAATTCACTCCAGTTATAGATTACAGGAGGCATGGAATGAAGGTTTATATCTGAAGATGTAGCTGCTAAGACGTCTTCTAGGCAAAGACACCTCTCCCCAGTTGACCTTATAGTAGAACTTAGAAAGTTTAAAGTTTAATGTTGCTGCTTCAAGTAATTGAATTCACATTGTTTAATGATCAATGCTAAATTAAAACATCTAGTTCTTGCTATTAGGGCACACAACTAAGAATATATATTTGCTCCAGAGTTTATAATGGATTATTATGAAGTATCGCTTGGATTTTAAGCTCTTATGAGAGCAGGACCCTCCACACCAGGGATGGGGAACATCAGGCCCGAGGGAAGTATAAGGCCCCTGGAGTAATTTGATGTGGTGCTTCTCCTTATTCCTTAGCCAAGGAGAAAGTGCTAATGACACAGACAATGAGATAGGAAGAGCTGATGAGAAAGAGACAGATGATAGCAGTTCTAGCCATCACATTAGGGGTGAGTTAATTCAATGTTTGACCAAATATAGCAGGCACATTTCTAAGGTGATAATTTTCGAATGATTTTATAAATATTCAAATGGCCCTTGGCAGAAAAAAGGTTCCTCACCCCTGCTCTACACCTTCTGTAGTATGAATTTATTTGTTGTTTTGGCATCTATAGTCATTGCACCCTCTGTACTTAGCACTACAGAATGTGTTGGCACATCTTAAATACATAATAAAATCAATCAATAAATTAATTAATAGGCATATAGTGGGGAACTATCATATTAGTGCTATTGTATTTATTGTTAAGGGCATTAAAACTATGCATTGTAGCATGATCGTATGAGCCAAACAAAAACTGGGGGATAATTCAACTCTACTCCCAGGACAGGAAGCAGGGGCAGATCCACCACTGGTGGCAAAATCTGGTATTGCATGATTAAATGTAATTTTGCTTTTTTTTGTCCCCTATTCATTTAATCTGGGTGGATTCCCTGCATTGTAGTACCCATTTTTTCTAAATAACAAATCTTGAGATAAACTGTCTTTTCTAGGTCTTCTCTGATACTAATGAGGTCTGAGAATAGAACATGTATTAGCATATCTTTCTAAGTAATTCTTGACATGATGTATGATCAGTTTTAATGCTTTTTATTTGGATAATGGCCGCTTCAGTCATAACACAAATCCTTGCATAAAGATGTTTGTATTACATGAAAACAGAGGCTCCCACCTCCGCTCCCTTCTTTGTACACTTAATCATTTTTTTTTTAAATCCCAGCTTGGAGGATGAAATATGGAGATGGAACTGCTCATCTTTATGTAGCACAGCAGCTGAGACCAACCAGCAGAAAGAGCAAGGTGACAGCACTTCTTATTAAATAAACTCTTGAGACGTGGGTTTGTATGTGCCAATATTTGTATAGTGCTAATTGTACTATGACTTCACAATAATAACATATCTTAGGCAAAAAGCAAACATTATGTGCGCAATTCATAGTACGATGATCTTATAATATATTTATTGGTAATTACACATTACACATGAGGCTAAATGGTTAATTGCTTGTAAAGGTAGGGGTATTCTAATAGCTTTTTGGTAGCAAAAGGACTTTTATATGGAAATACTACCGAATGGGTGAGTTGGTAAACAAGAAAAGATGTTATAATTATATAAATCCACCCACATAAATGATATATATAAAAACAGTAGTGGTCATGGCATGCAAATAACACAGACTGATATGGACTGGAGAAAAATACATTGGGCCTTTGTTGCACCTGTGTTACATCATAGGCCATATTCTGTGTGCTTGACTATGTCTTTTACGGGCTGCACTTGTCACTTTTTTTATGCCATGCTTCACTGCAGTGGTGGAGCTAGAGCATGGAGGAACCTGGTGAAATAATTTTCTGGAGGGCCCCAAGTGGTTTGTAAAAATGTTTTTTGCACTGTCCCCCCAAGTACCAACTTACATCCCCTCCCCAAGACCTCTTCCCATAACATTACCCTTCCTAAGAGCCCTTCCCATGACAGCGTCCCTCCCCAATACCGTTTCCCATAGCTGTTCCCCCGCAAGACCCCTTTCCATAGCTGCTCCCCTTCCCTTACTTCCTGCCTGTGTGAAGCACACATATATACATATACTATCTCTACATAGCAGCCAATCCCTCTCAGCAGCCATCTTCACATACCACCCAGTCCCTTCCAACATCTAACTTCACATGGCACCCACCCCTCTCAGCATCTACATGACATAGTGTCCATCTCCTCTCAGGACCCACCTCACAAAACCCATCCCCCTATAATTTGCAGTCATGCATCCCTTGCTGTCTCTCTCTCACCTTTTCCATGATACACATCCACAGTGTGCTGAACTATTCCATACTGCCACCATTGGAGCTTCAGTAGTAATGTTTTACAGAAAATAAAGCTAAATGCAAAAATATTATTCAGCTCTGGGCCCCATAGAGAAGGGCCCTAGTGCATTGCACCACCTGCCCCATTGGTAGCTCCTCCCCTGCTTCACTGGCACATGTGGCAACAATGGTGGTCACTATTGACACACACAACCATTCACTTGGCTGATTAAACATGCTTGTTACTTATGTCAATTGCCAGTATTCTCATTAGGCCAATTAGGCAGCCACCTAGGGGCACTTCTCTGTGCAAGGTGCCTCATTTCACACTTTAAAATTTGCAGTTCACAGACTCAGGTGACATGGCATTGCTAGTAACATTGTGACATGGGTAGCATGGCATTGGCAGTAGTCAGGTGGTGCAGGAAGATACGGGGCGGAGGTAGCCAGGTAACCCAGTGAGCCTAGCAATACAGGTAACCAAGAAGTAGTATGGGGCAAGTAGCACAGTTAACCAACCTACAACAAGAGCACATACATTCTGGAAGCCAAGAATAGTCAGCAACAGACCTGGATTACCTGGAGCCTTCCAGGGAAGCCATGATCAAATGACAGTAGCCAAGAACACACTAAGGTAGCCAGCATATTCATGGTTAACCGGAACAGATCATGGCAGGCTAAGAAAAGTTTGGAAAAGTCAGGAGCTAACATGAAAGCCAGAATATTCAGAGATAACCATTAACAGATCTATGTAGGGCAAGTCAGGATCTCACATAAAGGCCAGGATACTCAGAAAATAGGCCAAGGAGATTGGGAACAGCTGGTTTATATAGTACAAGTGCTAAATAGGCTAAATTAACAAATCACCTGAAAATGGTGAATGTCCCTTTAAATACTGGGTTGTTGCACACAGGCACAGCTAGAGACTGCAGGGTGGTTCCAGAACTAGACACAAGGTTCATCGGGGGATCCTTAGCACACCCCAATGTCACTCAGTTTGACTCATAGATCTTCCCTTCTTTTTTGGCCTATTTTTGATTGACACCCAATAATGGATTTTTGAGGTTGCAAGTACAGCTTATTTATTAAATGGCTCTGATACTGATTATATTGTGTAGCTTCTAGCAGAGCCAATCAACAACAGTTACTAACAGCCTTATTAAATTGTGAAAATGGCTCTGTTTAAGCACATAGCATATATTTTTTTTACAGAAGTCTTTAGCTAGTGAACTTCTATCCAAAAGCAAGGTCTTCAATAACTAAAAACTTTGGTAAAAAAAATATGCTATGTGCTTATATAGAGCCCTTTTCAATTGGCCAAATCGCAATTTAATAAGGCTGTAAGTCTGGGACTTCACTGAATTGCAATTTGGCTTATATAGATTTGTACCTTTAAGTGCTTCTTATCTGAGCATTAGCATTAGAGAAGCATATGATATATATCCTAAATATAAATATTTCAGATTGAATGTAATATTCAAAAGTCTTGATGACCACTTAAAGGACCAGTGTAGTGTAATTACAAGTAAATCTCATACGTTTCTTTGCTGTGCAAAGACTATTAGAAACAGTTACCAGTTCTAAATAAATACAAGTAAAAAAAATGTCTTAGCTGTTAAAGTGTCAGTTTTTCCCTCAAGCAGAGTTGTATATCATCTCCTACCTGTGTCTATCAGGAGCGTGTCCAGCTCTTCCTGTGTGCAGGACTAAAAATAAAGTTACATTTTAGGTGTAGGTTCTGAGTCAGGCTGAATATCATGCTCAGTAAAAGGGGTGGAGCTGTGGTGGCTCATGCATTGGGTGTGGTAAGCATGTTACAATAGAGATGTTACCTCTGTGTAGGCAGTGGAGGTGGATCATAGATGTCATGGGACACAGCCATTGACACCAGCCCAGCCTGCTTCCATGGTAGTCCAGTACACAGGCAGAGCTGACCACTGATAGACATAGAGAAGGAGATGCATAGCTCTGCTTGAGGGCAAAACTGACAGTTTACAAGCTAAGAAAAACATTAACTTTATTCTAAACTGAATACTGTTAATAGTGCAGCAAACAAACATATCAGCTTTACATATTAATACACTACTGTGATCCTTTAACATTACAGGGTAAAAAAATGCTCTCCAGGTACTATAGGTGCAGAGAGAGTGTTCTTGCTGCTGTCTATGGTGCTGAAATAATAAAATACACCAGTGCAATCTATCTACATTGCAGCTTATGATTATTACTAGCGAAATGCCCGTCAAAAAATGACGGCAATGAAATTGTAAGGTAGCTAATGGTGTTTTGTGTGTACTACTGAAATATATAATACATTAATAAATGAATATACTTTACCTATTTTGAAGCATTGTGTTGAAGAGCTGGCAATGTGTTTTGATGTTGCTGCAGCATGAGTGGTGTGGAGCTGCTGTGTAAGCGTGATGAATGTGTGCAGTGTAATACTGTGCGTGCGCGAGACGAAACCATTAGCGTAGTTGTGTACTTCCGCATTGGTGTGAAATGGCGGGTAATGTGTGGTATGCGTCTTAGCGGAATAACCGTAGGTCTTTTGTGGTGTTTTGCGAGTGTCTTGTGGTGTTTTGTGAGTTTCTTGTGGTGTTTAGAGAATTTTTTAGTGTCTAAACTCTTTTATTTTGAGTTAAATTAAGGTGTAAGTTGCTTTTTTGAGGTCCTGGATGCTCCCTCTTGCTGTAGGTAAGCTTTTTATGTATGTGTTGTGTGTATTTATTGTGTTTTAAAAAAAAATATGTTCGCGGGTTGCGGACGATTTTTGCGAGGTCGTAATGTGTGCTAACGTGTCTCGTATGGTGTTTGCGGTTGTACCCTCGTTTGCGTTTTGTTCGGCGGCCATTTTTTCTGTCGCTTAGCAAATTTTTTTATCGTCTAAACTCTTTTATTTTGCGTGAAATGAAGGTGTAAGTGTCTTTTTTGAGGTGCTGGATGCTCCCTCTTGCTGTAGGTAAGCTTTTTATGTATGTGCTGTGTGTATTTATTGTGTTTTGAATTTTGTAATGTTCGTGATTTGCGTCCGAGTGTTGCGAGGTCGTAATGTGTGTTAACGTGTCTCGTATGTTGTTTGCGTTGCGAGGTAAAGTTTGCGAGGGTCGTAGTTGGTGTGTCGTGTTGTTTGCATTCCGACGTAAAGTTTGCGAGGGTCGCAGTTGCAGGCAAGGAGCGCCTTCGGCGCTCCATGCCAGCAACTGAGGCCCTCGCTTTGCAACTGAGGCCCTGATGTCAGTTTTTGATCCAGTATTTGATGTTACCCTTCTCAATGTCATCACAGGATAAGTAAATGTACTACCCGCTCCCCCTTACAGCTTTACTTATTTTTTATGTTGATATTCCCTTTTTCTCAAGTATTTTTATTATGGTAATGTTTAGTAATAGGGACTATGAGGTCCATGGGGCGTTAGATTACATGGGGATACAGTATGGACTCCAGTGATGGTAGGATGGTAAGAAGGGTGCTGTTGAGATTCTTGAGGACCTCCATGACACAGGGCAGGGTTAATGTTAGGTGTAATGGCTGTCAATGAATTATTAATACCATTGGTAACTACTGAAGACTACCCATGGTATGTGGCATCTGTTAAGGACCTCCGTGGCACACAGTTTAACTTTAGATGCCATGGGGGTCTGTTAAGGACTTCTGTGGATAATTATTGGATGCAGAGACCCTGTGTTATAGA
Source organism: Discoglossus pictus (assembly GCA_027410445.1). Classification (NCBI taxonomy): domain Eukaryota; kingdom Metazoa; phylum Chordata; class Amphibia; order Anura; family Alytidae; genus Discoglossus; species Discoglossus pictus. The sequence continues at coordinate 23,463,836 of CM050163.1, read as the reverse complement.
GGTTAATGATAGGAGACAGGAGGTCCATATTGGGGGAATCCTGGTGTTCCCTGTGCTCATAGAGGGTAGCGTGTCATAGGAGGGGGGTCATAAACCCAGAGGTTGTTCATGTTACTTAAACCATTTCCTGCTATGTGAAGGAGTTTACAAAGATAGATAGGGATCAGTGGTGGAGCTAGTGAAGGCCCTGGTTAACAACAGGACTGGCACAAAGTGCATGGCAACACTGGCACATGTAGATAGCAGGTACTCAACAGCAATGGCACAGGTTGATGATGGATACATAGTAAGACTTGCCCAGGTAGGAAACATGCAGGTATAAGATAGAGCTAGAACAGAACCAACTGCACACAGGGAACACATAGATCAGGCTCTGGAAAGGTGTAGGTGATGGGTTTATATAGACAATATAGGTTCAGTCTCTCCAGATAATTGCACTTAATTACTTTAAACCCTGACACATGTCTTATGGGATTGTACCCTTTCAGGATTTAGTCTCTCATGTTTTTGCTCAGAGTGAACCTACCACTAAAGGACAGACCAGCACCAAAATATGTTTTCTGTGAGGGATAGAAAGCACCTAAAATCCCTAACTGCAAATGCTTATAAGTTAATGAGCAATTTAACAGCAAATTCAAAAAGGAAAACAGTTTTCCACATGCTTTTCAACCATTTCAACTTAGATCTGCAGAGTATAACTCTTGACTTCAGTAGTCCTTTTAACGATTGTGACTATTGTCTTGGAGACTGCTGGTCACCACTGAAAGCTTCTCCCTGAAAGAGCTATGTCTTCTCCATATTTATATTGGTGGGCAGGCGTCTCTGGGATTGGCCTTGTGATCATCCACCTGGAGGCCCTGACCTCCACTCTTAAACCTAAATATGATAGTGGTCAATTACTATTCCTCCTCCCACCGTTCCAGTCCCTGCTAACGTCCATCACCAGAGACAGGAATTTGAACAATGGGCTATACATCTTGATACCAACCTGCTTGATGGGGTAATCTATCTTTGGACAAAAAATCCAAACAGTATAAGCAAGCCAACTAGTTAGGAAGGGAACTTTGAATGTGTTTTAGTTTGTGAAATAACTACCAGCTCACCCTGTGATGGGATTAACTCCCACAACCCCCACATTGGCCACAGAATAACTGCAGAGAGCTGTGATAATTGGTTAAGTTGTATTGTTCTGTTTGCCTATAAATGTTCCAACTTTTCCCAATCAAGGTGTTCTCTCTTTTATCTATAAGTTATAACCTCTGTTTGTTATTTTTAACCCTTTTGATTCCTGTTTTGCATCCTGATGGTCCTGGAATAGAAGCCGTGCCCTAAGAAGCCCATCCACTCACGGTCGAAGGAAGGATTCCAGTAGCCAAGGCAGGGGGATTCTGGCGCTGAGTTGGACCTCCTCCCTGGGTGGTGACAATAAGAAATTACACAATACTCTATCAAGATATTTATTTTTTATATATGTTTTATTAATAAAAGCAAAAGTTAAATAATCCATTGGGCATGATTGCAATGCGCCCTGCAAATTAAGAAAAGGCAGAATTGGGAAAGAATTTGTTACTATCAAGCTATATTTTATATATCCTTTTTCAGAAAAAAAAATTATTTCAGTATATCCCTAATAAGCAAACTATAAAATACAATAAAATATTGACCAAGCTCAGGCTCACATCTGTTACAAGAAAAATAAAATGAATTTATTGTGAAAAAAATATGATTTAGATATACATGTCCATTAAAGTCTTTAGAAATGTACCAGACTGACAGAATTGTTTTAACCCCTTCTATTCCATTACTGCTGCACCAGCTCATTTCTTCCCTAAACACTTCTCAGTTATTCGTGTGTTTATTGACATTTTTGTATTAATCTTGTTTAATACCAACAGGTAGATGAAATATTTTTTATTTATTTATATATATTTTTTACTTATTTATATTTTGATCTTGATAAATTCTAAGAACTGAGATCATGCTGCTGATTATTTATAGAAGCTGCCAAGCTCTAATCCCTGGGCTCATTTTATTAATTAATGAGTGTATCATTATGTTCTAATCATTGAGTCTAATTAACCATATGAATATATTTTGGAAGATTTCTCATTCATTGTGTCTTGTTTTATTTAGAGACTTTAGTGACTGCTATTATTGTAGTAGAAGCATAGGACACATTTTAACCTTTTTTTTTTTCTGTTATTTATTTTAACATTTGGCCAGATTTTTTGTAGTATATATATATATATAGATATATATATATATATATATATATATATATATACATTTTTTTGCAGCCACAATACAGATGTGGAAGGACAGGAAACCTCCCAGCAGTCACAGAACATAAAACTTCTAGACATGATCTGAATGCAAACACAACAGATGCATCTGACATTGTAATTAAATATTAACTAGTTGTAGACGAGTTTTACGGGGCATGAAACTGTTTCATTATGGGATTCTGGAAAATGCAACGTGAAATGGAAAGTTGCTGGAGTTCGACCAAATTGTTGATGACTTCTAAATGACTTTGGAAACGGCTTAGCCTCCCTTGGATGCAACAAGATTCAATCAATTCATACTACAGGAAATGAAGCCAAAGTGTTCACTGGAAGGTTTGATCATGTGGCTGGAGCTCAAAAATTCGGTCAATATCATGAGAAGGCAGAATTCCCTATGGAAGACTCTGATGCTGGAAAAAGATTGAAAGCACACAAAGAAGGGGTCGGCAGAGGCGGAGATTAATAGATGAGATCATTGAAGCAATGCACATGAACTTGAGGAAGCTTAGAGGGGCAGTGACTGACAGATGTGTCTGGTGTGCTGCGGTCCATAGGGTCAAAGAGAGTCAGACATGACTGGAAGACTAATCAACAACAACAACAAATTACTCTGATATCTCAAATTGGATTTCTCTGTTTTAATATCGTTTTGGGAGATATTAATAATGGTCTCTAAGATAAGATATTTTGTAAATTTATGATAAAATATACACTAAAATCGCAGATAATTAGAAATAGATTTTGTTTAATTCCTATAAAAAAATTTCAGCAGCATAATCCTTAAATATCTTAAATGTGAATAATAGCATGACACAGAGATATCTCGACACTGATAATATGGCTTTTCCTATCACATATAAGTAAAAAGTTACGGGCTTGCACATGCACACTGAGCTCCAAAGGCGCTCATCGTGAGGCTAGTAAGTTATGGGTTTGACAGGGCTGCAATGAGCGCCTTTGGCGCTCTTTGCGGGCCTCAAGATGAGCACCTTAACCACCACAAGGCCTGTACGTGACTGGCTTGATGGGGCTGCAATGAGCGCCGAAGGTGCTCATCGCAAGGCCAGTACGTGGCTAGTTTAAAGGGGGGGGGGGACTCAAAATAGCTGACGAGTTACAGGCTTCAAAAAAATTACAGGTTTAACGTCCGCCATTTTTTTCAAGGCCGTAACTCGGAAGCCATCAGAAGACACCAATTAATTAAAAAAATAACTTACAACCTCACACACAGGGGAAGAGGCAGGGAGCCTGTAAGTGAGGTTGCAAGCTAATTTGATATATAATTGCCGTTTTTGTGAGGTCTGAAAACGGCTAATCGAGGAAAAAAAGGGCGGCCATAAAGACGTAACTTTTTTTCAAGCCTGTAAATCGGAAACACATTTCAGGCTTGGGGAAAATTAACAATTTCCCGAGCCCGCAAATAGTTTCACACCTGCAAATGTAAACAGGAGCACAGAGGAGGGAGAGGGGGAGAAAGACACAGGAGAGGGATAGGGTGGAAAGAGACACAGGGGAGGGAGTGGGGTGGAAAGAGACACAGGGGAGGGAGTGGGAGTGAAAGAGACACATGAGAGGGAGTGAAAGAGACACAGGGGTTAGAGGGGGGGCACAGGGGAGGGAGATAAAGGGAAAAAAAACAGGTAAGGCAGAGGGGGCAAAGAGACACAGGAGGGAGAGAGTGGGTAGAGGCTCGCAGTGAGGGCGCGAAAGAGCTCATTGCAGAGCTCGCGATGATCACCAAAGGCGCTCCTTGTGAGGCTCGCAAATTGTGGTGCACTCATTGCGGTGCACAAAAGTTGCGGGTTGGCTGAGGCCTGCAATTAGCTGTGAATCCGCTCGTTGCAGGACTTGCGAATTGGGCCGATGGTGCTCATCACGAGGCACATAAAGTAGAGAGGGGGAGAGGCTTGCAATGAGCGCCAAAGGGGCTCATTGCGGTGCACAAAAGTTGCAGGTTGAGTGAGGCCTGCAATGAGCGGCTTGCAATTAGGGCAGAAGGCACTCATCTCGAGGCACGTAAAGTAGAGGGGGAGAGGCTCGCAATGAGCGCCAAAGATGCTCATCGCAAGGCGAGCAAGTTAGAGGGAGGAGAACCTCGCATTGTGTGACAAACAGCATTGCCAGGCTTTACATTTTATTGCCGTCATTTTTGATGGTCAAGTCGCTAGTGCACAATAAATACCAGATATGGAAAGCATGGGGAAGAATTTCTATACCCAACGCCTATTAACTAAATTTTTCACATTAATAATTATTTTTTTAATAAAATATCAATTGAGAAATTATTACTATGGTTGGTTCTTTATGAACATTTTTATAAACAGTCTGGGTATAAGTCAAGATCAGATACAAAAAACTCACTTTGCATAAGCAACTTGTTTAGCACAGGGTTGAAATACTCAAAACTGAGGTTCACTTCCTAGATCAGGTACTGGAGTTATGGACGTGTTCTGGTCGCACCACCATCTTGGTGGAGGCAGTGGGTTGCACCGGCTGATTGACCTGCATGTATTCTTTTAGAGTCTCCAATTATGTTCTTGTTAGAATTGTTAATTTAATTAGTGATGCAGAGTAGTGATGCAGTCAGTTGTTGAATAGTCTGTTTATTCTAACAATGATGTGTTCTTTTAGTCTTGCTATCTGTTGATGTTCCCACCATTTATGATTAAATAACCATCTCTAACCACATCCTCTATAACAAAGGGGCTATACAGAAGCATGCTCCCATCATATTTATTCATAAAGTGTTTTGTTCATATATATTTCAATTTATGGTTAAAATCAAATGCCTCCATTCAAATAACTATTACTAATACTAAGTTTCCCATGACGTACTGTGGTTTATTTATAGATCAAAATCCTGTGAGAAAGGGAGAAGAATGAAAAGGGGCTGAGATGGTTAATTTTTTATGTAATGGATAAAAAAGTGTTTTTATATTTAGTACTGACTTTTTTATTGTGTTATAAGAGCTGTATCAACTCAAAGCCGTATAGTGCAAGGACACAACCTGTTTGTACCTTGACAAACAAGAGGTACTGAGCACTGACTCCAAAAATTGTCTATAATTCTGTAACTTTATACCTCAAGACTTCAACCACTGATATTCCTGCTGTCAGGTTTATTGTCACACCTGCTTCAGATGCTCCCTGTCAGACTTATTTACTTGAGGTTGTCTCAGAGGGCCGCAATTGGCGCAGGGGGAGAGGCAAGGAGCCCCTAAGTGAGGTTACAAGCTGATTTGCTATTCAATTGGGAGCTCCGAACTGCTTCCGAGATTTGAGCTTGAAAAAAAATGTTGACCGTTAAACCCGTAACTAACAACCTGGCCCGCAAATCGATTTCACCAAGCCTGCAAATATTTTTACACCCATAAACGTCAAATGAGACAGAGTGAGAGGGGGCAAAGAGAGACAGGGGAGGGGGAGGCGGGAGAGAGACACAGGGGAGGGAGAGGGGGGAAAGAGACACAGGGTGAGAGATGGAAGAAAGAGACAAAGGGGAGGAAGAGGGGGTCAAAGAGACACAGGGGAGGGAGTGGGGGAAAGAGACACTGGGGTGACAGAGGGGGTAAAGAGACACAGGGGAGGGAGAGGGGGGGAAAGAAACACCGGGAGGTTGAGGGGGCAAAGAGACATGGGAGGGAGAGAGGGGGAAAGAGACACAGGGGAGGGAGAGTGGTAAATAGACACAGGGGAGGGGGGAAGAGACACAAGGGAGGGAGGGGTGGAGAGACACAGGGGAGGGAGTGGCGGAAGAGACATGGTGGGGGGGGGGGGATTGAAATATCCCGTCATTTGTGACGGGAGGCCCGCAAAAGGGCGCCAAGTGCACTCATTACGGGGCCTGCAATGGGTTTTAGAAGAAACTCATTGCAAGGCTCGCAGAGAGAAGGAGAGAAGAGGGAAGGAGAAGACATAGAACAAGAGAAGGAGAGAGAGAGAAGCCGTGCATAGCGAGGCTCGCATTGTGTGGCAAACAGCAGCATTGTGAGGATTGCAGATTTTATGCCGTAATATTTGACGGGCACGTGGCTAGTATTTAAATACTGTTTGTTCTTCCCAGTGCCCCAAATGTAGGTTTGCATAAGTAGGGGTGCACGGTGCCCCTATTGCTGTGCCTTGAATTTTCTGATAATATGTATTATCATATAGAAAATAGTTCTGTGTGAGAAGCTGGGAAGAACAAACTGTATTTAGTTAAGAATTGTCACAATTTACTGAGATGACAGAGATATGGATAGGGTATATAGACGATATCTTCTTGACATGTAAAGGAACACTACAACAATTGGAACTTTTCATCAATAAACTTAACGATAACAAATTAGGATTAAGATGGACAAATACTATTAGTTCTACAAGAACTTAGACCTAGTAATCCTTAAAACAGAAAACAATATGCTGGTGACCAATACCTACCGCAAAGAGATAGCAACCAACATCTTATTGTTGGGTACCAGTCACCATCCACCACATCTAGTGCAAAGCATCCCGTATAGTCAATATCTGCATATAAGACTACCGTAAATTGTTCTTTACAGATTTTGAAAAACAAGCAAAAGACCTCTATTGGAGATTTAAACAGAGAGGTTATTCTCACAATACCCTAAAAAAAAGAAGCTTATTAACGAGCTAAAGCCAAACAAAGAGAAGTATTATTAAATACACAACAAAAAATTTAAGTATTGAGTACCAAGTATATAAGATTAATTGGTACATATAATCCACACTGTGAGAAAACCAAGCAGATTCTTCATAAACACTGGCATATCCTCTTATCTGATAAGGATCTCAAAGAAGTTTTGAGTGAATATCCAGCTGTGACTTATAGACGGGCACCTAGCCTAAAAGACAAACTAGTTCATAGTCATTATGTCAGCCCAACCACAAAGGAAGTGAATGGTTAACTCAAGTATCATGCCCAGGGCCTGACTGGACTGTTTTACACTATGGCCTGGGCCGGGACTGGCAAGAAGTTACCCTGTTTATTGTTATAGTTATGTATTTTTTACTTCTGGTTAAAATGACATATACATTGTATGTATTTTGATTATGTTACAGTGTGGTTATCTGGTGATGACCCAATCAGCCCCACCTAAATAAGCAAACACAGGGGGTCTTGGGCAGATAAACAGTCTGAGTGTTTACAGCAAATAGTTATAGGTAATACAATCCCCAGAATAAGCTCATCCGATGTACAGGGTTTTCCAGTAAGCAGCGGCAGCTTATTATGTTAATTGATCTCTCTTCTATGTACCTAAGGATGGGGCTTACGGTGATTGGCCAGCCTGTGTGTCAGAAAATTATATAAAATGTGACAATTAATAAAGGTATGACAGTTGTGTCTGGATTTACATAAAATAAAGTGTAAGTGTCATTCTGTGCATTAATCCTAATTCTAAGGTATTATATGGTGTTCCTGTTATCCTTGTCTGTTGAAGCAAGTTCATGGGCGTGGTACTGGTGTTTGGTCCATCTTCTGCTATGTAAAAGGACTGCACGATTCTGCTGGATAGGTTTGAACTAGGTTCTTACCAAGTCCAATTGAAGTAGCAGATTGTGACATCAAGGACTAGCAGGATCAATACCCTGCAAACGTTGTAAGGCCTGCCTCCACATGTCCACCACCTCAAGGTTTTATGATTCATCCCGAACCAAGGGATAGAAAATTAGGTATTCCATTGATTGCCGCACTACAGCAGTTATTTATTTGATCTCTTGCTACTGCGGCCTACAGTACGTGGCCAAAACTACAAGGCAGCTCTACAAAAGATTACTAGAACATATTAACTCTATGAAAAATAACTTGGATGTGGTAATAGCTAGACATATTAACCAACATCATGAAGGTGACATTATGGCACTCAGATTCAGTGGAATAAAAAAAATCAAACAGAAGGGGGAATGTAGAGACTAAACTTCTACAAAGAGAAGCAAGATGGATCTTCCATTTGAAAACTCTACCCGCACAGGGCTTAAACAAAGTATTTACTTTTGCTCCATTCAAATCAAAAGTTTGGGATTTTTAAAACAAATATCAAAGTTAGGTAACTTAATCCTATGAGCTAGTTTAGATGCATCCATGTATAATCCTTTATTAAAGGATATAGAAATTTTAGATGCATTCTACACTATAATAGCATAATAGTAATAACATAATAGTGCACTATATAATATAACCTTTATCTTTGATATATATATATATATATAACAGTGGTACATGTACCTATTTAGTTAGTAAGGATTCATAAGTACCTGTAGGAGTAAGATATTCCAAAACCATTGGGGCACTTGAAGTAATTTTTTCTATATACAGCAATAATATAATAGATCTTGCAAAGTCAATAGCGATACTTGTTCCGCTGGAATAATAATAACACACATTTTAAGTCCATATAAACCTTAGCAATACTGTATAACCATAATTAATGTTTTTGTAATAAATGCATACAATATAGTACAAAGTGAGCAATAAATTGGTACAAGCAAGGCAGTTTTTTCAGTAATTATAGTTAGGACAATTATAATAGGAGACCAAGCCTTATTACGAACGAATGTAATCGGCACGTAGCGGCAACATAAATCATGTCAGTCAAATCGTGCGAGAACGTAATCGCTTCACAATACACGTCACTAAGTGGGCTTGTCTACTACTTTAAAAGTTCGTCGGGAAAGCAACTCCTCATCTCCCCTGAGGAATCTGCTCTTGGCAGCGATGAAATGCGCGTCAGGGCTGGGTGGACAGGTACTACTTCTCCCCTCCGCATTAAGATGGCGGACAGGTCAGTGTTGCACCAGCAAGTATGCTTATATGACACTGCAGTGACTATTTTACATGATGGACTTCTACTTTATTAGCGAACTGCCGTTACAAAGAGGCAGGGGTATACCCACAGAATTATTGAAGTGTTGCAGTGATCTAATATCATAGCACAAACACCAATTTCCAAGGGCAGAGAAAGTGAAGCAACATTGTTTGGACTGTATGTTTTCATCTGGGTACATTCCAGCAACTACTACAGTGTGGGGAAAAAATATTTGATCCCCTGCTGATTTTGAACGTTAACACTGACAAAGAAATGATCAGTCTATAGTTTTAATCTTAGGTGTATTTCAAAAGTGAGAGACAGAATAACAAAACAAAACAAAACAGGAAAACCAATTTCAAAAAAGTTATAAATTGATTTGCAGGTTAATGAGGGAAATAAGTATTTGACCCCTTCGACTTGGTTGCAAAACCCTTGTTGGCAATCACAGAGGTCAGACATTTTTTGTAGTTGGCCACCAGGTTTGCACACATCTCAGGAGGGATTATGTCCCACTCCTCTTTGTAAATCCTCTCCAAGTCATTAAGGTTTTGAGGCTGATGTTTGGCAACTTGAACCTTCAGCTTCCTCCACCGATTTTCTATAGGATTAAGGTCTGTAGACTGGCTATGCCACTCCAGGACCTGAATGTGCTTCTTCTTGAGCCACTCCTTTGTTGCCTTGGCTGTGTGTTTTGGGTAATTGTCATGCTGGAATACCCATCAACGACCCATTTTCAATGCCCTGCCTGAGGGTGGGAGGTTTTCACCCAAGATTCGATTGCACATGGCTCCGTCCATCATCTCTTTGATGCAGTGCAGTTGTCATGTCCCCTTAGCAGAAGGAGGACAAGGGGAAAAAAAGGCGTATAAGGGCAAAGAGAGGAGGAAGATAAAGGGGATTGAGGGAGGAGGAGGATAAGGGGGAAGGAGGAAAGAGGAGGGAAAGAAGGGAGGAGATAAGGAGGAGGATACAGGGGAAGGAGGGAAGAGGAGCGGAAGGGGGAAGGAGGGAAGAGGATAATGACATGAGGCTCGCAATCAGAGGCTCGCAATCAGTGCCAAAGGCGCTCATTGAGAGGCTTGCAATGGGTGCCAAAGGTGATCATTGCAAGGCAGGCAGGTTAGAGAGGTAGGGGGGGGGCCTTGAAATGTGTGACAAACAGAATTGCAAGGGTTCAAATTTTATTGCTGTAATTTTGGACGGGCAAGTCACTAGTATCATATAGTTTTAATGGATACATTGGTTTTCTTTTTTAAATAGTTATAAAGGTACATAAATAAAGATTTATATTTTATGTTGGATCTGAATCACAGGAGGCCTGCTCCAGAGGGCTCTCTTTCAGTTCTCTGCATGATTAAAATGTTATTCAACAAAGTCACAACACACCCCAAGTCAAGGACCATGGTCCTTGATCCACACCTTCATAAAACATATCCTTTAGATATGATGGCCAAGGCAGATACATAATTTAGACACATTTTATGTTACAAATAAGATTTAACTTCTCATGGGTACTACTTGGCAAGTGGGTTTCAATTTGCTTTATTGTATAATCCTGTGCTAGTAAAAATCTTTCAGATTGCTGAGTATATGAAGGCCGATAGAGGTTATTGAGTGTGAGGGACAGTTCAGCCGGATATCTCATAGTCATGATCCTACCATTTCCATTTGTCATCAGCTTCTGATATTATGTCATTATTAGAATTGTACTGAATGGCTTGAGCTTTCTTCTTGATTGTTCTAAGGATCTAAGAGCCCTTAAGATCATTGACGGAAAGAGTAGAAATTTAACAATTACATTCTTCACTTCTCTGGAGTCTTTAGCGATAGACCTAAGGCTGTGTGTGCTCTCTCAAGTCTGAAGTCAGTTGGTGATATATGCAGTATAAGGTGTAGGAAGAGCTTGTCAAGGTAGGCCAAGAGATATTCTGTTTTTAATGTTGTATGGGATAACTCTTATTCTTATGTTGGACTTTCTTCTCCTGCCCTCTAGGTCCTCCATGTGATTCCACCACATGATCTGAGGTATTCTTATTATCTTAAACTGTGAGCAGGTGTTGGTGAAGTTTAGCTGTCTGTTATTTCAATTTAGTAGTGCTGGTGTCCAACATTTTGATGCCTTTTCAAAGTTCTTCAGAAAAGCAACATCGTTTTGGTAGGATTTCTTGATGCATTTAGCTAGATCTTTGGCTGGATGCTTTAACCATGGTACTAGTGAACCTTATAAAAGTGGGAGTGAAAGCGATGGCCCCTGAGAGGTGGCTAGGTGGCAAAGATGTAAAGTAGTTGGATAGGTGTCTCTGCTTAGAGTGTTCAGCCCTTGTTGACATGCTCTGTTTAACCTATATGTGATGGTGGTCTGTATGGTAAGGTGCTCCAGGAGCAGTGGAAACAATTTTAGGTGGAGTGAGGGAAAAGATATAGGGCTCTCACATAGGCTCTGTTATAGCTTATAGCTTCTTGGTCCAAGATTACAGATTATCCATTAGGGACCGCAGAAGGTAGAGTGTTCTTTGAAACATCTTTCCTACCTGTTGCTATGATCATGTGTTTGGTTGCTCTTTATATTCTTCTTTTTTGTATGAAATATCTGAGTAGATCACTAAAATCTCCTATGCCTGCTTGACAAAATTATATAGTAAAATGTGAAAGATAGCGAACCCATCATGCTTCAAGTGGATTCAACTTTGAGGTTGCTATAATACATTAATGTGATCCATGGATTACATTTAGACATGGATCACATATTATCTACAAGCAACCTGAACCACCACAGAAGCATTAGAAGACCTCCGAATTAGTAGGAGCTTTCTCAAGTATTAAACCCTATTTTTCATTCATCTCTCTTGTGGTTCCATCTTCACAAGGTTGTAGGCTCATCTCAGGCCAAGTAGATTAAAATGATGGAGTAATGAAGTTAATGGCAGAGAATCCTGGATGGTAAATTCTCATCCACCTGAAATCCTTCATCCAGGGTTTTGTGATTCTTCCTTGTTCTCCCTACACCATAACTTTGTTGCAGCCAAAATATAAAGTAGTTTTTATGATATATATCCGTTATCCTGTCTCAAATTTACACAGAGATCTTGCTTTGCTCTCAGGTGGTGAAGGTATTGTATGGTATTTCGGAATCTGGGTCACCAACCTTCCATACTGGTGCAGGTCACGGACCAAAACACAACCCAACTACAACATGGAAAATAGATTTTCACTGTGACCTCTATACACATATACATGTTATTATTATTCTTTATTTGTAACACACCAACATGTCTCTGTTTCCTCTTTATCCATGGAAGAAGTGGGTTGATACTCATTATTTTGTTCCAACCCCCAGAGTGAGAATTAGAATAGAGGATCCAGGTGGGAAAACATAAAAATTCCAAAGTTGCAATAAAACATAAACTTGCTATGTGTCTTGGGATCCACTTTGTGGAATATGGAACCCTCATCAGGAATTGTATGTCATTACTATTTGGTATTGTACGTTTGTAAATATATATATATATATATATATATATATATATATATATAAAAATATGAAACTAAGGAGTCTACTAAAGCAGTTTCTAGATTTTATAAAACTAATGAAATATTGAAATCTTTCTGTAGCACCACAATTTGATCAGTAGATGGTGCTAGTAGTCAAAATAAGTATGTCCAGCCAGCCAACAAATGAGTCATCTTACTCAAGGATATTGCTTTGACTTTTACTTAATGAGGGTCACTAATACACAGTGAAAATGTTATTTAAAATGTTTTTCTCATTTCTTCCTTTGTCAACAGATACGATATAGCAGAAATAAACTAACATAGATTTCCAATGACTGGTATTCATTATAAGTTCTACGGGACCATTTTGGAAACTTAATTATTTATCAATGGTTTAATTTGTCAGTTGCATTAATTATTCAAGAGCAGGTTCTTTGTTTCTGATTCCATGGCACCCTCAACAGAAACCTTCTGCAGGGAAAATAATTTATTTATTTGATTTGATGGATGGTCATATCTTTTCTTCTTGTTCCGTGAGGCAATAAATTACCCCTATGGTGCCATTAAGGTTAGGGTTATGGTATATGGTTATGGTGAGGGTTAGGTTGGGAATTAGGGTTAGTGAATAACTAAACTTGCTAATAGTCTTAAAAGTTCAATAAATAAGTTTGTTGTTTACTTTCTATCTAAAATTATACTTTAATGTAGGTTTCCATTTCCATTCTGTTTCTTTTAGATGCATTCTCATCAGGGTGTGTTCTTGTAAAATAATCAGATTTACATTAGTCCTTTTGAAAGCACTAGCAGTGGTAGTTGGCACATTTCCATAATAGCATATGGAAGATTCCACTACATTTAATTATACGTAACAGGTAACAAAAACAATATTCTAGACACTAGTAGTCCTTATGGGTCTAGTCTCACCTACTTTAACATATAGGTGTATATAAACGGAAAAAGGAACTTGCAGCCCTATTAAATTAGATCTATGTTGTAAAACATAGCTTGTAGTGTAGTGCTTAGACTTTGTGTCATGGGGGTCCTGGAGGACCCTCGTGGCACTTATCGTTTTAATATAGAGGTTTATAGTGTCTCTATAGATCCTATTGGACTGAGGGGTGTAATTTTATTCTTAGGAGGGTCTATATTGACCCCCATGATTGATGGGGTTAATTTTTTGTGCCTGGGCAGGGGTTCATTTTTTAAATTAGCGTGGGTCCTTTAAGGACTTTTAAGGTCCTTTCAGGACCCGCGGAAGGACATTTACATTTGTATATGCCGTGGAGGTCCCGATCGGGACCCTGCTGCAAGAGTTAATGTAGAGACACAGCATGCGGGGGGGGGTATTTATTGGTGCCGTAGGGATACTTACAGTATCCCCGCTCACGGGAATGTGCAATAGTGTCTTGTGGGACCTTTGAGGACCTGCGGCAGGTAATTTGAAATTTTAAATGCAGAGGAGGACCCGATCGGGACCCCGCTGCAAGGGTTAATGTACGGACACTGAGGGGGTCCCCAGCATTGTGGGGGTTAATTTTAGGTGCCACGGGGGTACTTACAGTAACCCTGCAGCTGGGATTGCGCTCTACTATGCCGCAGCCTCTTAAGGACCCGCAGCAAGTAATTTCACATTTTAAATGCACATTTTAAATCCACTGCACAAGTTAACATGGGAACACTGCGTTGGTACCCATGGGGACCCCCAACATATGGGGTTAATTTTAGGTGCCGGGGGTTGCTTGGAGTACCCCCTGCATCAGGGATTCAGTTTTTAAACTGGTGCAGAGGTCCCCCCCCTCCCGCGGCAAGGGCTGATGTCGGGAGCCTGCAGGTGACCTTTTTTGCCATTGGCTAAGTCTAACCCATTGCTGCGGATTTGACTAATTTGCTGTACTCTTGCAAACAACAGTACATTGAACCCTGTTGCAAATGTCTGGTCAGCAAACCTGAAAAACAGCTGGTCACTATACCCATGCTGATGAGGGTTCATCGATTAGAAATGGCTTCAATTTGCATGACTATACCAAAATTGGCCACTTGTGATTTGCAAAGGGTTGCCTTCTCTGATGAGTCATGTTTTCTTCTCCATCGACTGGACAGATGTTGGAGTGTCAGGCAAAAATCCTCAGAGAACAAACAATCAACAACAATTGTTGAATGAACACAAGCTGGTGACGGCAGCATTATGATCTGGGGAATGTTTTCTTGGCATTGTCTGGGTCCACTCATACCTCTGGAAGGACTCCAACTGACTGTGATATCTGTCCATCCATGCAGATCAAGTACACCAATACATGTTGATTGTCTTCCCTCGAGCCAATTGGATCTTCCAGCAGGACAATGTAACATGTCATATGGCTAGAATTGTCTGGGAGTGGTTGGAGAAGGACAATGATGACTTCCAAGTACTTCCCTGGTATCCAAATTCCCCCGAACATGAACCCCTGTGGGACCATCTCGATTTGCCATGTTCGCCGTATCTAACCTCCACCATGCACTTTCTAGCAGCTGTCGGATACACATCAGTCTACATGGCTCCAGATACCCTTGCCAAGCATCCAGCATCTTACTGACTCAGTACCACACCATCTAACTGCTGTCCGTGCTGCACACAACAGTTATTCTGGATATTAGCTGGTGGTCATAATATATATATATATATATATATAGCTGCAGACTTTTAAAACCTTTATTTCTCCAGGACCTCTGAAGGAGTTAAAAACTCCTGAAACAATTAATTAGCTACATCTGATTAACTAATTAAAAGCTGAAGTTCAGGTGGGGGCTGACATTTGGACTACATGCTGGCAGTATCCTTGTGATGCCTCTCTGGGAAACCATGCTTTTTGGACTGCAGTGTATGAGGCTGCTGGATTGGACTGAGTTATCAGGTGGATGAAGAGAGACAGAGAGTTGAAGAGAAACCCACACATAGAAAAGTTTTCAGAATTTATATGGCTGAAGATAAGAGACCCAGAGAGAAGGGCTTTGTATGGAGCTCAAAAAAGAAAAATACAGAAGTGTCCCATTTGCCTGCAGCTGGGAAAAAGACACAAAGACAGCACAATGACAGAGAGACAGCAGGGACATAATAAGTACTATGAAGTGTACATGCCAGTATACAAAATATTGAAGATTTATTTATTTGCTCCACCCATGGTTAACTGGATGAGAGCCAGGATTGCAAAGGAATTGTCTCTAAGTAAACGGTAGTGCTCCGGTGGGAGCTAGGCCTGTTATTTTCTTTTCTTTTATTTGTTTTATTATTGTTGTATCACTGGCCAAGGTTACAGTAAAATTAAAGTCTTCTGTAGTTGTGTTCCTCCATTAAATTGACAGGAAACGCACTTCTCACATAACAAAGTTCCCACATATTTAAATAAAGATTATCCAACATACTACTCCGCCACACAGCCAACCCAAAAAGCTGGCACATCAATCCTTATCCATCGCAATTTCCCCTTTCAAATTGAAACTAAAAAGATTGATAAAGAAGGCACTATGTCATCCTTAATGGAAAGGTCCTAGATACCAAAATAACACTAGTCTCCATTTATGCACCAACCACTTCTCCATATACAACTTCCTTAAAAATCATAAAACTTCTTGAATCTCAAACTTATGGAAAACTAATTACAAGAGGAGACTTTAACATGACATATGACCTAAATCTTGTCCAATATCCTTACTAATTGCCGCTTCTCAAACAAATTGAAACAAATAATCAAATCACTTAATAATCACCCCAACATAAAATAATTCACTTACTACTCCCATACCCATGGGTCATACTCCTGTATAGACTGTATAATAAACTCAACCCTCTTTGACATATCTCAAAGGGCTGCATTTTATGTCTGCCCATGGTCTGACCATGCAGCAGTATCATTAAATTTAGATCTAGGCCCAAATATAAGCAATCCATATTCTTGGAGTATGAATGAACTTCTAACACACCCCATACTCCTAGATCAGATAACTAAAGACTTAAACCTATATTTTGATATTAATTACTCTACGGAGTCGGACATTGGATGGATATGGGTGGCCATATTAGGGCACTTGTATAAAATTAGTAACAGCCTATAAAGAACACTGCAAACAAAAGGAAAAAAAACAACTTATGGACACATTACAGAGCTTAGAACACCAAAATCAGCAATATGCCACACCACAAATGCGCCAACAAATAGATAAGATCAGAACTAGATAATATTCTATCAGAAAAGACCGAGAAGACTTTGCGACTTACAAATCATCTTTTTTACACTAAAGCCAACAAGCCCGTCATTTTTAGCCAAGAAACTTAACTCCTAAATTTCCCAAACAAGAATACTATGGATAAAAATCTCTAAAGGCTTCCCAGTGAGCCAAAATGAAACAGACCTTTGCGGATTTCTATCACAAAATATACTCTACTAATTCCCCAAAACAATCCAGGACTCATTCAGTCATCTCTTGACACTTACGACTTCCCTAAAGCCACTGACCAGAATTTAGCTACCCTAAACTAGGATGTAATGATAAAGGAAATCAGAAAAGCAATTAAGAACCTTAAAACAGGCAACGCCCCAGGGCCAGACGGCTTTACTAACTCTTACTACAAAAAAATGTGCACATTGCCTTGCCCCCTATCTCTGTAAACTCTTCAACTCAGTCCTTAATGGCGACATAACGCTCCCGGAACTTAATCAGGCAGACTTAGTAGTATTCCCCAAAGAAGGGAGGGACCCCATTGAGGCAAAAAAATATTGCCCAATATCTTTCATGAAAACGGATATTAAACTCCTGGCAAAGATCAAATCGGACAGAATTTCCAGATTCCTCCTAGACTGGTTCCAAAAAGATCAAGCTGGCTTTGTCCCTTATAGACAATTGGCGAACAATATAAGGAGGATTCTGAATGTACTACATCTAGCCCATCGCTCTAACATCCCGCTGTGTGTCCTGGCCTTGGATATAGAAAAAGCCAGATGTAATGCAGAAATCTCAGGCCTTAAGGTAGGCCTCCAGCACCTTAAATGCTCCCTGTTTGTGGATGACCTCCTATGTACCTCAATCCCTATGCTGATGTCGTGCCTCAATGAGTTTGGTGTAATATCGGGCCTGCAGAAATGTGGAAAAGACGGAGGCATTGAGTGTGGAAATCCCACAGGCAAAATTAGAAAGTCTGAAATATACATATAAGTTTGTATGGTCAAAAAGCTTCATTAAATACCTGGGAGTCAAAATTACAGGGAAAATATCTCAGCTATTTAAAGTAAACTACCCTAACTTTGATAATAACCTCAGTACGGAATCAAAACAAAGGTGGCTCTCTAGCAGTTTAAATAGAGTAGGCACGTGGTTTAATAGTGACAAATTGATCACCCATGAGCAAATTACCACCCAATATAATATACCACAGGGAATCCTGGAAGACATTGGCTCTCAACTCTAGTTCAAATCACGGGGCCCCCAAAAACAACTTGGGTATGGTGACCTGTAAAAACCTACCCTCGGCAAAAGGATTATTAATCTCCCTGTACTCCATCGTTAATGACCCAAAACAAAGCCAAAAACTCCCCTATATGACAAGTTGGGAACAAGAACTAGGCAGAGAACTAGATGCTAATATGGGGAAAGAGGCATGCTCTAATCTGACTTGGGGATATCTTACATACAATCTACTCGAAATCTTCACTAAAGTTTTACATAGAATCTATTATACACCTTCGAAAATGCACACAATTAATCCCCTAGTAAATGAAAACTGCTTTAGAGGCTGCCTCTCTTTAGGAGACTTTAATTATATATGGTAGACATGTCCCAAGGTGCAAGACCTATGGAGGAAAATGACTCAACTATTATCCCAACTAATAAGCATTACGATTTCCCCCACAATAGAGACGTGCCTACTGGGCATTCATGTAAACAACTTAACTTTACACCAAATCAAACTTCTGCAATATTTTGTCCTAGCCATGAAAAATCACATAGCTAAGATTTGGAAATCCCCCACACTAAATTTAATCAAAATCAATTATATAATGATCAAGGAAAAACTGACCCACATCTTACCAGACACATACCCCCTTTTTCTCAAAATTCTCATTTGTAGATAAAAAGATAATATCTATATCATCTACTTTATTTGTAATTTGATGTTGATTATTTACCCATGTAAGTACATATATCCATGCTGTCTGATGTCTGTTCATTATATGAAGAGTTAATCATTTTGGTCTCAGATAAAACCTATACATGATGTTTCTTCTATACCCCATTGTTTTAACCACACGCTATCATTTTTGTTGATTGATGGGTCTTTATAGGGTAACCATAATGGTGTTACCCATGAGCCATCCTCTAATAATCTGGTTCTTTTATTAATCTGCTTCCACAATGTAATGGAGGGATTAATACACAATGTTAATGATTTCAGGCTAATCACATGATGTACACTGAGCCATAATATCTGATTATGTATTACATTTTGTTCCTGAAGCATTGTTGTTCTATTTTGATCTACACTGATGGGGAGTCCTTAATAAACCATTTAGTCATTTGGGCTAATCTTACTGCTTTATAATATCTTAGTAAGACGGGTATGGCCAAACCTCCTCTCTTTTTTGATGCCATCATGGTTGTTTTATTTATCCTAGGTTTTTTGTTTCCCCAAATTAAACTTGAAATTGTTTTTTATAAGGCAGCTATGTCCTTTAATTTAATTGCTGTCAGAATAGTCCCAAAAAGATACAATAATTTAGCAACGTATTCATCTTAACGGCATGTATTTTACCAAACCACAAAATCTTGAGAGAAGACCAGATAAAGAGTTCTTTGTAAATGTATTTAATAACATTGGGGTAGTTGGGGTCATAGATTAAGTTAGACGTTCTGGGGATATGGATTCCCAAGTATTTGATCTAATTCTGGGACCATTTAACAACAAGAACAATTTTGTGATAACAGGTTTTCCAGCTGTTTGGGTAAGGAAATGTTAAGTGCCTTGCTTTTATTGGTATTTACCTTAAAGCCTGATATTTGACCAAATTTAGTCAGTATCTGAAACAGATGTCATCCGCAAAGAGGCTCAATTTGTATTCTTTACCCCCCTTATTTGATTCTGTTAACATCTGAGGATTCCCGTAGTGCTATTTTCAAAGGCTCAAGACAAAGTGAGAAGAGTAAGGGAGAAAGTGTGCAACCCTCTAACTACAGTGGGGGAAAAACGTATTCGATGCTCTTCTGATTTTGAACGTTTGTCCACAGACAAATAAATGATCATTCTATAATTTTAATGGTAGGTGTATTTTCAATGCCATGGCTGAGGAAAGGAGGTTCTCACCCAAGATTTGACGGTACATGGACCCGTTCATCATCCCTTTGATGCAGTACAGTGCCCTACCTCCTTAGCAGAAAAACACATCCAAAGCATAATGTTTCCACCCCCATGTTTGACGGTGGGAATGGTGTTCATGGGGTTATAGGCAGCATTACTCCTCCTCCAAACACGGCGAGTGGAGTTGATGCCTAAGAGCTTATCTGACCACAACACTTTCTCCCAGTTCTCCTCTCCATCATTCAGATGTTCATTGGCAGACTTCAGACGGGCCTGTACATGTGCTTTCTTGAGCCGAAGGACCTTGCGGGAGCTGCAGGATTTCAGTCCTTTACAGCCTAGTGTGTTACCAATTGTTTTCCTGGTGTCTATAGTCCCAGCTGCCTTGAGATCATTAACAAGATCCTCCCGTGTAGTTCTGGGCTGATTCCTCACCGTTCTCATGATCATTGAAACTCCACGAGGTGAGATCTTGCATGGAGCATCAGACCGAGGGAGACTGACAGTTATTTTGTGTTTCTTCCATTTGCGAATAATCGTACCAATTGTTGTCACCTTCTCACCAAGCTTCTTGGCGATGGTCTTGTACCCCATTTCAGCCTTGTGTCGGTCTACAAGCTTGTCCCTGACATCCTTGGACAGCTCTTTGGTCTTGGCCATAGGGGAGAGTTTTGAATCTGATTGATTGATTGCTTTTGTGGATAGGTGCCTTTTATACAGGTAACGAGCTGAGATTAGGAGTACTCTCTTTAAGAGAGAGCTCCTAATCTCAGCTTGTTACCTATATAAAAGACACCTGGGAGCCAGAAATCTTGCTGACTGATAGGGGATCAAATATTTATTTCCCTCACTGACCTGTTTTTCTTTTGTTGTTTTTTTGTTATTCTGTCTCTCACTTTTAAAATATCAGTGGACAAACGTTCAAAATCATCAGGGGTTCATATACCCCCCCCCCCCCCCCACTGTATATTGATTAATTGCGATCTAAATCCTTGGTATGAGATATATGATTTTGGAGTTGAGTACATCATATAATGATGACATAATGTCATCATACTATTGAGAAAACTTTTGCTTATGCCAAACCTAAGTAAAACCTCTTTCATATAAGTCCAATCAATTCTATTGAATGCTTTTTTGGCATCTAAAGATAATAACACAATGATCTTTGCTTCCAGGAACTCTCTTTCCATGGTCTTCCTTGAGAAAAAAACATTGAAAAGAAGTTGAAGATGGGGTAACAAAGTCTCCATGTACTGCTTGTAGTAGTAATTTGTGAAGCCATCCAGACCAGGGGCTTTGTGGGACTTAGTAGCCTTAATTGCTAGTCTAATTTCCTCGGCTAAAATCAGGGAAGCTAGTGATTCTATTTCAGTTGGGCCAATTTGAGGGAATTCAATAGACTCTAAGAATTTATTAATTTGGGATTTATGACTCTGTGTCCCATAATGGGCAGGAGATAAATATAATTCAGAGTAAAATTGTTGGAAGGTCTTTGTGATTTTATCTGGTTGGTGTATGATATCATTATCTTTAGTTAATAATTTAGGGATAAATGAGTTAGCCCTCTGCTGTTGGAGTCTCCTAGCTAGCATTGTTTCTGGCTAATTGGAGTGCCTAAAGAATTTAGATTGCGTACGCTTAAGTCGTGTTTGCATCATAGAATCTCCTTGTGGATTTGAGGTGTTTGCTGCGTAGTGAACAGTTTATGTAGATCTGAAATTTTCTTGTTCAGCTTGTCTATCTGACATTGATCTGATTTCTTTGTCGCTGCTCCTAGTTTGATACAGACCCCTCTTATTACTACCTTATGTGGTGCCCAGGCTCCCATCACATCTACCTCACTACCGCTAATTAGTGAAAAGTATTCCACTAGGGCTTGATTGATTTGTTTCTTTAGCCACTGGGTCATTTAATGACCATGAATAGGATCAACCCTTTGGTAATAGGTCACATAATTATATACTTACAAGATCATGGTCAGACCATGAAATAGAATGGATTGACGCATCAAGTAGGTTAGGTGCCATTTGTTGCTGTAGAAGTATGTAATCAATCAGCGAGTGGGATTTATGTCTGTCTGAGTAAAAGGTAAAATCCCTCACCTTCGGGTGCATAATCCTCCATGTATCGAATAGGCAGCTATTTTTTACCCACGTTTTAAAAGAGTTTGTGGCCGTGGGAGCTAGGGATGGGGTAGAGGTCCCTGTCTGCATTCATGTCACCCCCTATAATCCAGGTAGATTATTGCCAGTGGGAGGCTAAACTTGGGATTCTGCAAAAAAAAATGGATTGATCCACGTTTGGTACGTATACATTGAGCAGTGACACTGGTCTTTCATTAATGGTTCCCTGTAGAGCTATACACCTACCCTCTTTTTCTGTTTAAGTAGAAGTGTTTTGGAAATTTAACCTAAAGTGAATCAAAATCGAGACACCTCTCTTTTTTTCTGATGCAGTAGCATGGAATGTTTGCGAGTATTTTTCCCCCCAATATTTGGGTATTTTGTTTTTAAATGTGTTTCTTGTACCAATATTGTCTGCCCCTAATGGAAGATATTCTTTTCATTGCTATCCCTCTCTTAACTGGCTCATTCAAGCCTTGGGTGTTGTGTGAAGTTATTTTAATATACATGACTTACCCCACATTAGGAAAGGAACATAGTAGGAAGGTTGTAACCGGACGTCTAGGCCTTTTTTTGGTATTGGAACAAAAAGTTCACCTATATGAGATACAGTAGGCGTAGCTTTGGAGCTTGAGAACCGAGGGCTGGAGGAAGGGGGTATGAGAAAAGAGAGAAGAATGGTGAGAGAGAACAAAACCAAAACAGAACAATGGATTCAAAAACCCTTAACGCAATCTGTACTGTATATATTTATCAATTCTATTAACACTTCATGTTAGTTCGTTATTACTTGTAAACTAAGCGAACACAAATAGGTGTCACCAGTACACCTTGACTTAAAATATGATCTATTTTTTTATAAAAATAACAGTAATTTAAGTTACTTAGAGGAGAGCAAAAGCTGTCCTCTCAAATTTAAATGGTGAGCCACCTTGTATCCTAGACAGTGGATACTGAGGTGGTTTGCATGTTTAACAAAATATAACTTAGCCCCATAGGGGCACATTTATTACATAGTTTAATGTAACAAGTTGCTTTGTAAATCTATACAGTGCCTTGCAAAAGTATTCACAGCCTTGGCATTTTTACGTGTTTTCTTGCCTCACAACCTGGAATTAACATGGATTGTCTGTGGATTTGCATCATTTAATTTACAGAACATGTCGACAACTCTGAAGATGTTTTCTTTTTTTTTTTTTTTGTGAAGCAAACAACAAATGGGACAAAATAACAGAAAAAGTCAATGTGCATAACTATTCACCCCCCTAAAGTCAATACTTTGTAGAGCCACCTTTTGCGGCAATCACAGCTCTAAGTCGCTTTGGATAAGTCTCTATGAGCTTGCCACATCTTACCACTGGAATTTTTGCCCATTCCTCCTTGCAAAACTGCTCCAGCTCCTTCAAGTTGCATGTTTTGCGCTTGTGAACAGCAATCTTTAAGTCTGACCACAGATTTTCTATTGGATTAAGGTCTGGGCTTTGACTAGGCCATTCCAACACATTTACATGTTTCCCCAAACCACTCAAGTGTTGCTTTAGCAGTGTGTTTGGGGTCATTGTCCTGCTGGAAGGTGAACATCCGTCCTAGCCTCAAACCACGCACAGAGTGGTACAAGTTTTGCTCAAAAATATTCCTGTATTTAGCACCATCCATCTTTCCCTCAACTCTGACCAGTTTCCCAGTCTCGTCTGCTGAAAAATGGTGTTCGTTGGGTGATGTGATTTGTTGGGTTTGCGCTAGACATAGCGTTTTCTTTGATGCCCGAAAAGTTACATTTTAGTCTCATTAGACCAGAGCACCTTCCTCCATACATTTTTGGAGTCTCCCACATGCCTTTTTTTTGCAAACTCAAAACGTGCCAATTTGTTTTTTGCTGAACGTAATGGCTTTCTTCTTGCCACTCTGCCATAAAGCCCAACTCTATGTGCGTACGGCTTATTGTCGTCCTATGTACAGATACTCCAGTCTCTGCTGTGGACCTCTGCAGCTCCTCCAGGGTTACCTTAGGTCTCTGTGCTGCCTCTCTGGTTAATGCCCTCCTTGCCCGGTCCGTGGGTTTTGGTGGGCGGACGTCTCTTGGCAGGTTTGCTGTTGTGCCATGTTCTTTCCATTTGGTTATGATAGATTTGATGGTGCTCCTGGGGATCATCAAAGATTTGGATATTTTTTTATAACCTAACCCTGACTTGTACTTCTCAACAACATTGTCCCTTACTTGCTTGGAGAGATTGAGAAGTAGCACAAAGAGCTATACTCAGGTTGTTGTGGCAAATTGCCTTCTCGGGTCTCAATGTTTTCATGGGTCTGGCTCAAGTTCTGAATGCATGTTGTCCGGTAGCTGTATATTCCAAGATGTGAGTAGGGCAATTCCCTCTTTTAGGGATCAGACAAAAAACTTTTCCCCTCTTTGGAAATAATCAGTCGGAAAGGAAAACCCTATGTGTATTTTCAGCCATGGGCTAGTATGACTTGGGTTTTAGTGTTTTCCGTTTGAGAAATGTTGTGGAAGATAAGTCAGAATAGATGCTTGGTTGGTGTCCCTCCATCTCTGGTATCCCAGCTCTAGCTGCTCTCATGAAATTGTCTTTAGTAGGGAAAAATTATGAAACCTTGCAATGACATCTCTTGGGTGGTCAGAAGTGGATGGGCGACCACCAAGTGCTCTATGTATTCTGTCAAAGTTAAAGTCCTCTGCATGTCTGGTAAGAGAATCTCACAGAGATCTTTCAGATATTGTGATAGGTCTCTGATTTAGGGAGATTACTTTTGCAAATATTTTGTCTCCTTGACCTGTTTTCCAGATCTTCCTGAGCAGACTGCTGATGTGCTTATTCCTCTTTCAATAGAGCCACTTCTTTCGCTAACCGCTTATGTGCCTTAAGTAAGTCATTGTAGTTGTCTTCCAGCACTGCTGTTTTGGAATCTACCGCTTTTATTTCCTTAGATAGTTCCGTTGCCACTTTATGGATTTCTGTCGTTATCTCTTTTTAAAAAAAATATACTTTATTTTTAGAGTTTCTAAATATACAAAACACAACAATAAAACACATAAAAAAGGGTATACATTACAACATTTGTTTCATCCATTCACTCTGGGCATCAGAGACCATAGTAAATACAACAAATTTGTCAAAGTAGGGAGGATGACAAGCCATCCAATATCAAGAGCGGGACGAAATATAAACCAGATATTGCATATACACAGATAAACAATAATACATATTAATCAACCTCTGTTTTCTTCTCCATATAACAGTCCCATAGTTCCCAATTAGGTGCAAGGCCCCCTTTATTTGACTTTATTGTACTAGTGTAGTTATGGGATTCGAAATCTCTTTTTCTAATAATACATTTTAAGATTTCTTGGAACTACCTTTTTTGCTTTAGTAACCAGAAGGATGTGGGAGATTAACAAAAAACAGGAAACTGTTTATCTAGTTTTATATGTAATAATAACATTTCTGGGTTGTAAGGAACTTCTAGATCAATTATCTCCTCAATCCAGCATATACGTTTCCTCCATAATGCCTTTAACTTAGGACAGTTCCACCAAACATGCAGAAAGTCTCCTCTCAACGCACATCACTTCAAGCACAGACTTGGCTCTGTTGATGAAAATGTATTTATTGCTTCAAGTGTCCAGTGCTATCTATTAATTGTATTAAAGTAAAGTTCTGAGTAGGAGGTTGAGTATGCAGATATTTTAACAATTTTTACAGCTCTTAGCCATGAACCTAAACTGCATGTAATGTGCGGTTCCTTCTCCCCAACTATCATCCCCCTAGTTGTATCAATATTTTTGCTTTATAGTAATATCTTTTGGCACTTACCTACTCTATGGGTGATGTTATCGCTATACAACAATGATTCAAAGTTTCTTATTGGTGTCATCCCTTTTTTACCATATCCTTTTTGTTTTTTTATAGAGGCTTGTATTGAAATATAATGTAGCCATTGATTTTTCTCAAGCTTAAATTTCTGTTGTAAGCTTGCCCAGCTAAGTAATACACCTCCTGAATATAAGTCATTTATAAAATGTATTCTCTGTCTCTTCCACATTTGTATTTCTTCAGAATTTTGAGAGGTTAGAAGTATGTTGATTGGGGCACCTAGCGAGGGGCATTTAGATAATTTTACTTTACCTCTATATTTTATCCAACATTTTAATAATGATCTCACACCTCTAGAAATGAGTTTTAAATTCGTTTGATCTATTTTATGGAGCCATAGTAGTAAGTTCATCATTGAGATTCTATGCAAATCATATTCCAAAATATATATATCTCTTATGGAGGTTGCTGCTAAGCCTCCTGCTAGTAATCTTCTTTTAGTAATATCTAATGGAATTCTAGGTCTCTTTCCATTCAGTATATAATTGTCTATACAGTTTTGTAACTTTTTAAGCCAGTAAACTGCAGGAACCTCAGGAATATATCTAAATATATAAGATAGCTTTGGGATAATTATCATCCTGGTAATTGCAATTCTTGCGGACCATGATAACTTTACCTCTTTCCAGTCTAGGATATTTTTCTGTATATTTTTGAGAACTTTTTTGAGATTTTCTTTTAGAATATTCTTTACGGTAAATGATAGGGATATGCCCAGGTGTTTATACCCCTTGAATTCCAGTTGAATTTGTAGGTATTTTTTAGGTACGCTATTTCATCTAATGAGAGGCCTCTCATATTGACATCTGATTTATCTCTATTGATTTTGAAGTAAGATAGTCTCCCGAAATCTCTAAGAAGTTTATCCAAAACTCTCAAGGATTGGGTGGTGTTTGTCAAGGTTAGTATCAGGTCATCTGCATATATGACATCTTATATTATTAGAACCGATCTTTACACCTTCATTTTCTCTTGTTTCTCTTATTTTTATCAGTAGTGGTTCTACATACAGAATAAATAATAAGGGAGACAGGGGACACCCATGCCCCACCCCATTCCTGATTGGAAAGAGGGAGGTTTCAAAATGAGGGCCACATATCTTAGCACTTGAATTAACATATAGCGCATTTATTGCTTTTAACGCAAATTCTCCAAGGCCATATTTTTGCAGGATCATTTTTAGGAAGTCCCAGCTGACCCTGTCGAATGCTTTCTCAGCATCTATAGACAGGGCCAAGCTAGGACCTCTGTTTTTGGGGCCAATAGATAAGATATCTAAAAGATTCCTCAAATTATCCACCCCCTGGTGAGATTTAACAAAAACAGTCTGCTCTGGATGGATCAATTTTGGTATAATAGGGATAAGTCGGTTAGTTAAAATGTTTGTGCATATTTTTAAGTCATAATTAATTAAGCAGATGGGCCTATAGCTTTTTTTATCTTCAGGATTTTTACCTTCCTTTAAAATATTTATTATTTTTGCTTCAGTGAGTTCTGGCAATATATTCCCACTATTTTTAATCTCATTAAACATACTTGCCATTGGGAATATCAACAGCCTTATTAAATTGCGATTCTGCAAATTTAAAAAGTGCTCTATTTAAGCACATAGCATATTTTTTTACAGAAGTTTTTAGTTTGCTTTTGGATAGAAGTTCACTAACTAAAAACTTCTGTAAAAAAATATGCTGTCTGCTGAAATAGAGCCCTTTTAAATTTGCCAAATCACAATTTAATAAGGCTGCAAATGTTCAGCAAATGTTCGACAGAATAATTTGTCTAGTCCATCTACCCCTGGGGCTTTATTGTTTTTACTTCACTTTATAACTAAATCTATTTATCTTTCTGTAATTCGTTCATTCAACTGTAATAATTCCACTTCTGAAACTTTCGGAAGATTAATATTATTTAAAAAGTGTTCTATATCTCTTAATTACGTTTTTTGAAAATTCCTTTATTCTTCTATATTGTATAATTTGCTGTAGTATGGGAAGAATATTTTGCCAATTTCCTTCAGATGATGATATAATAAATTATCTTCTCCTATAAGCCCCTGGATAAAGTTCTGAGTTTTCTCTTTTTTTAATTTATTGGCAAGATACTTTCCCATCTTCCTGCCCATACCATATTGATTTTGTTGGAATTTCCACACAAGTCTAGCCTGTTTAATTGATGAATCTTTTTAATTTGGGAATTAATCTCAATAATCTAATCTACATTCTCTTTATTTGGAGATATTTTATTCATCAACTGAGATCTTTCTAATCTAAATATACATTTCTAAGGGTTGTCCCTTTAGATTTTTTTAGCTTATTTCTTTAGATATCAATATGCCTCTTATATATGCTTTTATGGAACACCACACTATAGAAGGTGAAGATACTGAATTTACATTTATATCTAAGAATTCCTTCATGTTGTTTTTAATCTCTGTTACATAGCTTTTATCTTTTAGTCTTTCTTATCTTTTATAAGGTTCTATCCTCCAATTCCTAGATATGTGGGGTCTTCCCCTAGATTTTATTTCTAAGATTAAAGGAGAGTGATCAAAGGCTACACTGGGTAAAAAAGCTTAATTACTGTTCCCAAAGACGAAACCATAAACCATGCACTGGTTCGGAGCATGCTTAATCAAGCAAGCGAGAACATGCTCAATCAAGCAAGCCCGTAACCTCCCATTTCAAATCAGCCAATAGAAAATGAGACTGTCATTATTACGGCAGATTACATGTCAATCAATTAGGTTTGGGGTCCGATATGTGTTCAGACTCGCAAACCTGCACAATACATAACTATAATAGTTATGAAAAGGAATGTCAATACTGTAGTCCATATGGGTGGCCTGATATGTATTAACTCATTGAATCCCGAGATTGATTTAACCCTGATATGAAACATAACATTTATTTTAATTTCCTGCTGATTTGCGAGCTTGAGACTGTTTTGCAATTCATTATAATGTCTGTCATCGATTTCCCCGTTACTTACAGTGCAGTAGTAATTTTTTTACTTGCAGTTGCAGTGCTGCGAATAGCACTTGTTGGATTTTCTCCTTCATTTGACTTCTACCAACAGTCCATACCTTTATCTTGTGACCCAGTCGTGGCAAAATTTAGCTGGGTTCCTGTAGTCTATGCTAGGTGGTTCTGTTTCATGCCTGGCTGGCATGACCCATCCCAGCTGGGTGGCCACAACCCATCCAGGGATGCTTCATCTAGCAAGTCTATATAATCCACCTCCAGCTGTAGCTCCTGCTGTAAGTAAGTTATCTGCCTGAGAGCCTTATGTCCAGTGCCAGCATTTGATAGTGCTTGGCAAACAAACACAGCTGTCTTTTCTCTGTCCCCAAGCCACAATCCGGATCCCCATATACAATGTCCCAAAGTGCCTCTTCCAGCCACAATGAAAAACAGGGTTTATCATAAAATATCCCAACAGGTCCCACCCAAACAGCATATTGCTCTTATGGGGCAACCTCCTCACATACTAATTCTGTTAGTCATTCCGTTAGCTCGTGACCTGGCCGTAGTCCCAGGAATGCCATCCATTTGTTTAGAAGGCCTATTTAGAAGGCCTTTTCCTTGACAATCATTTCCAGTCACCACAAAATTCTCTGTCTCTACTAGGGATAAGCATTTCCCCTCCACAGGAGCTGAGACAGGGCCATTGCTTACCCTTCTCCGCTTCTCCTGTACCTCCTGTATGATCTGTGACCGGAGGTCCCTCTGCTGATCCTTCGTTAAATCTGCAAGCATTACCTGCATAAGTGGTAGGGAAAAACAGTAAAGGAATTCAAGCATGTCTGATATAAGCACACAGCTATCCAGTGGTTAGGATGCAGGTGCATTCATCACAGCATCCTGGGTTTTAATCCAGCCAGGAAACCAAGAGGTCACGCTGGTCAGTACTTGGATGGGAGACTACCTGGGAATACCAGGAGCTGTATGCTGTGGCCCACTTAAAAAGGAACTGGGAACTGGCAGCCCCCTCCAGCATCTCTGCCATGAAAACCAAGTGGATCAGCATGGTGCGTTGTCCATGAGGTCATGGAGAGTAGGACAATGACTGAGCGACGCCATTTACATTTTACAGAAACTGAAAAAAGCAGAAAAGCAAGAGAAGATGTAGTCAGTAGGGCTGGATGTACTCTCACGCCATTCTGTAAAAGGCAATGTGAGTTCCTTTATTTATAAATGAGCATAAAATAAGCTAATGAGACATTGAAATGATTTTTTTATTTTTCTAAATTACTTAAGCAGTCTCCCATAAATAAACTGCATTAACAACATTTCCTGTTTATTTTATAAATTATGTTTTTCTCTCCTTGACTTTCTTCACCATCTACACTTCATATATGTTTTTCTTAATTATTTTAATCACTCACTTATTTCTTTATCTTCACCTCTCTTCACTTTCATTCATCCTTTATTTTCTCCCTCTTTCATCCCAGTATAGGGTTAATTTATAAAAGTTCAACCAAAGTGGCACTACGCAAATTGTAACAATATCTAGGATGCATGCCTCATTGTTATGCCTGAAAACATGACCCTTTCAAAACCTAAGAAATATGTTAACTTTGTACAATATATATACCTTTATCTGATGAGGTCGTTCTAACCCTACACTACAAAAAAAAAAAAAATACATAGAAAACGGGTCCTCCCAGTGGTGTGGCCCTGGTGCATTTAATATATATTTAATGACGAGCTTTGAAGAGGTTTGACATCTTTTTTATCAAGTCTCAAGCAATACTACATGAGATGAAACCCTCAGTTTGAATAATAACAGCAGATGCAGATAGAGTGGAAACAGCATCTAACATCATCAGGTAAATACATTTATGGGGAATAAACACAACATAGCAAAGGAAACATATATACACATATTATATACACATATACATCAATATATACATGAAAAAGCAGAGCACTGTAGTCCACAGTGGTATCTTTCCTATTGGACAAACACCTCACTAAGAGTGCTAAGTCTGTTATAGTATAAGAGGAACAAATCACATGAAATTCTGATAATGTGTTAGAAAACCCAAGCCTATATTAAGTCCTGTATTTTTAGTGTTGAAGAATGTGATCATCTTTATTTCAAATGCTTTTCTCTCTTTGGGTGTTTTTAAATTTTCCTCTGATTATTTTGACTTTTAAGTTTTGGATGGAGTGATCATTCTGGCTAAAATGGTGTCCTACTGGGCTACAATAACTGTCTTCATTATGTTTTCTTATTGAATGGTTGTGTAAATTCATCCTTAAATGCATTTTTTGGCCAGTTTCTCCAATGTAACAGCCTGTGTCACATAAAGTGCATTGTATCATATAAACCACATTTGACGATGTACATGAATATGATCGTTTGATGTTATAGGTTTTTTTGTTATGTGTGGCTGTATCATGATTACAAATGTGTTGGCATAATTTACATAAATAAATAAATAAATATATATATATACTAGAATATTGCCCATCAAAAAATAACAGCAATGAAATTGTAAGTGAGCTAATGCTGTTAGGTGTATAATAATCAAATAAATAATACATTTATATACTTTACCTATTTTCAAGTAATATATGCAGGAAGCATTGTGTTGAAGAGTTGGCAATCTCTTGTGCTGTTGAGCTGCTGTGTAAGCGTGTTATATGAACCACAGGACACCATTTTAGCCAGAATGAAAGAATGGGTTTCCTATATACAGATGAGTGAAAAGTGCCATTGGTGATGGATATAGTAGTGTCTAGAAAGTTTACCTTTTCTTCAGAGAAATCCATTTTAAGTTTTATAGATAATTGGAAGGTGTTGAATGAACTGTGAAATTTTCGGAGTTTGCTTTCTCCTTCTGTCCATATGATGAACAGATCATCTATGTAACGGTAGTATCTGTATGGTTTGTAAATGGATACAGATAAGAATGTTTCTTCTAGATTGGCCATAAATAGATTTGTGTATTGTGGAGCCATTTTGGTACCCATGGCAGTACCCATCATCTGTAGGTGCATTAGTTTAACAATAACATCAGGGCCATATTTATTGTTTTACATGTTTGTTGAAAGAAACTTAAGGCATGCCTCAGTGCCATCTTTGTGTGGGATGTTGCTGTAAAGAGACTCTACATCCATGGTAACAAGTAGTGTGTTAGCAGGTGGGTCTTTATTATGATTGAGTTTGTTGAGAAAGTCAGTGGTGTCTTGTATATAGCTACTGGTGTTACTAACTAATGGTTTAAGGATGTTTTCAACAAATCCAGATATCTGTTCAGTCAGTGTGTCCATACCTGTAACAATTGGTCTCCCTGAGTTGCCTGGTTTGTGGATTTTTTACAGTAGGTAGAAAGTCCCAGTTGTAGGATTGGTGGGGATGAGTTTTTCTAATTCCTGATGTATTTTTTAGGGAATGATTTGGGGAGTTTCTTAAGTTGAAGAGTATATATTTCTGTAGGGTCCTGGTTCAGTTTCTTGTAGTAGGTGTTGTCTGACAGTTGTCTGTTGGCTTCATTTATGTAGTCCTGAGTGTTCGTGATAACAACTGCACCTCCTTTGTCTGCCGGTTTGATGGTGATGTTGGGGTTGTTTTTAAAAATCTTTATGGCAGTTTTTTTGTGATGGAGTAAGATTGTGTAAGACTCTTTTATATTGTGTTGTTATAATGGATGCAGTTCTCAGGCAAAAGCTTTCTATAAAACTAGCCAATTTGGTGTAACAACCAGGTTGTGGGTTGAAATATTTGTTTTTTTCTTGTTACAGTCTAATGATGTTGTTGTATGTCCCTTGTTGTGGAAAAATTCTGCCAGTCTCAATCTCCTGTAGAATTTTTCTATGTCCGAGTATAGTTGTATTTTATCTAGTTTTATGTCTGGACAGAAAAACAATCATTTGGAGAGTACAGAGGTCTCTGCTTGTGATAGTTGATGCTCTGAGAGATTTACAATTCCTGTGTGTTCTGTATATTTTTCAGAAAAACTATTTGTTTGAGTTGGTAGGTTTTTAGATGTGTTGTTAGTAGAATTCAGGGCTAAAATTGGGTCTGTTCTTTTCTCTTCCTTTCGCTGTTGTATGTTTTTTTGCTGGAAGAGGCAGCTGAGTTTTTTTTTTTTTATTTTGTATAAATTCATGTTGTTGTTTCTTGTGAAGATGTTGTATTTCTTTTTCTATATGTTCAGCTTCGTATATGTTGCTCACCTTTAGTTGTTGACGGAGTCTTACTCTTTAGTGATTTAGATGATGTTTCTTTGTATAAAGTTGATGTTTTAGGTGATTTCTTAGTTTTTTACTTGTGCGTCTGCATACATTTTCAGCATATATTGAGTTATGTGTAGATCTTAGTAGATTTTTGATTTTAAGTCCATTTGGCATAATATTCCTTTTCTTGCATTGTGACAAAAAATAAATGTCCCTGTTAAGTTTTGTTATTTTAATTAGTAGCTTCTTGATTCGGCTAAATGCAGTATCTTCCATAGTAATTGAAGAGTGAAGCAGCTGTGAATGTCCAGTAATCTAGTAATTTAGCAATTATTAATCCATATATATATATATATATATATATATATATATATATATTAATAATGAGTATTGCAATTTAATTTGACACCTTTTGCATTGGACAAACGTCTTATTCATAAGGACGAGCTTTCGAGAGGTTCAACCTCTCTTTATCAAGTCTCAAGCAATACTTGAGACGTGTACTTTTGCTCCTCTGAGCACCTTCAGGGCTCATTGCGAGCCTCTACCCTGGTGTTCTTCAGGTTTTATGCTTTGCAAGAATCATCTTTGGCACTCATTGCAAAGACATATATATAAGTACAGTGTGAAATATACAATTATTTTAGTGCAGTGTACATTTCTTAGACCATAATAAAGTGATTTAAAAATATAACTGCTTTGAGAGTCCTATCGCTGTCAGCCAATGAGCAGTAATCCAGATATATAAGTGCAGTGTAAAATGTCATTTTTTTTATTGCAGTGGAAAGTGTACATTTTTATTTTCCCTTACTAATTAATAATTATGAAATTAATGTACGTTAATAATGAATTAGGAATGCATAAATGTATTAGTAAGTGCGAAGCATTAATGTATTCATAAAGTAACAGCACCGTAAAATATGCTAGTGTATTTATTTTATATATATATATATATATATATATATTAATAATAATTAATTAAGTAATAAATCAATATACCTTACCTATTTGTAATTAGTATATCCAGCAATCAATATCCTGAAGAGCTAACGATCTGTTTTGATTTTCCTGCAGCATATAATGTACATTTGGACTGTTGCTGACCTGAGGAGAAAGTGTCAGCAATGTGCCAAGTGTGCAGTATAAATGGGGTAAAGCGCCATTTTAGATTCGTAATGTTAGTAGTTTCAAGTTAGTGTTTTAAAATGACGGCGATTGTCTATATGTTTACCCGACTCGCAAGCATTTTCTGTCCTTCCTAATAGTGTATTCTGTACCTCGTACGTTCCTGGGTAAAAATCATATGTGCCTGGCAGTGTTTTGCATGGTTAGAGGTCATGCAGCCTCGTTTTAATTTTTTTCAGCCGCCATCTTTTTTTCATTTAGCTGATTTTCTCGTGCCGTAACTGGGCAAATTTGGCTTAAACCTCACTCCCAGATGGCTGTCCCCCCGTGCTGTGTGTGAGTTTTTTTTTTTTCTTCGTGTTTTTGTTTTCCACGGTTCGGTAGTTAACTTCGTATTTTTCCGACCTTGTATTTTTCCGCCTCACAATTTTTTTTTCCGCAACTGCTTGCAGCCTAAGGCAATCCTGTGTTTCCTAACTGCTTGAAAGCTAAGTCCTGCGTTTTTCAATGTCTCACAGGAGCGCCTTCGGCATTCATTTCTGGCTAAGTCCCGCGTGTTTCAATGCCTCAACGGATCGCCTCGCTTTGTGAGGCTCGCAGCCGATGAGCACCTTTGGCGCTCATCGGCTATGTGCTCCGAGCTCTGAAGACTTATGTGCCCCAACGGCTCGCCTCTCTACGCAAGGCTCACAAACGTGACGATGAATCGCAGTTTGACAATTATAAATATATATATATTGTATATATATATTGTATATATGAGCATTTTGCACAAAGTTATGGCATTTACTCTCTGGGAAGGAAGGAGTATTTGAGAGTTAAGATATCTGATGTCAGGCTGCACCCTTCCTTCCAATAAAATCTGTCCAAGCAATAATATTTGCTTATGAATTGAGAGCTGGCTAAAAGACAGGAAGCAAAGGGTTGTTGTAAATGGAACATACTCCGATTGGATTACTGTGGTAAGTGGGGTTCCCAAGGGCTCAGTATTAGGTCCCCTCCTTTTTAACATAGTTACAGTTGCAAGCAAAAGTATGTGAACCCTTTGGAATGATATGGATTTCTGCACAAATTGGTCATAAAATGTGATCTGAAGTCACAACAATAGACAATCACACTCTGCTTAAACTAATAACACACAAAGAATTAAATGTTACCATGTTGTTATTGAACACACCATGTAAACATTCACAGTGCAGGTGGAAAAAGTATGTGAACCCCTAGACTAATGACATCTCCAAAAGCTATTTGGAGTGAGGTGTCAGCCAACTGGAGTCCAATCAATGAGATGAGATTGGAGGTGTTGGTTACAGCTGCCCTGTCCTATAAAACACACACACCAGTTCTGGGTTTGCTTTTCACAAGAAGCATTGCCTGATGTAAATGATGCCTCACACAAAAGAGCTCTCAGACGACCTACGATTAAGAATTGTTGACTTGCATAAAGCTGGAAAGGGTTATAAAAGTATCTCCAAAAGCCTTGCTGTTCATTAGTCCATAGACAAATTGTCTATAAATGGAGAAAGTTCAGCACTGCTGCTACTCTCCCTAGGAGTGGCCGTCCTGTAAAGATGACTGCAAGAGCACAGCGCAGACTGCTCAATGAGGTGAAGAAGAATCCTAGAGTGTCAGCTAAAGACTTACAAAAGTCTCTGGCATATGCTAACATCCCTGTTAGCGAATCTACGATATGTAAAACACTAAACAAGAATGGATTTCATGGGAGGATACCACAGAAGAAGCCACTGCTATCCAAGCAAAACATTGCTGCACGTTTACAGTTTGCACAAGAGCACCTGGATGTTACACAGCAGTACTGGCAAAATATTCTGTGGACAGATGAAACTAAAGTTGAGTTGTTTGGAAGAAACACACAACACTATGTGGGGAGAAAAAGAGGCACAGCACACTAACATCAAAACCTCATCCCAACTGTGAAGTACGGTGGTGGGGGCATCATGGTTTGGGGCTGCTTTGCTGCGTCAGGGCCTGGACGGATTGCTATCATCGAAAAATGAATTCCCAAGTTTATGAAGACATTTTGCAGGAGAACTTAAGGCCATCTGTCCACCAGCTGAAGCTCAACAGAAGATGGGTGTTACAACAGGACAACGACCCAAAGCATAGAAGTAAATCAACAACAGAATGGGTTAAACAGAAGAAAATACGCCTTCTGAAGTGGCCCAGTCAGAGTCCTGACCTCAACCCGATTGAGATGTTGTGGCATGACCTCAAGAAAGCGATTCACACCAGACATCCCAAGAATATTGCTGAACTGAAACAGTTCTGTAAAGAGAAATGGTCAAGAATTACTCCTGACCTTTGTGCACATCTGATCTGCAACTACAGGAAACGTTTGGTTGTAGTTATTGCTGCCAAAGGAGGTTCAACCAGTTATTAAATCCAAGGGTTCACATACTTTTTCCACCTGCACTGTGAATGTTTACATGGTGTGTTGAATAAAAACATGGCAACATTTAACACTTTGTGTGTTATTTGTTTAAGCAGACTGTGATTGTCTATTGTTGTGACTTAGATGAAGATCAGATCACATTTTATGACCAATTTGTGCAGAAATCCATATCATTTCAAAGGGTTCACATACTTTTCCTCGCAACTGTATTAATAACTTGGAAGTGGGATTGGAGTGTGGTGTCTTTATTTTTGCTGATGACACAAAGTTGTGCAAGGTAATTAAATCAGACAGACAATTATGTACTTTCACTCCAAAGGGATTTACATAAATTAGAGGAATGGGCACCTACGTGCCAGATGAGATTTAATAGGAATAAATGTAAAGTTTTGCATCTTAAAAGGAAAAATAGCCATGCAATTTATAACCTTAATGGAGCAAATCTAGGGGTATCAGATATATAATTTGGGAGTGCTTTTGGACAAACACCTCAGCGCTCAAAGCCAAGCAGCATCTGCAAAGGCAAATACATTAGCATGTATTAAGAAGGGTATGGAAGCCAGGGAAGCAAATATAATTCTGACACTATACAAATCTCTAGTACCCCCCCCATTTGGAATATGGAGGACAATTTTGGGCACCACTACATAAAAAGGACATTTTAGAGCTGGGGAATGGAGGGGCTAAGGGAATGGAGGGGCTAACTTATGAAGAAAGACTAACCAAATTAAACTTATTTACTCTAGAAAAAAGGTGTCTAAGAGGGGAAATGATTACCTTATATAAATATATCCAGTGTCAGTACAAGGCTTTGTCAAGGGAACTTTTTGTGTGCCAAGAGGTTTTTAACTGACAAGGGGACAAACCGTATATACTCGAGTATAAGCCGAGTTTTTCAGCCCTTTTTTTAAGGCTAAAAAGGGCCCCCTCGACTTGTACTCGAGTCACTCTCCCCCCCGTGTCTCTCTAAACCCCCCTTATCTCTCTCTCTCCCCCCCGTGTCTCTCTAACCTCCTTTTTTTAAGGCTAAAAAGGCCCCCCTCGGCTTATACTCGAGTCACTCTCCCCCCATGTCTCTCTAAACCCCCCCTTATCTCTCTCCCCCCCCCGTGTCTCTCTAACCTCCCTTGTGTCTCTCTATCCCCCATGTCTCTCTAACCCCCCGTGTCTCTTTCCCTCCCCCCTCCTCATCCTCAACCCCCCCTCATACTACTCCTATAAATATTCCCCCCCCCCCCCACTTACCTGCTCCAGCCTCCGCTCCTTCCGGGTCTTGATGTGGCGTGCATTGCCTCGGGGAATACTGGACCTGGGTCCTTTGGGTTAAGAAAGAGAAGCAGGTACTAAAGTACTTTTTTTACATGCTTTTTCATCTTAGACAGGTGCCAAAAGTATGTTTGGAAAAATGATTTGCTGGTGGAATTTGATCTGAAGGAGGCTCCTCATGAACCCTCAAATGACAGCGTTTCCTGATTTTTCAGGGCATGATTTTTATATATGACCTTTATGTCCACAATAGAGGCATAGTCCTTCATCCTCACCTGCGTTCAGCCTCAAACAGATAATTACTATTGAGTTCCTTTGGTTCCTTAGTAGGAATGAGGTCAGGGTAGCAGCTGGCAAATTTTGGAACTTGTAGAAGGCGGGAGACAATGCATTTGATCAGCTCATTAAAGGAACTAGCAGACTAACGTACTCATTAGAAAACAGGTTATCACATTATGACAAGAATTTGGCCCCTTGGATCAATACAGTTATACAATAAAAATTAGAGCTTTTGAAAATGCAGAGGATATTAAGTTGCAAACTAAATTTTATTTTCAGTAGTTTTGCTTAATATAGAAAAAGAAAAAAGAAGTGAAAGCTATAGAATATTATAGTATGTAAACCTTGAATAATATGTGTTTTTATAATGTATGTTTTAAAATTTTATAAAAGTTATTTGCTTGTATAATGTCATTCTCTTCCAATAAAATATATTTATAAAAAGGAAGTAGCTTGCAGATCAGAGTGAGCTAATTCATCTTTAATATGTTCAGACAGTCCCATGTGATAAATTGCAAAGAGAGAAGCTCTGGATGAAGGGTCTAATGATGAGAGCGCTGTTGAAGAAACCCTATATAAGCAGCTGGATCACCTCCACAATGTTTAGGAGTGGCCAGGTGGCAAGTTCTGGCTGAACTTGGAGCATGAGATGGTGCTTGAGTTGCAGATGGTGGATTCGCCATGGGTAGATGCGGAGCTGTAGCAGATTCTAGCCTGATCAAGCTTACTTTTGAAAGGGGTTAACAAAGTATCTTTCTTTAAGGACAGCTGGGAAATGTGATCCATTCACAGAGCCACTTGGTTAAGTTGTTGATGAAGGTGTTCTAGCTTTTGGTCCATTCACAGTAGTGTATTCTCCTGCACCTCTTGTTTCTTATTCTTAGAGACACAAGGTAACCCAAGG
This sequence comes from Discoglossus pictus, assembly GCA_027410445.1. Classification (NCBI taxonomy): domain Eukaryota; kingdom Metazoa; phylum Chordata; class Amphibia; order Anura; family Alytidae; genus Discoglossus; species Discoglossus pictus. Next base: position 23,424,736 of record CM050163.1, on the reverse strand, counting down.
TGGGATCCCTGATGCGGAAGAGACTTCCCCAAAATCCATGGTCCTATTGTAATAGTTAGGGATGGATGGTGTCTGATGTGAATGTTCTAAGCCGCTTTACCAAATATAGAGTGGTAAACTGGCATAAAGATGACCAGGCATCCAAACTGGTGAAGAATGGCAGACTGGAATATCAGCATGGGGAGCACTGACATGAGACACCAGAACCTGCAGACACTGGCTGTCAGTCAACAACCAATCAGAGCCACCATAGGCCTTAAGGATCCGGCTAGAGATATGGAGACTTCCACACCTACGGCACAATGTTGTACAACAGGCTCTTTGCAGGGGGACCACCAGGTTTGCTGAGGTGAAGTTATGGAGCAAACCACCAGGAAGTGAGGAATGTAGAGCATCAATGAAATAGTGGAAGCAGGCCGGCCAGAACCCCCATTGTCACAGGGTCATGGAAGGACCTGGAAGCACTTGCGCAACTCCAAGGCCTACCTTGTGGTGTACTCAGTATGTATGTCACAAATGTCAAGGATTCACAGACCCATCCATGGATGCCGTCCTGATGGTTTTGCAGATATGGAACGCCCAGTCTTTTATTAATAGATCACAGTTTAACAGCATGACACACCGTGACCAAGAAATAACTTCACCTTGTCAATTACTTTTATTAGCATAGGTTCATGAACTCAAGTTATATTTGGTAACTGTATTGAATGTAATGTTCAAAACATACATCCCCTTAATCACTAGTTTTCTCAGGGGCTGCAAATCAGATTTCTGAAGGGTGTGGTATGTCTTTCCTATAGGAATAATTGTCACTATAGTTAGTGAAGCTTAGTGAATTTACTTCATAATGTTATAAATGTGATAGGAAATAAATAATGCAATCCAATTCTATCAATATTTATCAAAACTACTTGATATTCGGATTGAGATACTATATATATATATATATATATATATATATATATATATATATATATATATATAGTAAATAAATAGTACATCTGTGTTCACATTTGAATGTCTAAAACAAATTAAAAAACCTGCTTGCAGCGCAGAATTCCGAGATAAAGAGTTATTACACTGCATTCTGCGAAGCTGAGCTGGGATGCAAATGTGCCCACAAATGCCTCACTCTTCAATGCATAGCTATTTTCAAACATGGCTTCCTTTAAGCTTATGCACGCTGTATTACACAGCTTTAATGCAAAGCCAAGGCTGGATTTTACACAAGCTGAGAATCCTATCCATGTACAGCTGTTTCAAGCTTACTCGCTATCATCAGCATGGAGCAGGATCTCAGCTTGTGTAGTGGATCTTATGAGTAGGTATATATACACACACACAAACATAAATATATGAATAATCAGTATATAGTGATATTCTCTTTATTGGAGAGAAATATTTATTGAAATGATGACCGTTTGAGAGTAACACCTCTTTTCTCAAGTCAGAAGCAGTACTCATTAATAGTGATGTCGCGAACATAAAATTTTCGGTTCACGAATCGCGAACGCGAACCGTCGCAAATGTTCGCGAACCGGCGAACCCGGCGAACCGCCATAGACTTCAATGGGCAGGCGGATTTTAAAACCCACAGGGACTCTTTCTGGCCACAATAGTGATGGATGGAAAAGTTGTTTTAAGGGGACTAACACCTGGACTGTGGCATGCCGGAGGGGGATCCATGACAAAACTCCCATGGAAAATTACATAGTTGATGCAGAGTCTGGTTTTAATCCATAAAGGGCATAAATAACCTAACATCCCCCTCCATCATCATCCTCCCCTGTATCTCTTTCCCCCCTCCCTCATCATCCTCCCCTGTGTCTCTTTCCCCCCTTCCTCATCACCCTCCCTTGTGTCTCATCCCCCCTCCCTCATCATCCTCCCACCTCCCTCATCATCCTCCCCTGTATCTCTTTTCCCCCTCCCTCATCATCCTCCCCTGTGTCTCTTCCTCCCTCCATCATCCTCCCCTGTGTCTCTTTCCCCCCTCCCTCATCATCCTCCCCTGTGTCTCTTTTCCCCCTCCCTCATCATCTTCCCCTGTGTCTCTTCCCCCCCCTCCCTCATCATCCTTCCCTGTGTCTCTTTCCCCCCTTCCTCATCACCCTCCCCTGTATCTCTTTACCCCCTCCCTCATCATCCTCCCCTGTATCTGTTTCCCCCCTCCCTCATCATCCTCCCCTGTTTCTCTTCCACCCTCCCTCATCATCCTCCCCCTCCCTTGATGATAAGGGGGAGAAGAGACACAGGGATAAGTGTGAGGGGTGTTAGGGTAAGGGGTGTTAGGGATAAGGGTGAGGGGGTTAGGCTTAGGGTGAGGGGTGTTAGGGCTAAGTGTGAGGGGTGTTAGGGTGAGGGGTGTTAGGGATAAGTGTAAGGGGTGTTAGTGTGAGGCATGTTAGGAATAAGTGTGAGGGGTGTTATGTCTTAGGGATAAGTGTGAGAATGTTAGGGTTAGGTGTTAGGTTGATGGGTGTTATGGATAAGTGTGAGGAGTGTTAGGGTTAGGGTAAGGGGTGTTAGGGATAAGTGTGATGGGTGTTAGGGTAAGGGATGTTAGGGTTAGGTGTTAGGGTAAGGGCTGTTAGGGATAAGTGTAAGGGGGTATTAGGGTTAGGTGTTAGGGTGAGGGGTGTTAGGGATAACTGTGGGGGGTGTTAGGTCTTAGGGATAAGTGTGAGGGGTGTTAGGGTTAGGGTAAGGGGTGTTAGGGATAAGTGTGATGGGTGTTAGGGTAAGGGGTGTTAGGGTTAGGTGTTAGGGTGAGGGATGTTAGGGATAAGTGTGAGGGGTGTTAGGGTTAGGGTGAGGGGTGTTAGGGATAAGTGTGAGGGGTGTTAGGGTTAGGTGTTAGGGTGAGTGGTGTTAGGGATAAGTGTAAGGGGTGTTAGGGTTAGGTGTTAGGGTGAGGGATGTTAGGGTTAGGTGTTAGGGATAAGTGTGAGGGGTGTTAGGGTTAGGGTAAGGGGTGTTAGGGATAAGTGTGAAGGGTGTTAGGGTTAGGGTAAGGGGTGTTTGGGATAAGTGTGAGGGGTGTTAGGGTTAGGGTGAGGGGTGTTAGGGATAAGTGTAAGGGGTGTTAGGGTTAGGTGTTAGGGTGAGAGATGTTAGGGATAAGTGTGAGGGGTGTTAGGGTTAGGGTAAGGGGTTTTTGGGATAAGTGTGAGGGGTGTTAGGGTTAGGGTGAGGGGTGTTAGGGATGAGTGTGAGGGGTGTTAGGGTTAGGTGTTTGGGTGAGGGGTGTTAGGGATAAGTGTAAGGAGTGTTAGGGTTAGGTGTTAGGGTGAGGAATGTTAGGGTTAGGTGTTAGATTGATGGGTGTTATGGATAAGTGTGAGGGGTGTTAGGTTTGGGTGCTAAGGTGAGGGGAGGATGATGATAAGGGGGGGAAGAGACACAGGGGTGTCCTTGCAGCAGAGATCAAAAGAGTCCTTCAGGACTGTATTGCACACTGTGTACAGTAGCCTAGCTATGGTTTTCCCTATTGATGCAGTAACACCTACACTCAGCCTCCTCTCAGTAAGACTGCAAGTTAGGTATGATTCCAAAATGGCTGCTGTCCATGAGGTAGAAGGCTCTGGAAGGGAGTGTATGCTGCTGATTGGCTGGAATGTGTCTGCTGACTGTGACATGCAGGGTCAAAGTTTGCTCAATGATAAAGTATAGGAGGCGGGTCGAACATAGCATATGTTCGCAGTTCGCCGCGTAAGGCGAACATGCTATGTTCCCCGGGAACAGTCCGCCGGCGAACTATTCGCGACATCTCTACTCATTAAGATTAGGAGTGGAATCCAGAGCAGACATCATAAATAACGTACTGATTGGTCAAGTGTGGATGTCTGCATAATGTTTTAGATAAGAGAAAACCAGAGATATTTAAGGTAAGGCTGTAAATATCTCCACATATTAAGGAGCAGAAAAACAAAGAAAAAAAACATGAACAGGAATGTAGCAGGGTTACAAGATTTTTTGGTAATGTGATAAAAGTCCATATACATTCTGGTATCTTTTTAGTATTTAAGAATGTGATCAGCTTCATTTCAAATGTTTTTCTTTCCTGGATGGTTTTGATATTGCCTCTAAGTATTTTGATTTTCAGGTTTTGAATGAAGTCAATTTTCTGAATAATATATATATATATATATATATATATATATATATACTAGCCACTTGCCCATCAAAAATGACAGCATATTATTTTCAAGCTTTGCAATGCTGTTTGTCACACTACACCGGGCAATGCGAGCCTCGCTATGGACTACTTCTCTGTCCTTATTCCTTCACTAGTGTCCTCCTGCATTTCTCCTTCTCTTTCCTCTCTGCGAGCTTTGCAATGAGCGCCTTCAGCACCCATTGCAGGCCTTGGCACATACTATGCACATGCGCCAACTCGCAACTATCCCTTCTCCTCCCTCTTTTGCAGCCATTACGGAATGATGGGATAATATTTTATATTTCAAAGCACCCTCCATCTATTTCCCACTCTCCTTTTTCTTTTTTACCCCTCTCCCTCCCCTGTGTCTCTTTTTCCCACCTCTCCGTCCAATGCTTCCGTTTCCCCCTCTCACTCCCCTGTGCCTCTTCCCCCATTCCCTCCCCGTGTCTTTTTCCTCCCTCTCCTGTGTCTTTTTCCTCCCTCTCCTGTGTCTCTTTCCTCCCTCTCCTGTGTCTCTTTCCTCCCTCTCCCTCCCTTGTGTCTCTTTCCCCACCCCCCTGTGTCTCTTCACCTCCTCTCCTTCTCCTGTGTCTCTTTTCCCCCACTCTCTCCCCTGTATCTCTTTCCCCCTCTCCCTACTCTGTGTCTCTTTCCCCCTCTCCCTCCCCTGTGTCTCTTTCCCAAACCCTGGTGACTCTTTCCCCCCTCTCCCTCCCTTTTGTATCTCCCCCTCTTCCTCCCCTTTCTCTCTTTGCCCCCCTCTCCCTCCCCTGTGTCTCGATTCCCCCTCTCCCTCCCTTGTGTCTCTTCCCCTCCTCCTTTGTCTCTTCTACCCCAATCCTTCCCCTGTGTCTTTCCCCACACTCCCTCCCCTGTGTCTCTTTCCCCCTCTCACTCCCGTGTCTCTTTTTCCTCCTCTCCCCCATCTCTCACCCCTGTGTCTCTTTGCCCCCGTCTGTCCCCTGTGTCTCTTTTCCCCTTTCTCCAACCCTGGTGTCTCTTTTCCCCTCTCCCTCCCTTTTGTCTCTCCCCCCTCTCCCTCCCCTGTCTCTCTTTGCCCCCCTCTCCCTCTCATTTATTGTTTACGGGTATTGAAAACATTTGCGGGCTTGGGAAAATGAATATCGATTTGAGATTTTAGCCTTGCGGTCGGGTAAAGATCAAAGGGTTCTAAGTTACAGGTTTAACCGCTGCCATTTTTTTTCAGGCTTCTAACTCGGAAGCCATTCGGAGCCCACAAAAAGACGTAAATTAAATAGCAAATTAGCTTGTGATCTTACTTACCGGCTCCCTGATTGCCCGAAAGCGTAATTGAATATGGCTCTTAGCATTGCGGCCGTGAAAGATCAAAAGCTTCTGGAGGCTATAAGTTACGTGTTTAACTGTTGCCAACTGGTTCTTGTGGCTCAGATACAACAATCTCTAATATGTGATAGTGCCAGCTTGTGGCCAGGATACAAACAGTCTCTTATATGTGGTATAGTGCCACCTTGTGGCCAGTATACAAACAGTCTCTAACATGTGATAGTGCCAGCTTGTGGCCAGGATACAAACAGTCTCTTATATGTGGTATAGTGCCACCTTGTGGCCAGGGTACCGGCCCACCCTTCTCTCCAAGTACCCACCCCCAGGGACCCTTGTAACGAGTACCAAGTATACTCTAGAAGATAAAATCTTGTGAAGCACCACAGTCTCTTCCCTGGGGGTAATAAAGAGCAAAAGGAGTTTCTGACCTTCAGGATGGGGGAGGTTGAGGATGCGGATGGGGGGGTTGAGGATGGGGGTTGAGGTTGAGGAGGGGGGCTGATGCGAAAGGGTTGAGGAGGGGGTTTAGAATGAGGAGGGGGGTTGAGGTTGAGAAGAGGGTTGAGGAGGCGGTTGAAGATGGGGGTTTGAGGATGAGGATGGGGGGTTGAGGATGGGGGGTTGAGGTTGGAAACGGTGGGGGGTGGGGGATGAGAATGAGGAGGGGGCTTGAGGAGGGGGGTTGAGGATGAGGAGGGAGGTTGAGGAGGGGGTTGAGGATGAGGAGGGGGGGTTGAGGAGGGGGTTGAGGATGGGGAGGTTGAGGATGAGGATGGGGGGGTTGAGGATGGGGTGCTGAGGTTGAAGAGGGTGGTTGAGGTGGGGGTTGAGGATGAGGAGGGGGGTTGAGGAGGGGGTTGAGGATGGGGAGGGAGAAGGGAGAAGAGACACAGGGGAGAGAGAGGGGACACAAGAAAAGGGCACACAAGAGGGGGATACAGAGGGCACACGAGGGACACAGGGGGCAGCACATTTCCCACCCTCGGCTTATACTCGAGTCACTCATTTTTCACAGTATTTTGTGGTAAAATAGGTGCCTCGGCTTATACTCGGATCAGAGTATATACGGAAATTGCTTTAATTCTGTCAGCACTGGACTAATAAGCCTGATCAGCCTAGTGCTGACATATCTTCCTTCTATAATGTATCTGTGGGTCCGTCTGACTTTGTGACAGTACCTAATATCCATCACTATACCATGCTGGTCTATATAGGGCCCCAGTGTACCTAAAAACCTTAAAATACCATGCTGGTCTCTATAGTCCCAAATTATACCTAAAAACCTACATTATACCATGAAGTCTATAAAGGCCCAAACCATACCTAAAAACCCACATTATACCACGCTGGTCTATAAAGGCCCAAACAGTACCTAAAAACCTACATTACACCATGGATGTCTATATAGGCCCAAACAGTAACTAAAAATCCAAATGGTACCATGCATGTCTATATAGGCCCAAACCATGCCTAAAAACCCACATTATACCATACAAGTCTATACAGGCCCAAACAGTACCTAAAAACACACATTATAACATGCATGTCTATATAGGACCAAACCATGCCTAAAAACTGACATTATACCATGCTGGTCTATATAGACATAAACAGACAGGGGTCAGAGAGTGGGTCGAGGTTCGCAATGAGCGACAAAGGCACTCATTGCGGCCCATAAACTACACAGGGGATAGGCTCGCAATGAGAGCCAAAGGTGATTATTGCAAGCCTTTGCGATGAGCACCATAGGCGCTCAGTGCAGGGCTCGCGATGAGCTCCAATGGTGCTCAGAGGGGCCAGAGCCTCGCATTGTGTGACAAACAGCATTGCCAGGCTTAAAATTTTATTGCCATCATTTTTGACAGGCAAGTCGCTAATATATATATATTAGTGGTCGTGTCCCTCTCTCGCCCGCCCATCGGAGGTGGGGCTCTGCAGCCTTATAAGCACTTCCTGTTGGGACCTCACAGTCAGTCCTGGATTCACTCATGCAGGATGCTTTTCAGCTCTCTCACTGTTACAGGTCCTGATTTACTTTGCTACATGTCTGCAAGCCTATTCATGACTTTTTTTACCCTTTTCCTTTCTGCGAGGGTGTTACTATCACTGGCTTTCTCCTTACATTGCAATGTTACAAGGTAAGCTTTCTGCTCATTTCGGCTTTCTGGCCCTTTTCCTGTCTACAAGGGCATTACTACCAATGGCTTCTCATCTCATCACCATTTTCACAGATTAAGCTTTCTGCTTATTATTGCCTTTTGCCCTTTCCTGTCTGCACGTCTAAACGTCTCTGCTTTCCTTAACCTTTCAATGTTAATATATCAGATTTCCTGCTATGCTGTTTCTGTCTCATTTCCTTATTCCATAAGTGCATCCACATTGCTGTAGGGCTATGGTTCCCCATGGTAAGTATTCCTGCGCTACATTAGGCTTTCTTATTGGTAAGTAGAGATGTCGCGAATAGTTCGCCGGCAAACTTTTTCCGGCGAACATAGCATGTTCGCGGCGAACTGCGAACATATGCGAGATTCGACCCGCCCACAATAATTTATCATTGAGCAAACTTTGACCCTGCATGTCACAGTCAGCAGACACATTCCAGCCAATCAGCAGCATACACTTCCTTCCACACCCTTCTACCTCATGGACAGCAGCCATTTTGGAATCATAACTAACTTGCAGTCTTACTGAGAGGAGGGACAGTGTAGGTGATACTGCATCAATAGGGAAAACCATAGCTAGGCAAGTTTATTCAGTGTCCAGTGCAGTGCTGAAGGACTCTTGTGCATTATTATTATTACTAGCGTATTGCAATGAGATGTGTATGTTTGGAAAGTTGTATAGTTCTTAATATACAAATTTAGCAGTTTGCTCCATAAAAAAGTAATCCGTATTAACGGCTCACCTCGCTATGCGAGGCTCGCCTGCAATGAGCGCCTGCGGCGCTCATTGCCAAAGTGGTCCGTATTAACGGCTCACCTCGCTACGCGAGACTCGCCTGCAATGAGCGCCTGCGGCGCTCATTGCCAAAGTGGTCCGTATTAACGGCTCGCCTCGCCTGCAATGAGCGCCTGCAGCGCTCATTGCCAAAGTGGTCCGTATTAACGGCTCCCCTCGCTACGGGAGGCTCGCCTGCAATGAGCGCCTGCAGCGCTCTTTGCCAAAGTGGTCTGTATTAATGGCTCGCCTCGCCTGCAATGAGCGCCTGCAGCGCTCATTGCCAAAGTGGTCCGTATTAACGGCTCGCCTCGCTACGCAAGGCTCGCCTGCAATGAGCTCCTGCGTCGCTCATTGCCAATGTGGTCCGTATTAACGGCTCACCTCGCTACGCAAGACTCGCCTGCAATGAGCGCCTGCGGCGCTCATTGCCAAAGTGGTCCGTATTAATGGCTCGCCTCGCCTGCAATGAGCGCCTGCAGCGCTCATTGCCAAAGTGGTCCGTATTAACGGCTCCCCTCGCTACGGGAGGCTCGCCTGCAATGAGCGCCTGCGGCGCTCATTGCCAAAGTGGTCTGTATTAATGGCTCGCCTCGCCTGCAATGAGCGCCTGCAGCGCTCATTTCCAAAGTGGTCCGTATTAACGGCTCGCTTCGCTATGCGAGGCTCGCCTGCAATAAGCGCCTTCGGCGCTCATTGCCAAAGTGGTCCGTATTAACGGCTCCCCTCGCTATGCGAGGCTCGCCTGCAATAAGCGCCTGCGGCGCTCATTGCCAAAGTGGTCTGTATTAATGGCTCGCCTCGCCTGCAATGAGCGCCTGCAGCGCTCATTTCCAAAGTGGTCCGTATTAACGGCTCCCCTCGCTATGCGAGGCTCGCCTGCAATAAGCGCCTGCGGCGCTCATTGCCAAAGTGGTCCGTATTAACGGCTCACCTCGCTACGCAAGACTCGCCTGCAATGAGCGCCTGCGGCGCTCATTGCCAAAGTGGTCCGTATTAACGGCTCACCTCGCTACGCAAGACTCGCCTGCAATGAGCGCCTGCGGCGCTCATTGCCAAAGTGGTCCGTATTAACGGCTCGCCTCGCTATGCGAGGCTCGCCTGCAATGAGCGCCTGCAGCGCTCATTGCCAAAGTGGTCCGTACAATTCCAACACCCATGTGTACTGTATAATATTGTATTGCATTATGTTATATTATATCACTAGCGACTTGCCTGGCACAAATGATGGGGCAATAAAGTTTGAAGTCATGGCAATGCTGTTTGCCACACAATGTGATGCTTTTTGTACTCTGAGGACCTTCCGCGCTCATTGTGAGTCTCTTCCCTCGTGTCCTTCATGTTTCGTGCTTTGCAACGATCAATCTTCGGCGCTCATCGCAAAGACAGATATATAAGTACAGTGTTAAATATATAATTTTTTTTGTGCAGTGTAAATTAAAAAATGTATTCAGGTCTCAGAGCATAATAAAGTGATTTAGATTTGTAACTGCTTTGAGAGTGCTATCGCTGGCAGCCAATGAGCAGTAATCCAGATATATAACTGCAGAGTAAAAAGTTAAACATTTTAGTGTAGTGTAAAGTCTACATTTTTATTTTCCATTACTAATTAATACTTATTAAATGAATGCACGATAATAACTATTGTGAATGAACAAATGTATTAGGAAGTGCGAAGCGTTAATGTATGTAAAGTAACCGCAGTGTAAAATATGCTATTAAGCGTATTTTTTTTATATATATTTTTTTTAATAATAATGAATTAATTAATTACTAAAATACTTTACCTATTTGTAATTAATATATCCAGTGATCAATAACCTGAAGAGCTAACAATCAGTTTTGATTTTCCTGCAGCTTACAGTGTACATTTGGACTGTTGGTGACCCGAGGTGTAAGTGTCAGCAATGTGCGCAGTGCACGAGGGGAAACCGCTTGTATAGTCGTGTAACGCGCCATTTTAGATTTGTAATGTTATTAGTTGCAAGTTAGTGTTGTAAAATGGCGGCGATTGTGTATGTGTTACGCGGCTCGCCAGCAGTTTCCATTATTTATGATAGTGTATTTTGTACCTCGTCTGTTCCTAGGTAAAAGTCGTACATGGCTGGCGATGTTTTGCACGGTTTGGGGTCTTGTAGCCCCGTTTTCATTTTTTCCGGACGCCATTTTTTTTGTTGCTTAGCCGATTTACAAGTGCCAACTGGGGAAGACGTTACAGACATATATAGTTGTGAGCAGGCGGGTTGTTGCTAACGCTGTGGGCTTCCGAAGCGAGGGCCAGAGTTGTTGGCAAGGAGCACCGAAGGCTCCCACGTCGGCTGCAATGAGCCGCAGGCGGGACTTACACCATCAAATTTACGGACTTACCATCCAAAAATACGGGACTTAGAAAAAAAAACATTACGAGCTCACAAAAATACGACCTTAACGCCCGAACCGCACGCACTTAAAAACATTAAAAACACAATAAATACACACAACAAACACATAAAAAGCTTACCCACAGCAAGGCTGGCACCGAGGACCTCTGCAAGTGAAGTTACACCTCCATTTAAGTCCAAATTCATGAGTTTAGACACCCGAAAATCACCTAAGTGAGAGAAAAAATGGCCCTTGAAAAAAAGAAAACGAGGCTACAGGACCCTAAACACGCAAAACACATACGGATTTTCCTAAAAAGCCGTACGAGGTAAAGATACACTATTAACAAGGACGCCAAATCATCCACACCCGCGTACCACATACACATTCCCCGCCATTTTACAACACTAACTTACACAATGCGGAAGTACCCAGCTACCCTAACGGCTTCCCCTCGCGCACGCAGCCTATTTACACTACACACTGCACACATTGCTGACACTTACACAGCAGCTCCACAGCACTGAAAACCTACATTGTATGCTGCAGGAACATGAAAACAGATTGTCAGCTCTTCAGCACAATGCTTCCTGCATATATTACTTACAAATAGGTAAAGTATATTCATTTAGTAATTATTTCATTAGCATACAAAAATACATTTACACAAAAAAAACATTATCACATTAAACATAAAAGCTATTCACTGCGCACCTCACAACGAGCGCCAACGCTGCTCATAGCATACAAAGACTTGCAATAAGCGCAAAAAACACATCACCGCCGACCAAAGAATAACAGCAAAAGCGCCTATCAGAAAAAAAATACAACCAACAGCCTTGCAATGAGCGCCGAAGGATCTCCGATTGCCAACAAAATGAATGTCTCGTCCAAACCATTACCTGCCTTACAATCTTATTGCCGCCATTTTTTGATGGGCAAGTCGCTAGTAAATATATAAAGATCAAGATAATAAAAGTATCAGGAAATGTAACACAAAGATGCACGCGCGTCTGAATAATACGACAAATACGGATTTTTGTCATAAGTGATATGATCGCAGTATTGGGTCATAAACCATAAACACTGGAATCTGTTACATACAATTTACTGATGATGTCATTAATGGGCTTTAAGGGGGGGGGATCTCTTTTCATACTTTTTGAGCGGTGCAAATCCAACATACGCAGGGACACACACAAAGGGGTTCACTTTGGGAGAAAAAAACAAACAAATATGAAATATTTAATTATCATATTTTGATGTTACCAACAGATAAGGAAAGAAACTGAGGTTATTATATCTAATAGTAGCAAGCCTGGGAGTACTGGGAGTAATAATACTGCAGCAGGAGGTCAGGACTAATGTCACCTATAGACCCCCAGACAGATAAAGGTCAGTACTAATGTCCCTCTATAGACCCCCAGTCAGATAAAGGTCAGTACTAATATCCCTCTATAGACCCCCAGTCAGATAAAGGTCATTACTAATGTCCCTCTATAGACACCCAGTCAGATAAAGGTCAGTACTAATGTCACCTATAGACCCCCAGTCATATAAAGGTCAGTACTAATGTCACTCTATAGACACCCAGTCAGATAAAGGTCAGTACTAATGTCCCTCTATAGACACCCAGTCAGCTAAAGGTCAGTACTAATGTCCCTCTATAGACCCCCAGTCAGATAAAGGTCATTACTAATGTTCCTCTATAGACCCCCAGTCAGATAAAGGTCATTACTAATGTTCCTCTATAGACACCCAGTCAGATAAAGGTCAGTACTAATGTCACCTATAGACCCCCAGTCATATAAAGGTCAGTACTAATGTCACTCTATAGACACCCAGTCAGATAAAGGTCAGTACTAATGTCCCTCTATAGACCCCCAGTCATATAAAGGTCATTACTAATGTCCCTCTATAGACACCCAGTCAGATAAAGGTCAGTACTAATGTCACCTATAGACCCCCAGTCTAATAAAGGTCAGTACTAATGTCACTCTATAGACACCCAGTCAGATAAAGATCAGTACTAATGTCACCTATAGACCCCCAGTCATATAAAGGTCAGTACTAATGTCACTCTATAGACACCCAGTCAGCTAAAGGTCAGTACTAATGTCCTTCTATAGACACCCAGTCAGATAAAGGTCATTACTAATGTCCCTCTATAGACACCCAGTCAGATAAAGGTCAGTACTAATGTCAGTCTATAGACACCCAGTCAGACAAAGATTTGAAATGTTTCTTGGATAGCATTGGGGCTAAAGGAGGTTTGGCCATCAGGTAGTCTAAAGATACCGTATATTATGTCCTCTCTTGGTGGGTAAAGACACTAATAATTCCTCCAATAAAATTCAGTTTTTTTATGTGGGCAAGGTCCCTGTTTAGCCCATTGGGTTATCTGTTAAAAAGAGTGGTGCAGAGACTGTGGGGGCTGTTAGCCTCCTTGTCCCCGTGTGGGCGTTTAGAATCCCGGCTGCTGCATGTTTCAGCTTTATTAAGGTGTAATTGTACAGCGTTTGACTCAAGTAGCTGCCTGTGCTTGGTCAGTTTGGCTTAATTGCTGGGCCCTTTTCCTGCCAAGATGGCGACCATCAGTCCATGGGCCTCTATGTCCCCTTCACTACCTTTGTCCCTGCTTGTGTGATTATTTGTTATATCTCCGACCCGTGGCCTTCTCAGGTCCCCCCCTCAATCTCTGAGTGTGGGTATGCGGGCTGGGGCGTTGAATCAGGCCTAACTTCTTCTCTGCTCGCTGCAAGATCAACAATACCTAATTTTTCAGGCATGTGTACATGCCTAATTTTTCTGGCCTCTGGTGCTGCACTGTGCCTTCAACAACCAAACCCCCCAAAAAGGCACATAACAGGGATTAAACTGATAGGAGTAGTACTACTTAACACACCACTCATATCTGGTGTAACAGTAGTGTACATTTAAAACAAAAAACATTTTTTCTACTGTAATAGATTGCATAGCAGTTAGTTGTCTGCAAGCGTGTGTGTCAGACCTACAGCGTCTACTCTGCCAACTTCTGCAAGTGCACAGTGCCACTCATGTCTGTTGTCACAGTAGCTTGCACGCATAGTACCAATCTGTCAAAACCTGTAATGATGAATGAGGTCTAGAGTAGCCTGGTTCCCTTATCCTCTACAGGTTGAGACCTAATGTTTGGGTGACTCCAGACCAACACATGAGTACAAGCAGCACACAAACTCAAAGCCGCCATCCTCCTCCTGGTGCAGCATCATAAGCCACATCAACCACTGCTGTCCTCCTTGCCCCCTCTCAACCATCCGCCACTCCGTCTCTCGCCTTGAGCAGTTCCTGCTCATCTGCCCATAGTCAGGTGCCTGTAAAGGACATGTTTGAGCGTAAGAAGCTAATGTCACAAAGTGCCCCAAAATTGAAGTGATACGACCAACAAAGCATCTTTTTCCATCTCCTGGTTCTAAAAATCCAGGCCTTATACACGCCCCCTGATAGGTGACGTAACAAGTATTAAACTGATAAGAGTAGTACTTACAAACACGCCACTCCTATCTGGTGGCACCTTTGACTGCACGTGCCGTGCCCCAAAATTGAAGTGATACGACCAACAAAGCATCTTTTTCCATCTCCTGGTTCTAAAAATCCAGGGCTTATACACGCCCCCTGATAGGTGACGTAACAAGTATTAAACTGATAAGAGTAGTACTTACAAACACGTCACTCCTATCTGGTGGCACCTTTGACTGCACGTGCCGTGCCCCAAAATTTAAGTGATACGACCAACAAAGCATATTTTTCCATCTCCTGGTTCTAAAAATCCAGGCCTTATACACGCCCCCTGATATGTGCTGTAACAGGTTTTAAACTGATAAGAGTAGTACTACTTAACACACCTTATAATAATGCAGAGAGAGACAATGTAGTGAGAGGAGTCTGAAGAAGAGGAGTCAGAGGAGGAAGGTGGCTTTGAGGAGGTGGAAGACCAAACACAGCAGGCGTCCCAGGGGGCTTGTTGTCACCTTTCGGGGACCCTTGGTGTTGTACGTGGCTGGGTGGAGGAAGAGACCTTCAATGACATCAGTGAGGACATGGAACGGGACATGGCTAGCTTGGTATCCAACCTTGTGCAAATGGGGAGTTTGCGGTTGTGCAAATGGACTGTTTGCGGTTGTTTGCGGTGCGTTAAACGGGGAGTTTGGTCTGTCACTGTGAAGCGGGTGTAACCCTTACACTACCTGATCGATACAACATCATACCTGATGTTTTAAAGCACGTTATTCCAAACAATTTAGGAATGTTAGGTAATTTATGCCCTTTATGGCTTAAAACCAGACTCTGTATCAACTATGTAATTTTCCGTGGGAGTTTTGCCATGGATCCCCCTCTGGCATGCCACAGTCCAGTTGTTAGACCCCTTGAAACAACTTTCCCATCACTATTGTGGCCAGAAAGAGTCCCTGTGGGTTTTAAAATTCGCCTGCCCATTGAAGTCTATGGTTGTTCGCCGATGTTCGCGAACATTTGCGGAGGTTCGCGTTCGCATCACTATTGGTAAGTATTCCTGCGCTACATTAGGTTTTCTTATTGGTAAATATTCATGCTCTACATTACGCTTTCTTATCATATACCGGCCCCAAATTCACTCCATTGTCTTTATCAGTATCTGAGGTCATGCTTTGGCCTTTCTAAGCCATATTTTTTTGCATTTCAGGCTAAATCTACTAATCTTTGACCTTTCAATAGCTTTCTATAAGTCCAAAACAACCTACCCTATATAATTCCTAAACTGGACTTCGTAGGCTTACCTCGTTCATGCATCCAATTCAGCCTTTGCAGGCCTTGTTTTTTATTACGTTTTCATAAACCTCTCCCCTTTACTTCACTCAGCCGTTGGCCCTCTAAGCAGGCTACATGAAGTGAGGGGCCTCATTCACCAAACACACTTCCATTTCACGCTTCCTACATGTCATAAATCAGCCTACTAGACACTGCCACTGGTTAACAACATTATGGCCGCTGATCGCCGTAGGAGAGCGACCCTCACACAACTACCAGGTATTTTCATTACCTGAATATATGTATATATATATATATATATATATATATATAAATACTAGCGACTTGCCCGTCAAAAAATGACGGCAATAGAATTGTAAGTCAGGGGATGCTGTTTGGCACACAAAGTAAGTGTTTTGGTTGTGTGACTACCTTCGGCGCTCATTGCGAGCCTCTGGGTTGGTGTATTTTTGGTTGTCAGAGCCGCTTTGGCGCTGATTGCAAGGTCCGCGCTGATGGTTTTTTGGCGGTCATTATGAGGAAGATTTGTTGTTGTGTGACTACCTTTGGAACTGATTGCGAGCCTCATGGTGAGCACCTTCGGGTTGTTGTTTTTTTGGTTCTCAGATCCCGTTTGGCACTGATTGGAAGGTCCATGCTGATCGCCTTTTGGCGCTCATTGCAAGTGTCTCCAGTGGTGTAGTTTTGGTCCTCTGAGCATCCTTGGCGCTCCTTGTGAGGCATGCAGTGAACGCCTTTGGTGTTTATTGGAATTGTGTGGTGTGGTGTTTTTAACATTTTTTCTCTATCTGTATTTTGTATTGATAATTAATTAATTAAACAAAAAAACAAAGTCAGAGGTGCTCATTAGAGAACGAACCAACCTTAATAGATTAGTTCTATGGCCATGATAAGCCACTCTGAGAGCAACCTCTTTTAGCTCACTTGTGCCCTTCACAGGGAGAAATATCCTGTAGTATATCAGTCTGGTCCCACTCAAAAGAGTGAGCCAGCCCCGAAATACCAGGCAATTATACCCTGAACAGGAGGAACAGCAAATTACAGACGCGTTTCGGCCTTTATGGGCCTTGTCAGTGAGGTGCAGCTGAACTCCCTAAGGCACAGTGAGCAAGGGGTCCACGTCTGGAATCCCCTATTACCCTTAGGGAGACTAAACCCTAAGGGTAATTTGCATAAACAAAAAAACAAAGTCAGAGGTGCTCATCAGAGAACGAACCAACCTTAATGGATTAGTTCTCACTGACGAGGCCCATAAAGGCCGAAACATGTCTGAGGTTTGTTGTTTCTCCTGTTCAGGGTAGAATTGCCTGGTATTTCTGGGCTGGGTCACTCTTTTGAGTGGGACCCGACTGATATACTACAGGATATTTCTCCCTGGGAAGGGCACAAGTGAGCTAAAAGAGGTTGCTTTCAGAGTGGCTTATCATGGCTATAGAACTAACCTATTAAGGTTGGTTTGTTCTCTGACTTTGTTGTTTTGTATAATTAATTAATTAATTAATTACTTCATAAATTAATATACTTTACCTATTTGTAATGAATATATGCAGCAAGCAATGTGCGAAGAGCTAACAATCTGTTTTGATGTTCCTGCAGCATACAATGGAGAATTTTTAGTGTTGGTGAGCTGAGGTGTAGGTGTCAGCAATGTGTGAAGTGTGTACTGTAAATAGGCTGCGTGCGCGAGGGAAGCCGTTTGTGTAGCTGTGTAGTTCCGCATTTTGTAATGTGAATGTTAGAATGTGTTAGGCGGCTTTGGATAATTTTGTGTCCTTCGTAATAGTGTATTTTCAACCTCGTATGGTCCTGTGTTAAAGTCATATATGTGTGGCGGTATTTTGCGTGTTTAGGGGTCGCAGAGTTTCTTTTTAGTTTTTTCGGCCTCCATTTTTTCTCTCGCTTTGGGAAATTGGACTTAAGTTGACTTGTAACCTCACTTCCAGATGTCCTGGGTGTCCCCCCTTGCTGTGTGTGATGTTTTTTATTTTTATTTTGTGTGTTTTTCGAATTGCGCAGTTTGGCCGTTAAGTTCTCACCACGAGGCTAGCAAACAGCTCCAAAGGTACTCGCACAACAAAAATACTTCCTCACAATGACCACCAAAAGACCATCAGCGCGGGCCTTGCAATCAGCACCAAATATGATATATACAGTGCCTTAGAAAAGTATTCACCCCCCTTGGCATTTTTCATGTTTTGTTACCTCACAACCTGGAATTAACATGGATTGTTTGAGGATTTGCATCATTTAATTTACAGAACATGCCAACAACTTTGCTTCATGATAAAAAAAAAAAAACATCTTCAAACAACAAATAGGACAAAATAACAGAAAAAGTCAATGTGCATAACTATTCACCACCCTAAAGTCAATACTTTTCTAGAGCCACCTTTTTGCGGCAATCCCAGCTCCAAGTCGCTTTGGATAAGTCTCTATGAGCTTGCCACATCTTACCACTGGGATTTTGGCCCATTCCTTCTTGCAAAACTGCTCTAGCTCCTTCAAGTTGGATGGTTTGTTCTTGTGAACAGCAATCTTTAAGTCTGACCACAGATTTTCTATTGGATTGAGGTCTGGGCTGTGACTCGGCGATTCCAACACATTTACATGTTTCCCCTTAAACCACTCAAGTGTTGGTTTAGCAGTGTGTTTGGGGTCATTGTCCTGCTGGAAGGTGAACCTCTGTCCTAGCCTCAAATCACGCACAGAGTGGTACAGGTTTTGCTCAAGAATATCCCTGTATTTAGCACCATTGATCTTTCCCTCACCTCTGACCAGTTTTCCAGTCCCGGCTGCTGAAAAACATCCCCCCAGCATGATGCTGCCACCACCATGTTTCTCTGTGGGGATGGTGTTCTTTGGGTAATGTGATGTGTTGGATTTGCACCAGACATAGGGTTTTCTTTGATGGCCAAAAAGTAAAATTTTAGTCTCATCAGACAAGAGCACCTTCCTCCAAACATTTTGGGAGTCTTCCACATCCCTTTTCGCAAACTCAAAATGTGCTATTTTGTTTTTTGCTGAAAGTAATTTCTTTCTACTTGACACTCTGCCATAAAGCCCAACTCTATGGAGCGTACAGCTTATTGTCGTCCTATGTACAGATACTCCAGTCTCTGCTGTGGAACTCTGCAGCTTCTCCAGGGTTACCTTAGGTCTCTGTGCTGCCTCTCTGATTAATGCCCTCCTTGCCCGGTCTGTGAGTTTTGGTGGGCGGCCGTCTCTTGGCAGGTTTGCTGTTGTGCCATGTTCTTTCCATTTGGTTATGATAGGTTTGATGGTGCTCCTGGATATTTTTTTTATAACTTAACCCTGACTTGTACTTCTCAACAACATTGTCCCTTACTTGTTTGGAGAGTTCCTTGGTCTTCATGGCGGTGTTTGGTTAGTGGTGCCTCTTGTTAGGTGTTGCAGCCTCTGGGGACTTTTAAAAAAAGGTGTGTATATGTAATGGCAGATCATGTGACACTTAGATTGCACACAGGTGGACATCATTTCAACAATTATGTGACATCTGAAGGTAATTGGTTGCACCAGAGCTTTTTATGGGCTTCATAACAAAGGGGGTGAATACATACAAACCATGCCTATTTTCTGTTTTCTATTTCAAAAAAATAGTTTTATATATATATTTTTCTCATTTCACTTCACTTAATTGGCATATTAAAATTCAGATTAACAAAACATTGAACTTAAGACTGTAATGTAACAAAATAGGTAAAAAGTCAAGGAGGGGTGAAAACTTTTGCAAGGCACTGTATATGTATATTCTATATATATATATATATATATATATATATATATATATACACATAATAGTGTAATTACTGTATTTCTCTGATTCTGAGCTGGAAGCAGGTTTTTTAACTTGTTTTAGACATTCAAATGTGAACACAGATGTACTATTTATATATGCACTAGGAAATTGGCCGTCAAAAATGGCGGGGCTAAAATGTAAGCCTGGCAATGCCGTTTGCCACACAAGACGGGGCTATGGCGCTCATCGTGAGCCCCGTGCTGAGCGGCTTTGGTGCTCATTGCAAGCCTCTCACCCTGTGTAGTTTATAGGCGGCGCGCTTGAGTGTTACTGTCTTGGGTTGTGTTACTGCCTTGGGATAAATGTTAGTGGCTTTGATTAAGTGTTACTGGCTTGCGTTAAGTGTTACTGCTTAGGGCTCGTCTTAAGTTCTAAGGGCAAGATTTATGACCTTCAGGCTAGTTTTATGTCCTTTGGCCTTGTTTTCGTCGTGTTGCGTTTTTTCAGCAGCCATTTTTTTGTCACTTAGGTGGTTTTCGATTGTGTAAAAATGGCAAATATGGCTCAAATTCACTTGCAACCTCACTCACAGGCTCCCTGCCTCTCCCACTGTGCTGTGTGTGAGTGTGGAAGTGAATTTGAGGCATATTGGTTGTTCTTTTCAGGTCTTTCGGGTTCAGTGGTTTAGCCGTTAAAGTCAGATTTTTGTGAGGCGCACCGTGTCGTAAATCCCACGTGCGCCGCTGGTGATGAGTCCTGCACTGAGCTTTGCAGCCTAAGTCTTACACCGCTGGTGGTGAGCACCTGCGGCGCTCATTGTCACCTAAGTCCTGCAGGCCTTGCAAACGACCAACATAAGCGTTCCCAACACTGACAACTATATATGTGGGCACACTGACATTAGAGCTCAGGCGACATGAGTTGACAAGCGCACGCACCAGCCTGTACAATGCTGTACTCAACCACTCACTCATTTGCTGCAGGACCCCCAAGTCCAGACTCTCTCTCTCTGTAGCCCCCCAGAACTCTCCACCACACTCACCCACCTGGTCCTTGCCCTGCTTTGCGTCTTTATGTGGAGGAAGGCCAAGGAGGTCCACGGGAGCTGGACACTAGAGGAGAGGGTGAGTGCAGCACTGTACTGGCGCGCTGGTGTGGGTGCGCACTGTTTTAATGTATTTTGAGCGCGCACACGACGGTATACACGTCTTCCCTCGCTCTAAAATTGTGCCACCACATATGTGACTAGGAAATTACCCATCAAAAATGACAGGAGTAAAATTGTAAGGCTAGCAATGCTGTTTGCCAAACAATGCGAGGCTATGTGCCCTCTGAGCACTCATTGCAAGCCTCTCCCTCGTTTTTAGAGTGTTACTACTTCTGTGTTCTTGGGTTGTGTTACTGTCTTGGGTTAAATGTTACTGCCTTGGGTTAAGTGTTAGTGGCTTGGGTTAAGTGTCACTGCCTTTATGTTAAATGTTAGTGGCTTGGATTAAATATTACTGGCTTTCGTTAAGTGTTACTGCTTAGGGCTATTTTTTACATTCTTCGGGCTAGTTTTAAGTCCTTGGGCCTCATTTTTGTCGTTTTTGTGTTTTTTCGGCAGCCATTTTTCTTCTCGCTTAGGCGATTTTCGATCGTGAAAAAAATGCAAATATGCTTCAAATTAACTCGCAACCTAACATGCTCCCTGTCTCTCCCACTGTAGTGGGTGTGGTAGTAAATTTTTAGGCATATTTGTTGTTGTCTTTTTCAGTCGTAATTTAGCGAGGCGCACAGTGCATGTACGGGTTTCGGACCTAAGTCGTATGGGTCGTAAGTCCCGCTTGCCTCAACTGCTCGCCTCGCTTCTCAAGGCTTGTATTGCAATGAGCGCCTTTGGCGCTCACTGCAGCCTAAGTCCTGCATAGTCGACGCCTCGCAAAGTATGACAAACATCGCAAGAGTTCCCCACACTGACAACTATATATATATATACTAGCGACTTGCCCGTCAAAATTGACGGCAATCAAATTTGAAGACTTGTAATGCTGTTTGCAACACAGTGCAAGACTCATCCCCCTCTACTTTACTGGGCTTGTGATGAGCGCCTTCGTCGATCATCATGGGCCTAGCAATGAGCGCCTTTGGCGCTCATTGCAAGTCTCTTCCCCCTCTACCTCTCCCCTCTCTACTTGACGGGAAGTGCTCAATGCAAGCTTCTTCCCCCCTCTACTCTCTTCCATGTGTCTCCTTCCCCCCCTATCCCTCCCTCTACCTTTCCCCCCTATACTTGACGGGAGATGCTCATTGCAAGCTTTTCCCCCCTCTACTTCCTCTCCCTCCCCTGTGTCTCTCCCTCCCTGCCCTGTGTCACCTTCCCCCCTCTGGCTCCCTTGTCTCTCCCCCTCCCTCTCTTGTGTCTCTTCCCCACCTCCCCCTCCCCTGTGTTTTCCCTCCTCCCCCTCCCCTGTGTCTCTCGCCCCTACCTGTTTCTCTCCCCCCTCCTCTTCATCCTCTCTCTCCCTCCCCTGTGTCTCTTTCCCCCTCTCCCTCCCCTGTGTCTCT
The DNA here is from genome assembly GCA_027410445.1 of Discoglossus pictus. Taxonomy (NCBI): domain Eukaryota; kingdom Metazoa; phylum Chordata; class Amphibia; order Anura; family Alytidae; genus Discoglossus; species Discoglossus pictus. The sequence continues at coordinate 23,402,879 of CM050163.1, read as the reverse complement.
TTCACCCTCTCCCTCCCCTGTGTCTCTTTCCCCCTCTCTCTCCCCTGTGTCTCTTTCCCCCTCTACCTTCCCTGTGTCTCTTTTCTCCTCCTCTCCCTCCCCTGAGTCTCTTCCCCCTCTACCTCCCCTGTGTCTATTCCCCCTCTACCTCCCCTGTGTCTCTTCCCCCTCTACCTCCCCTGTGTCTCTTCCTCCTCTACCTTCCCTGTGTCTCTTTTTTCTCCTCCTCTCCCTCCCCTGTGTCTCTCCCTCCACTGCGTCTCTTTCCCCTCTCTCCCCGGTGTCTCTTTTCCCCACTCTCCCTCCCCTCTGTTTCTTCCCCCTATCCCTCCCCTGTATCTATTCCCCCTCTACCTCCCCTGTGTCTCTTTTCTGCCCCTCTCCCTCCCTTGTGTCTCTCCCCCTCCTCTTCTCCCCTGTGTCTCTCTCCTCTCCCTCCCCTGTGTCTTTCTCCTCTCCTCGCCCTCCCCTGTGTCTTTCTCCTCTCCTCTCCTCTCCCTCCCATGTGTCTCTTTTCCCCTCCCTGTGTCTCCACCCCTCTCCCTCCCCTGTGTCTCTTTTCCCCCTCTCCCTCCCCTGTGTCTCTTTTCCCCCTCTCCCTCCCCTGTGTCTCTTTTTCCCCCCTCTCCCTCCCTGTGTCTCTTTTTCCCCCTCTCTTCCCCCTCTCCCTCCCCTGTGTCCTTTTTCTCCCCTGTGTCTCTCCCCTGTGTCTCCCTCCTCCTCTCCCTCCCCTGTGTCTTTTTTCCCCTCCCTCTCCTGTGTCTCTCCCCCCTCCCCCTCCCTCCCCTGTCTCTCTCCCCCCTCCCCCCTCTTTCTCCTGTGTCTCCCACCGTCTCCCTCACCTGTGTCTATTATGTTAATAAGTGTGTCTAAGTTTTGTGGATGAGTGTGTATGTGTATGTTATGAGACATGTATGTGTTTAGGGGTAATTGTCCATATATGAGTTATTAATGAGTGTTCATGTATGTTGGAGATGACACCGCATGTGTGCCTTGGGGATGAGGATGAGTGGTGTGTTTTGGTGATGAGTGTGCCAGATGTCATAGATGAGTGTACATGTGAGTTTGTGTAGTAAATGAGTGTGTGTGCGTGATGGGGATGAGGGTGAGTAGGTGTGTGCTGGGAATGTGGGTGTTGGGGATAAGTGGGTCACTCTGCAGCTCCTCTTTCCTCAGCACACCATGAACTCCCGCTCAGGGGAGGAGTTTGTGTGAGGGAGCCTGTCTCACCTCATGCATGGCGCGGGAGGTGTAACATCCCCAGCAGCAGCTTGAGCTTCACTGCCAAGGACAGGCTGTGAAAACACAGCTGCACGTTATCGATCACAGAGGCAGTGTGCAGACAGGCGATGCTCGGCCGCGTCCTGAAGGGACCCCTCGTGCTCGGTGCTTTCCGTCCTTACCACTCTGCTCCCGGTATTCCTGACTCGCCTCCCCGTTCTCCATCACTGGTTGCGTAGCAAGGCGAGCCATTAACTCAGAGCACTTAGACGACGAGCGGCAAAGGTGATCATTGCCTGCGAGACTCGTGAAGCGAGGTGAGCCGTAAACCAATAATACGCACACCACCTAGGCGATGAGCGCCAAAGGTGCTCTTTGCCTGTGAGCCTCGCAGTCGAGGTAATGAAACATGCGGGACGCCTCGAAACACTTACAAAGCGCAGGATCGCCTTAGGGTGCAGGCAGATAAAGAATGCGGGAGTTATGAAAAAAAATATTACGAGACGCGGCACTTATTAAAAAAAAATATGGCAGGAAAAATACGAAGAAAACGGCCGAACCGCGCAAACCAAAAATCAAGAAATATACTTAAACAAATACAACAAAAACATCACACACGGTGGAACGCAAATGTAAGTCGATTTTAGGCAGTTTCGCCTCTTGAAAATCAGCTAAGAAAGAAAAAAAATGAAATGAGGCTACACTACCTCGAATTGCGCAAAACACAGCCAGCGACGTACGAGGTAGAAAAATACTAATAGGAAGGACGCAAAATGCTTGCAAAATGCGTAGAACATAAACTATCACCGACATTTTACAACACTAATTTACACATTTACACATTAAGATTCTGAAATAGCGGATTTTCGCCTAAACCAACGTTTTTGTCCTGTGCACGCAGCCTATATATAGGGCACATTTTCCACAGAACTGACACTTTCTCCTCAGGTGATGACAGAGTGGACATTTTCTGCGGCCGGGAAATCCAAAGAGATTGTTAGCTCTTCAGGAAACTGATTGCTGAATATTAAATACAAATAGGTAAAGTATATTAATTTATATTAATAATCATTAATACATTATTATTCTTAAAAAAAAAAGTATATATTATTAGTTAAAAAAATTGTGCAACAAACGTATAATTTACACTTGCTTTAGTTTATCAATACTTTTTGTATTATATTAATTTATTAATTCACAGAATAATTAATTAGTAATGTGCTCTTTCTAATATATTTAGACATTGATTATCTAATTATTAATGTACATTATTTTATTAATTAATTTGTAATCATAATGAACAACAAATATTCGATATTTTGCAATGCCTTTAGTTTAGTTATATATTAATGCTTAGCTCTTTAGAATACATTTAGTCATTGATTAATTGTTTATTAATGTACATTAATTTATTAATTAGTAATATTACCAAAAAAATAAAAAATATGTATATTTTACTATGCACTAACATATCAGTGTTGCGGCTAATTGCCTCATAGGGATGAATGCAAATATTACAAATGCTTTCCATCTTATTTGACAGTTTCATCTTCTCAGCAGCTGACACAGAGAGTATCCTTTGAACAGCATAAAGATCACCTTAACAGGTATATCATTTAATTATGTTCTTATGGAACAAAAAAGGATTAAGTCTTTTTATTTTGGATTTGTTAGTATATTCTTATATTAATTAATTAATAATTAGTAACCATTACAATAAAAACTTACATTTTATACTACAATAAAAATAATAAAAAATTTAACCTGCACAAATATATATGCATTACTGCTCATTCATGTTCATTGCTTTTGGAACTATTAATTAATAATAATTAAACAAACAAACAAAAAATCATAATACATAAAAATATGTACATTTTACAAAGCAATTACATATCTGGAGTGCTTATGACTGACAGGGATAGGACCTTCAAAGCACTTCAATATTTAAAGCAGTTTCTTATATTCTGACGTGCTACATTTAATGTTATACTGCTTTGATTTATGAATATATTTATGATTATGTGTTTATGTTTTGCATCTATGCCAATTAAACATCATATTTCTGGGGCCTATCATTTTCTCAAGGAAAGACCAAGTGATGGAGACGTCAGTAGTTGGAAAGGTAAGACTTCCACAAACACACACATTTCCAGATTACTTACAAAGTATAATGAGCGATATAACATTCCAAATTATACCAATTAAAAAAAAAACATCAGGTCTTATAACAGTGCAATTTCATTTGCTTCTATGGGTGCTACATTAGCAGGAAATGTCCCAGGACATGATCCATATTGTTTTAGAGTTCAAGGACAAATTTGCCACCGCATTTCACATTTACACCCACAAGAAGGAGAGCAAAGGAAATTTCCACAGTTATATGTTTTAGATACAATGGAAGCTGTTGAACAACGGATAACGCTTCCAGAAAATAAACAGTGTTTGCGCATCGTCTTTGAAAAGCTGGATAAAATTATGACCAACAACCCATACAGTCATGCATACAAACAATTAGCACAGGTTGAAAAAGAACAGCAACATGCTGAAATACATCAATTGCCAATGCCAGGAGTAAATATGGTTTTAAAAAGAGATCGCAATACTGATCAAAGACGGTATAATTTACCAACCGTAAATGAGGTTGCCATGGTCTTTAAAAATGAGGATGGTGAACCACCTTTTCAGCGGGATATTAGAATATATCCACGCAATGAAGACCAACCTTTTATAAACATAAATATATTAAGTTGTAATTTGGATCCAATGACCTATCCCATTTTATTTCCAAATGGTGAGCCAGGATGGGAACTAAAATTACAAATGCAAAGTTATACCAATAGTAAAGTTCGTGTTAGATGCAATATATCTATGCTGGAATAAAAAGGGACACAAGCTGCTATTCGGGATCATTTTAATCCTTTTTTATGTGGGGGGAAACTCACACAACAATGGATTATTGATTCCTATCTACAATATGCAAGAAATTATATAATGATGCCATGGCTATTGTCACAAAATTTGGAAAACCAGATTTATTCATTACATTCACATGTAATGGCCAAAATACTTCTGACCGACCAGATTTAGTGGCAAAAATATCACATATTATAATTGTCTAACTACGAGACAGCGACTTTCTTTGCATGGTGCGAGGCGAGCCGTTAACGCGTAGCACTTAGCCGATGAACGCAAAAAATTACGAGATTAATGGCCGAACGCCAAAAATGAAAAAACACTAAAACACACTATATACACCGAATTTCTTTTTTAAAACTTCACAGACAGCACAGGGCAACTGCCAGGACGTCTGGTAGTGAGGTGGAACGAGAATTTAACTCAATTTAGACGATTTTAGCCACTTGGAAATCGCCTAAGCGAGGAAAAAAATGGCCACCGGAAAAAATTAAAACTAAGGCTATACGACCACGGACCGCTCAAAACACTGCCAAACGCGTAGCACTTTACACATCTAACTAGGACATACAAAATACACTATTACAAAAGCTGGAAAATGCTCACGAGCCGCGTAACACATTATTAAATAATTAATCTCTCTTTATCATGACTAATGAAGGTGCTCAGAGGACCAAAAGTACACAACAGGAGAGGCTCGCAATGAGCGCCGAAGGTCCTCACAGTATAAACCGGTTTACATTGTGTATCAAACAGCATTCCCAGCCTTACAATTTTATTGACCGTCATTTTTTGACGGGCAAGTAGCTAGTTCAAAATAAAACTCAACTCATTAATACATGATATAACTAAAGCACAGTTATTTGGAAAATGTGTGGCTTTTGTTTATGCCATTGAAATTAAAAAAAGAGGCCTGCCACATGCACACATACTTTTAATCCTGCAGGAAAAAGATAAATTGAATACTGCAAAGAGAGTGTGGATTTAGTAATTTCTGCTGAACTGCCACATCCAGAAAAAGATTCAAAACTTTATGAGATTGTAACACACAGAATGATTCATGGGCCATGTGGAGATATCAACTCAAATTCAACATGTTTCGAAAATAAAAAATGTACAAAATAATTTCCTAAACAATTTCAAAAGCAAACTTATGCTAAGTGTAATGGATACCCTTTGTATAAAAGAAGAGAAAAACAAACAGCTATTATCCATGGCCAAAAGATCGATAATAGATATGTAGTTCCATACAATCCACATTTGCTGATGAAGTACAATGCACACATAAATGTGGAAGCTTGCACTTCTAAATCCATCAAATATGTGTATAAATATATATACAAAGGATATGATGCAGCAACTGTTGTTGTGTAAGGTGCACAAAACAAAAAGGAAATTCCTATTTTACATGACGAACTTTCATGTTATTTAAATACTCGCCATGTCACTGCTCTGGAAGCAATGCAGCGTCTTCTGAAATTTGAGATGCATGATCGGTCACATGCTGTGTATCGATTAGCTGTCCATTTGCCACACAGTCAGTTTGTTTGCTTTACTGCCGGCAATGAAAGAACTGCATTAGCACAAAGTGAACATTGAGAAACAACACTTACTGCTTGGTTTCAATTAAACTGCCAGGACACTGAGGCCAGACAATTTTTATACATTGAGATTCCATATCACTATGTATTTGTAAATGGCTAATGGCGACAACGAAAAAGAGATACCAGGAATTTATACCGTCAGCCCAAGAGACATTGCATGTTTCAGTTTAAGATTACTTCTTTTACATGTTCCTGGTGCAGAAAGGTATGAACATTTACGCACAGTGAATGACATAGTTTATGATACTTTCCTATTAGCTGCAAGACATCAAAACTTCATAGCAGATGATACAGAATGGGAAAGGTGTCTGGAAGAAGCAGCACTATGTCAAATGCCAAGGAGAACAATTTGCATTCATTTGCATCTTTTGCAATGTACCTGATGCATTTGCTTTGTGGGAAACATTTAAATTAAATATGTGTGAAGACTTCTTGAAACGTTACAATGAGCCCATTGCACTCTTAAAAGCGTTAATGGAAAGTCAAGAAATATTTCTTGCTCATGGATTTGCCACACTTTTGTTAGGTGGCAGAACTGTGCATAGTGGATTTATACTGCCAGTTCCCATTTTAGAAACACCAGTGTCTGATATTTGACTGAATTCTTTAAAAGCAAAAAACATTAAAAAAAGTAAATTAATTATCATAGATGAGGCAACAATGATGTCATGTCATGTCATGTCATGCCTTGCAATGTATTGATAGATTATTGAAAGAAGTGATGGATAATAATTTGCCATTTGGTGGAAAGGTGATGTTGTTAGGAGGAGAGTTTAGGCAAACATTACCTGTTGTGCCAAATGGAAATAGGATTGACATCATTGAAACATTTATCAAAACAAGTAAAATGTGGAAAATATTTACACACCTCAAATTAGAATTAAATATGAGATCTGAAGGCTAAAATGAATTCAATGACTTTGCTCATTCAAATTGGAGAAGGAAAACATTCACAAATAAATGGTTTACCCAATGATAGCATTGAAATTCCATCACAAATGCTTTGCCAGGAATTACTCATATCAGCAATCTTTCTAAACACTCTCAATAATGACGATTACTCACATTGCACACAAATGATATTAACATCCAAAAATATAGATGCCTTGAATCTAAATAACAAATTTTTTTAATTCATCAACGCACCCCAAAATAATTATTATAGTGCAGATTTAGTTCTGGCTGATGATAAAGACAGTGGGCCTCATTCTATTATCGGCCGTAAATGGGCCGCAAGGCTGTGATTCCTTGCGGGGGTTCCGTTACCTTGCAATTCAATTATACGGCCCCGCAAGGATCTCCCCTTACGGCCGGCCGTAAGCTCCAAAATCTTTAAACGCAAAAATAAATTCAAGACGGCACTGTAAAGCTCTGTAAATGCTAGGGATCATATTGGGGGACATGAGGATTAATAGCAACCCCCTCTCAAGCTTGCACATCAGCCCAAATCCGATATTTTATTAACTGTTTAATTTCCGGCCGCAGCGTGGGCGGGTCTGAGGTGCTCCAAGCCCTCTGGACTTTTTACATGGATATTTGATGTAAATTAAAAAAAAAATATTTACGGATTTGAGTGTAGGGGAATGTTGTGCAATTTATGCTAACACCTACAATCACTTTATAGTCTCCTCAGAGTGCAGGATGGCTTTATTTTGGCTATATTATGTGCTTAAATGGTGCTAGTGGGACCTTTTTGCTGCAAGTAAGCTGCGGCTCGGTTTTAGCCTTGCAGAGAGGGTTCCCGGAGCAATAGAATAGCAACCAGGATTTTCTTGCCGCAAGAGATAGCAAGGCGCCGGCCGCAAGCCTGCCGGAATCCCCGGCCGGAGGGGAATAGAATAGGCAAATAGCTTGCGGCCGGTCCTTGCGGCCCGCATCTCCTACGTCCGTTAATAGAATGTGGCCCTGTGAATCTAACTTTAGTATAGAATTTATTCATTCTTTAACAGCATCTGGAATGCCACCACATGTTTTGCAATTGAAAAAAGGGGCAATTGTCATGCTATTGAGAAATATTAATCCAAAAAAAAGACTTTGTAATGGGACCAGATTAATTGTGCACAATTTAAAAGATTATTTTATACATGCAGAAATTATATCACCCATAAAGGTGAACGAGTTTTTATACTGTGGGTATTTTTTTACAGGAACCTGTTTTTGCATATGGACAACTCTATGTTGCTTTTTTAAGGTGCACAAATCCAGATGATATTAAAGTTTTAATTCAAGACAACCTAAGTCAGGGTGATCTATTACACGATGGAAGCATTTAAAAAAAAAAAAACATTGTGTACTATGAGGTTTTGTAAACATATAGAATAGTGGTTTCATTTCCAGGAAGAAATTTAATGTCACTTGGGCTCTTTTTAGAGGACCACTTTTTCACATACGAAACTCTATGTAGTATTTTACAAAACTACAACAATAACGGAAAAAAAACAGGAAAAATAAACACCAACAATAAACAGTTCTAATATCCCATAGACAAAATTAAAAGTCTGCTGGGCTATTTTTAAGGGAACCACTTGGACATGCAAAAACAAAGTATTGGAATGTCTTGGAAGTGGCCTTTTGCCAGGATCGGCCCCGCAAAACAGTTACGTTGCATTTTATTACTTTTACTGTTTCAATTTTAAAACATTAACTTCATGTTTGTAATGTTAAAATTGTTTTTAAAAGGTCACAAAAGTTGTTTCATTGTATGTAATTAAGAGTTCATGTTAGTAGGAGGATGATCATTTGTTGTAAACATCAAATGTATTATTAAACACAGAGTATTGATCCAGGGAGTAATCAGATCGCCAGTAAATAGGGTCAGCAAGGAATTTATTTTTTCCCCTCTTTAATACAATTGGCTAAGTTTTCATGGGGTTTTTACTGTTTGCCTTCCTCTGGATTCAATACCTATGTGGTTTAACAGTACTTTAAATACAAGTAGCATATTACAAAGCTTTATGTAATGGTTTAATATTCTCATTGATATAAAGTTTACCTACTGTTATGTTATGCATCCATACATCAGATTTTAAAAATGTTAGTATTGTTAATAAAATGGTTCACTAATGATTCAAATATAACTTGAATGTTGCAAAGCATTTCTGTAATCTTTTACAACAATTTGTTCATACAAACTCCATCCTTTGTTACATTATTCCTGCTTACGTGAAGATAAAAAAGTTTAATATGGTTAAAAAATTATCGTTTACCAGTTGTTGAAATACAAGTTTACTGTTTAAAAAAAAACAAAGAAAAGTTATTATAATTATTGTACTTCTTTCGACATAAGAAAAAGGTTAAGAGTGTCAGAGACTCACATTGTGTGGCAAACAGCATTTAAAATGTTATTGACCGTCATTTTTTGACGGGCAAGTCGCTAGTGTATTTATATATATATACTAGCGACTTGCCCGTCAAAAAATGAAGGTCAATAAAAGAAAGTGTTGAAATGCTGTTTGCCACACAATATGAGTGTACTGTGTGCCTCAACTGTATAGATCCCTCTAACACAGTAATGAACGCATGTAATAACACTAAGTGCCATGAGGGTCATCCAGGACCCTCATGACCCAAAGTGTAAGCACTACACCATTTTAACCCGGTCACTTATGGCGGTCTATCCAGACCCTCATAAGCCTCTATTTAATTCCATCAGTCCCATAAGGGTATATTATGACCATTATGGGCCTGTTACAACCCAACATTAACCACATAAGTGCCATGATGGTCCTCTAGGACCATCATGACACTAAGTATAAACACTACACTGCACTATACCCCCCAATAAAACATAAAATATTGACTAAACACCCTCTACACTAACCTATTAACACCTACACTACCTACCTACCCCCTAATAACTCCCTTCCCACCACTGTAATTACAGAAATCAAAAAAAACTAAAGTAATCAAAAATCAAAAATCTACATTACATAAAATAGAAAAACCTAAAATCACCAAAACTAAAAAATGTACATTACAGAAAAAAATAATACATTACAACCCCCCCACTGCAGGAAAAAACAAATTACACACCTGAAAAGGAAATACGTATAATACATACAATACAATACAATACAATTAAATACAATAAAATACAATTAGATACAATGCAATTAGATACAATACAATACAATTAAATACAATACAATACATCCCTATCTAATATACATCCCCCTATGAAATATACATCCACCTATGAAATATACATCCCACTATCTAATATACAATACTATCTATCTAATATACATCCCCTATCTATCTATCTATCTATCTATCTATCTAATCTACAATAAATACTATGGGCCTCATTCTATTAGCGGCCGTAGACGCTGCGGGGCCGCAAGGACCGGCCGCAAGCTATTCGGCTATTCTATTCCCCTCCGGCCGGGGGTTCCGGCAGGCTTGCGGCCGGTGCCTTGCTATCCCTTGCGGCCGTTCGCGCCGGAGGAAAGCCTTTGATCTAAAACGTCCGCAAGAGATTCGGCCTCAAGAAAATCCTATTTGCTATTCTATTGCTCCGGGAACCCTCTCTGCAAGGCTAAAACCGAGCCGCCGCTTACTTGCAGGAAAGAGGTCCTGCTAGCACCAATTAAGCACAAAATATAGCCCAAATAAAGCCATCCTGCAGTTTGAGGAGACTATAAAGTGATTTTAGGTGTTAGCAAAAATAGCACAACATTCCCCTATACTCAAATCCGTAAATATTTTTTTTTTTAATATATGTCAAATATCCATGTAAAAAGTCCATAGGGCTTGGAGCACCTCAGACCCGCCCACGCTGCGGCCGGAAAATAAACAGTTAATGTAAACTCGGGTTTGGGCTGATGTGCAAGCTTGAGAGTGGGTTACTATTAATCCTCATGTCCCCCAATATGATCCCTAGCATTTACAGAGCTGCACAGTGCTGTCTTCAATTTATTTTTGACTTTTAAGATTTCAGAGCTTACGGCCGGTTGCAAGATTTACAGCCGGCCGTAAGAGGAGATCCTAAAAAAAACGACACACATCCGCCCTGGTGGATGTCCCCGCTGCTAATGAGTTTCCTACGGAGTGTTCCAGAATAAAATTGGCAAGTGCGGCTTCTGATTGGCTGAATTTGATAGACAGCGTTTTAAGCCAATGAGAAGACGCCAATTGTGAACCAATGAGAAAGGGATACACCCTAAAATACCACGCTGATTGGATAACGCACCTGTCAATCTTTATTTGAACCAATCCGAAGGCTTTATTGCCATCAGCCAATCACAATGGAATACACCCCCACGTATTGATTGGTGAAGACATCTGCCCATTGGCTGTAATACTGATTGACATTGACAATAGCAAATCCTTCAACAATCAGTACGTAAGGGTGTATTCCATTGTGATTGGCTATTGTCAGTGCAACCAATCATAATACGCAGATGCCTCCAGCCAATCACTGTGTGGGGGTATATTCCATTGTGATTGGCTGAAGGCATCTGCGCCTTGTGATAGGTTTAAATAAAGATTGACAGGTGCATTATCCAATAAGGGTGGGATTTTAGGGTGTATCCCTTTCTGATTGTCTCACACATTGGTGCCTCCTGATTGGGTGAATTTGATAGACAGCGTTTTCAACCTATTAGAAGGCGCCATTGCCTATTTTCTTCCGGAAAAGTCTCCGTGAGTACGGATGTAAGTCCTTTTTTTTTTTTTTTTTTTTTTACAGGGCGTGGCAGAAGAGGAGCAAGAGGAGGCCGGAGACATTGCGGGGAGGTAAGTACAATGTAGATTATGTTTATTTTATTTTGTTTTTATGTTTATGTATGTGTGCTAATGTTATGTTTTTTTTAACAGGTGCCGCGCCGAAGCAGAAGAAAAGAATAAGGACAGGACATGTATATTAGATAGATAGAATGTATTGTATATTAGATAGGGGTATATTGTATTGTATTGTATTTAATTGTATGTATTGTATGTATTTGTATTGTATTGTAATATATTATATGTATTATATTGTATGTATTGTATGTATTTGTATTATATGTATTTCCTTTTCAGGTGTGTCATTTTTTTTTCTGTAGTGGTGGGGGGGGGGGTTGTAATGTTTTTTTTTATTTTCTGTAATGTTCCTTTTTTCATTTTTTTGTGACAGGTTTTTTTTGTTTTCTGTAATGTAGTTTTTTAATTTTTTTGTGATTTAGGTTATTTATTTTATGTAATGTAGATTTTTTTTATTTTTTGTGACTTTAGGCTTTTTTATTTTCTGTAATTAGAGTGGTGGGGGTTATTAGGGGGTAGGTAGTGTAGGTGTTAATAGGTTAGTGTAGAGGGTGTTTAGTTGATATTTAATGTTTTATTGGGGGGTATAGTGCAGTGTAGTGTTTATACTTAGTGTCATAATCGTCTTTGAGGACCAATATGGCACTTATGTGGTTAATGTTGGGTTGTAACAGGCCCATAATGGTCTTAATATACCCTTATGGGATTGATGGGGTTAAATATAGGCTTATGAGGGTCTGTATGGACCCCCATGAGTGACAGGGTTAATTAGCGGCTTAAGGGGGTCTGTATCGACCCCCATGAGTGAGGGGGTTAATTAAGGGCTTATGGGGGGCTGTATTGACCCTCCTGAGTGACGGGGTAAATTAATGGTTTATGGGGGTCTGTATTGACCTCCATGAGTGAGAAGGTTAATTAAGTGCTTATGGGGGTCTCTATTGACCCCCATGAGTGACAGGGTTAATGAAGGGCTTATGGGGGTCTATATTGACCCCCATGAATGACAGGGTTAATTAGGGGTTTATGGGGGTCTGTATTGACCCCCATGAGTGACAGGGTTAATGAAGGGCTTATGGGGGTCTATATTGCCCCCATGAATGCCAGGGTTAATTAGGGTTTATGGGGGTCTGTATTGACCCCCATGAGTGAGGGGGTTTATTAAGTGCTTATGGGGGTCTGTATTGACCCCCATGAGTGACAGGGTTAATGAAGGGCTTATGGGGGTCTATATTGACCCCCATGAGTGAGGGAGTAATGAAGTGCTTATGGGGGTCTGTATTGACCCCCAGAGTGACAGGGTTAATGAAGCGCTTATGGGGGCCTGTATTGACTCCCATGAGTGACAGGGTTAATGAAGGGCTTATGGGGGTCTGTATTGACCCCCATGAGAGACAGGGTTAATGAAGGGCTTATAGGGGTCTATATTGACCCCCATGAGTGACAGGGTTAATTAGAGGTTTATGGGGGTCTGTATTGACCCCCCCATGAGTGACAGGGTATATTTGTTTTCTTTTATAACGGGTCCTTTAAGGACCTTTACAGTCCTTTAAGGACCTGTAACGCTGGAATTTTGAATTAATGTGGGGTTAATGCAGGTCTCCGAACTTATCTCGGATCCCATGGGGTTAATGCAGGTTTCCGAGCTTATCTCGGATTCCTTCTTGGGTAAGTTGTACGTGGCTGGGCTGTGAGCCTTGTTTTCGTTTTTTTCGTCTGCCATTTGTTCTCTCGCTTGGTGGAGTTTCGTGTGTCTGAACTCGGGAATTTGGACCTAAATGGAGGTGTAACTTCACTTTCAAAGGTCCTGGATGCCCCCCCCCTTGCTATGGGTAAGCTTTTTATGTATTTTTTGTGAGTATTTGGTGTGTTTTGACTTTTTAGGTGCGAGCGGTTCAGCCGTTATAGTTGTATTTTTCGTGCGTGTGGGTGTTTGTTACGTTAAGGTTGGTTCCGGGGTCGTTTTTTTTTCTAAGTCGTGCGTGTGTGAGCCTCCTCCTCCGCAAATGCGGACCCTTGCTTCGTGTGGGTGCGCATTTGCGAAAAAACACAGCCGACGTTGGAGCCTCCACCTTCCGCAAATGTGGAGCAAACTGCATCCCTCGCTTCGCAAGGGAAGCAGTTCTTGCGAGCTCGCTTCGCGAGGTCGCAAAGCGTGACAACGTCTTGTAGTTTGACAACTATTATATGTGACTAACGTATTGCCCGTCAAAAAATGACGGCAATGAGATGTGTATGTTTGGAAAGTTGTATAGTTATTAATATAGATATGGAATTGTAAGGTAGCTAATGGTGTTTTGTGTGTAGTACTGAAATATATAACTCCAAGTAATAAATAATTAATAAATGAATATACTTTACCAATTTTTATGCATTGTGTTGAAGAGCTGACAATCTGTAGTGATGTTGCTGCAGCATTAGTGGTGTGGAGCTGCTGTGTAAGCGTGATGAACGTGTGCAGTGCAATAGTGTGCGTGCGCGAGCCAAAACCGTTAGCGTAGTTGTTTACTTCCGAATTATCGTAAAATGGCGGGTAATGTGTGGTATGCGTCTTAGCGGATCATCCGTACGTGATTTAATGGCCGGTAATGTGTGGTATGCGTCTTATCGGATTATCCGTACGTGTTTTCCGTGGTTATAGTGCTGTAGCCTCGTTTTCGTTTTTTTCGGCCGCCATTTTTTCTCTCGCTTTGATAATTTTTTAGTGTCTAAACTGTTTTATTTTTAGCTAAATGAAGGTGTAACTTGGTTTCTTGAGGTCGTGGATGCTCCCTCTTGCTGTCGGTAAGCTTTTTATGTATGTGCTGTGTGTATTTATTGTGTTTGTATTTTTTTTTATGTTCGCGAGTTGCGGCCGTATTTTTTTGCTACGCTCATCGCTAAGCCCGCTAAATCGTACGGACCACGCAAACAGCGTGACGACGACTCGTAGCAGGACAATTATAATATGTGATATATATATATATATATATATATATATATATATATATACACATATATATATATATATGTAAATATATACATACATATATATATATATATATAAATATATATATATATATATATATATATATATGTATGTATATATTTACATATGTGTGTGTGTGTACAGCGCCTGCTATCTCTAAAAGCAGACAGCGCTGCTGGAGTTAACCCTGAGCTCCAGACAGGAAGCTGAGATTACACGGCAGGAAGTCTAAGCCCGCCCCTGCACCAGAACACAGAGGAGGGAGAGATAATTAGCATGAGAGGAAGTCTTCCCCT
>CM050163.1:23373135-23385635 GCA_027410445.1 Discoglossus pictus | reverse complement strand
CAGAGAGGAGAGCTGTGTCCCACAGAGCGAGGAGCTGTGTCCCACAGAGCGAGGAGCTGTGTCACACAGAGCGAGGAGCTGTGTCCCAGGGAGCGGAGCTGTGACCCAGAGAGGAGCGGTGTCCCAGAGGTTGCTGGAGGTGGCGACCCAATCTCACCAGTAAAGAGACTGTTTACTTCCTGACCACAAGGTGGCACTACTCCCAAGTTTAAAGGACTGTATATACCTGGCCACAAGGTGGCATTCTCCCACCTCACGGAGACATAATTGTTTGTTTTCCGTTAATTTAAGCAGAGCTACTGCTACAGCCGTTATTTTCTTTTCTGTAAATAAACCAATTTGCTGCACTTCCAAGCCGTATCAGCCCTCATTTCAAGAAACCACCGCTATACGCGGCCATCCTGATCACACTGGTGTCATTTGTGGGATTGAAAAATGTCTGTGTTGAAGAAGACAGCCCACCGTACAGCATAAATATGGAGGAGGCCTTTAAAGCTTTTATAGAAGCCCAGCAGGTGATGAACAAACAGCAAGCCGAGTTGAACAGAGTGCTGGCTGCTAAGCTTGGTCAGAGCCAGTCAGAAAAGAGAGAAATGATTGCAGAGCATAGCATCCAAGCCGCAAAAGAGGAAGATAAAGGTTTTGGAGAGGTTACTGCAAGATTTAGAGAGGCCACAGAGAAATGGAAGTCGACAGGGTCCAAATGAGAGAGTCTCTAGAAGCACAGAAAGTGCAGCTGCAGCGACTGAGGTCTACAGAGAACAATGTGGATTCAAAATCAAGCAGGGTTATGAACCCTAATTGCTTTCTAAAGAAAATGACAGCTCAGGATGATGTAGAAACCTACCTCCTGAATTTTGAGAAGATTGCTACCAGGGAAGGTTGGCCTAAACAGCATTGGGCCACAGTCCTGGGTCCCTATCTGTGTGGAGAAGCACAGGAAGCGTATGGGGTTTTGCCTGAAGAAATGGCAACCAATTATTGCACCCTGAAAGAGGAGATCCTTGACCGTATAGGAGTAAAGAAAGTACAGAGCGCGCACCCCTGGAATTTTTTTGCCAGACCTGCGTATCGCTACCCAAGAGACATACTTGTCGGGCCAAGTCTAAGACACCATTTCCCTGTTAAGGGAAGGCCAACCAAACCTGACCTAGAAGTAAACAAGAAGAAAGAGAGTGGAAAAAGCCACCTGGTGCAGTACCATGAGTGGGACGGCAGGAGCTGCGAGTGAGGCCGTAGAAGGCTCCCAAGCGCCCGCAGAGTCGGAGAGAGCGCCCGCAGAGTCGGAGAGAGCGCCCGCAGAGTCGGAGAGAGCGCCCGCAGAGTCGGAGAGAGCGCCCGCAGAGTCGGAGAGAGCGCCCGCAGAGTCGGAGAGAGCGCCCGCAGAGTCGGAGAGAGCGCCCGCAGAGTCGGAGAGGTCGCTGAGAGCCCCAAAGAGGTCGCTGAGAGAACAAAAGAGCCTGCTGGTGCAGATAGAATGGCCTTAGAGGAGGAGAAACAGCGGTTTTTAAGGCTCCAAAGACAAGCCCACGATAAAATGAGGCCAGAGTATATCCCTGAATGGCGGAGGAAGCCTACGTTCGAGGACTACCGAGTGTCCTACAGGAATGAGAAATTGATGTCTATTTGGGAGCGGAGGAAATGTCCCCCAAAGCCTAAGCTGAACTATTCAGTGGTGTGGGAGCGGCCGCACAGTGATAAAGAGGAGAACATCTCTAAATTTCGACAGAAGCCCCGACGAATACAACTGTTGACATTAGACAGTGGGGAAAGTGACAAAGAGGCGTCTAATGGAGACCAGCTAGAAAGTGTTGCTAGGCCAGTGTCCGATGTGAACACCTTAGAAAAGACTGTTCCTGTATCAAAACTGGAGCACACGCCACTTAATGAAGCTGGACAAGCTGCACAGGCAGAAGGATTTGATGATGACTCTGATGAACCAACCGTAGTTCCGCTGGTTGAGTTTGTTGTGGCTAAGCAAGCAAAGGAACTTCAGTTGTCTACAAACAAAAATAAACTTGAAACTGAGAATGTTCTAACCCATGAGGTAGAGTTAACTTCAGGAGCATTACCAGCTCTGGAGGAGGCAATCAAAATCTTGTGTGCTGAAGAGACCACTGAAATGTTGTCGGCGGTTCCCCAATTAGAAGAGTCACCTGCAACAACAGATGAAGCTACACATGTGCCAGAGGAAAGCGACAATGCCAAGAGGGTGGAAGAACAACAGAAGCCTTCAAGCAGTGGCAGAAAGTACAAAGCTGTCTGTAGAAGCAGAAACTGTACATCATGTAGTAGACATTATTGAAACGAATACTGTGGACTTTGAAATTATTGACACAACGGAAAATGTGCCATCACTTGACGAACAACTCCCTGAAATCATCCCTGCTGATGGTAAAGAAGAAGAATTTACATATCTGATGGAGGAGGCAGCAAAGGAAGTGCCTGCAGAAAGCATTCATGATTTCTTCAAGCGTCGGCCAAGGCCACCTTGCGAAGGGAATGACTTGCAGCTTATTAAATCAACAAAGTATCCGCCATGCAGTTTGGAACATAAGATGGTCATTAGTGATAAAAAAGAAGTCAAAACAAGAGACTCTGCTCCAGCAGAAAAAAATAAAGTGAATGCAAATAGTTCCACCCAAGCATCACAGGCTTGTACGGGCGAGGTATTAGAAGGAACTAAAGTTGGAGGAAGTGAGCCTGCCAAGAGTTCTGATGAGCCACCCAGGGCTTGGCACACAGTGGATTCGGAGGACCAGGTGGAAAAGCCAGAGTCCATTCCGAGGCCTGTAAGTGTAGATGTAGATCCTACTTGTGAAATCCAGCAGGAAATCCCTGTGCCCCTACTGGATTCTCAGACTGTTGAGGAGACATCTAAATATCCGGTACCAAAACAACATAAAGCAAAGCTTTCCAAGCTGGAAAAGCCCTGTGTTCCTGGAGTAGACCTCTTCTTAAAGCCCTGTTGGTGCCCCGATGATGGCTCATTTGTTAAGTTGGATGAACATAAGCAAAATAAAGAACTAGAAGTTTGGAAAGAGCGTTTTCTGAAGCACTCCCTGCATAAAGCCAAGCCTGTGTTTGAGAGGAAAGTTAACCTAAATATCGTCCGCAAAGGGACAACGGCAGATGGAAAGGAGGAGCTAAAGGCAGATGTGGTATCTGTCATTGTGTCTGCTGAAACAACTGATGAGATAATTCAGAGAAAGCCAGTTGAAAAGCTCCCAATTCTTAAAGCAAAGCTGCAGGAAGCAATGAAACGGCATCATACTGAAGAGCGGCAGAAGCGCCAGGCTTTGTTTAAGTTGGACAAGGAAGGTGGCCGTGAAGTTGAGGATGACGAGGGAAACACTGAGACTGTAGTAGATCTCCTGGGAGTTGAAGTTAATGAAGAGATTGGAAATGAGTACGGGCTCGAAGAGAGTGCAACGGATATTGTTATATCTGTACCCAGACATGTGACTACAGAGTCCATCGCAAGGCTGTTCGAGGACAGCGCTACAAAGTTGAGAGATTCACTCCTTCCTGATAAAGGCGACACACATGAAGGAGGCCAACAGACCAGTAAGGAAATGAGAAGATGGATTTACAGGCGGCCACGATCTCAGCCTGCTACCTCAATGCGGACGGCACAGAGCGAGGAGTTCTTGAGTGGTGAGCGACCCTACCGGATGTCCGGCCTCTCGGCATGTCGCCCAACACCATGTTGTTGAGCTGAGGGGGGGGTGTGTGTGATCGTTTGCTCCTTTGAAGTGATGACAAGCAAGTGGAGTGTGAGTTCTTGACAGAAGTGAAGGAGTTAAAACTTCTGAAGAACTCCTAATTGGAGCAACTTCCCTTTAAAAGATTGGAAAGCAGACATGGAAAGGGGGGGAGGGGCTGACTAGGCCCTAGGCAGGTGTGCTGCTGAGAGGAACAAGCACAGAGTGGAAGGTGATCTGCTGTGGAAGTACAGTGAAGTTTGTAAACTACCCTGTAAAGGATTGCCTAAGTGACTGTTACTGGGAGAACGGGGACTACAGCAAGTGGTGTGAGCTGGAAGAGTGACTTCAGACCCAGGAGGTGAAGTTACAAGGAAGCCAAGTAAGTGAAGGGGATTTGTGAGGATATCCAGGCAGAGTTTGCCTTAAAGGCCTAAGCACGGCTGTAGCTGAAGTATTATGCCCCAGGGAAGAAGTGAAGTAAAAGAGAAGATAATACAAGTTTGTGTATGCAAGGGTCCCTGGGGTGAAGCATACAGGAGAGACGGGCGGGCCCTATGCTTCACCCGCAGCTGTGTCCTACCGAGAGAGGGGCTGTGTCCCACAGAGCGAGAGAGGGGCTGTGTCCCACAGAGCGAGAGAGGAGCTGTGTCCCACAGAGCGAGAGAGGAGCTGTGTCCCACAGAGCGAGAGAGGAGCTGTGTCCCACAGAGCGAGAGAGGAGCTGTGTCCCACAGAGCGAGAGAGGAGCTGTGTCCCACAGAGCGAGAGAGGAGCTGTGTCCCACAGAGCGAGAGAGGAGCTGTGTCCCACAGAGCGATAGAGGAGCTGTGTCCCAGAGAGGAGAGCTGTCTCCCAGAGAGGAGAGCTGTGTCCCACAGAGTGAGGAGCTGTGTCCCACAGAGCGAGAGAGGAGCGGTGTCCCACAGAGCGAGAGAGGAGCTGTGTCCCACAGAGCGAGAGAGGAGCTGTGTCCCACAGAGCGAGAGAGGAGCTGTGTCCCACAGAGCGATAGAGGAGCTGTGTCCCAGAGAGGAGAGCTGTCTCCCAGAGAGGAGAGCTGTGTCCCACAGAGTGAGGAGCTGTGTCCCACAGAGCGAGAGAGGAGCGGTGTCCCACAGAGCGAGAGAGGAGTTGTGTCCCACAGAGCGAGAGAGGAGAGCTGTGTCCTACAGAGAGAGGGGCTGTGTCCCACAGAGCGAGAGAGGAGCGGTGTCCCACAGAGCGAGAGAGGAGCTGTGTCCCACAGAGCGAGAGAGGAGCTGTGTCCCACAGAGCGAGAGAGGAGCTGTGTCCCACAGAGCGAGGAGAGCTGTGTCCCAGGGAGCGGAGCTGTGACCCAGAGGTTGCTGGAGGTGGCGACCCAATCTCACCAGTAAAGAGACGGTTTACTTCCTGACCACAAGGTGGCACTACTCCCAAGTTTAAAGGACTGTATATACCTGGCCACAAGGTGGCATTCTCCCACCTCACGGAGACATAATTGTTTGTTTTCCGTTAATTTAAGCAGAGCTACTGCTACAGCCGTTATTTTCTTTTCTGTAAATAAACCAATTTGCTGCACTTCCAAGCCGTATCAGCCCTCATTTCAAGAAACCACCGCTATACGCGGCCATCCTGATCACAATATATATATATATATATATATATATATATATAATTATTAAATAAAAAACGTTCATGTGCAATTTTTATTGTGAATTCCCTACCCGGCTTGCTCTTGAGTGATTAAAAAGAAGTTAAAAATAAAAGTTAATAAAAAATTGTAAACCCTACTGGTAAAGAATATGTATGAGGTTTGCTACCAACTGGCTAGACTGCCTATAAGAGAAAGCTTTATACCAGAACTTTGTGTTGGTGTATTATTTCTCTAAGGTGTGCACACTATATAAATACTGGTAATTTGGCCAGGGACAGATATCTCTGGAAAATAGTTTGATATTTACTAAATCACTGCCTATAAGTAATGTGATATTCTGTGAATGGAATAGGGGTGAAGATAGAGGCTCAATGGCCAGATATATACGTGATAGGAAGGTATGGGGAATAAGGATCTGGAAGTGAAAATACTATATTGCTATGTGACCAATAGCTAAAATGTGTCCTAAAAATTAAAGTGGAGAGATATGTCTATGACTATAATTGTATATAATAGTGAAAAATGCCAGAATCTAGCAATGGCAAGTGCTGGGAATCAATGTGTAAAGTGCTGTGTGCTAATAAAAATTATAATATATAGTGTTGAGGGTAGATGAGGTACTATGAAATAACACTTTAAGTGGCCAAAATGATGATAAAAATCCTTAGTGATAAGGGATAGCCAGAAAAAATCGTGAATTATCCTCATATAAACAAAAAATTTGTAAATCATTGGATAAACAAAAAATAGAAAAATAATATTAATTACTGTGGGTTTATATTAAAAACTTTTATATTAAAAAGTATCAACCAGTGCCTTAAAGGCTATTCAGTATGTGGACTGAACCAATGTAATGAGGACTTATAGTTGCAGATATATCAGTGTGTATATAGAACCATATATAATTCTATATATATAAAAGCCACTAAATCTCTACAAGGTCTTAATATACCCCTTTATTTACACCAAAAATTGTGCAAGCAAAGTTGGTCATGGGGGTATTACCCTAATAAGGTGACCAAGAGATATGGGCCTTAGTTAAGGAGAATAGTCATGTATCTCCCAAATAGTCAAAACAATTGTATATACAAAAGGAAGAAAGCCATAAAGGCTCTTACTCACTGTGTCTCAATTGCAAAACGCCTCTAGGTCCACAAACTGATATCTGGTTGACCACAAACGTGATATGGCTTTTGCCTGACCGGTTTCGTTACCAATATGGTAACTTTCTCAAAGGCTGCCACTTCTTTTGTTTGCCCTTCGCGGGCTTTTTAAAGTGTTATTTCATAATACCTCATCTACCCTCAACACTATATATTATAATTTTTATTAGCACAGAGCACTTTACACATTGATTCCCAGCACTTGCCATTGCTAGATTCTGGCATTTTTCACTATTATATACAATTATAGTCATAGACATATCTCTCCACTTTAATTTTTAGGACACATTTTAGCTATTGGTCACATAGCAATATAGTATTTTCACTTCCAGATCCTTATTCCCCATACCTTCCTATCACGTATATATCTGGCCATTGGGCCTCTATCTTCACCCCTATTCCATTCACAGAATATCACATTACTTATAGGCAGTCTAGCCAGTTGGTAGCAAACCTCATACATATTCTTTACCAGTAGGGTTTACAATTTTTTATTAACTTTTATTTTTAACTTTTTTTTTATCACTCAAGAGCAAGCCGGGTAGGCAGCTCACAATAAAAATTGCACATGAACGTTTTTTATTTAATAATTATATTACTATACCTATCAGGTGTTAAGCACCAACTCTGAACAAATTATATGATCTATCAAACATTGGTTTAATCCAAACTCCAAATTTATTAAATTAAAGTCCACGCCACCCAAAGACGATTTAAAATGGCCACTACTAACACAAATATATGGGACCCATGCAAACTACAGCTAGAAGCTGAAAAAGCCTTTAGCTTAGAAAGTGAAATTCCTAAAAGCAAACCCAATGAAAACCTTCTAATGGTTTATAAAACATTACAAAAAGTCTTTAGACGCCAAGTACGTACAATATGGGAGATTACAAGTCTCCAAAATTATATTAAAAACAATATTGTCCCAAGGGGACTAAGAACACAATTGGTACCAGCTGATCATCTAATAGAACCAAAATTCATACAGGACTGGCTTGCAATCGTGAATAAAAGCTCTCAAGATCTTATGTCTCTAATCCCTGTAAAAGAAAAATCAAACCTGTAATGCCTCAACAAAGAAATGGAGAAATTATTCCAGGAATTCATTAAATTAAATGAACAACCAGAATTTGAAAAGCTTAACAAAAGACTGGAGGAAAATATAGAAAAATATAAAAAAAGAACTAAGTATAAGAAAACATAATAAATTTCTAAGAGACAAACAAGACTTTAATTTCAAAAGAGCCTATAAAGTGGAATTCATACATAAACCACGAGAAGATCAAGATCCAAGTTCATCAGAATACTCAGAACAAGAGGAAAATGCAACCACATCTGATGAAAGAAGGCTATCATGTCATCCAAATTTTCCAAAGGCAGGGATGTTTACCAGATCACTACTAGGAAACAAGGAAAATCCCAGTTTACCACCCGCTGATTTTTTAGGCAGGGGGCGAGGGCGAAGACCCACAAGAGCCAAGAAAAGCAGAGGGAAAGGAAGAGCAAAGGGGAACAGAGAAGAATCAGGTCAATATCCCTACCCTCCAAAGGAATAATAATAGAATCAAATATGGATGAAATAAGACTTTTTTAAAAAATGAGCAATATAATGAGGAAACTGAGAATGACAATATGAATATATCATATCAAAAAACTGAAGAATATTCAAAAAGCAGCATAAAACACAAAATTGTTGGCAATGAAATGACTATAAAAAAGAATTTGGAACAAATGATTACAAAAAACCACAACAAGTCTAAAAAGGTTATCAACAAAGAAGGTGATAAAGGAAAATTACATGATGAGACTACATTAGGTGCAAAAAGAAAAAATCAAATTATAAATCTTTCCAAATTGCAACTTAATGTAGAACATATCAATTTGCTTGAAAAGGGTCTTTCATTTGTACCATCACAAAATTCAGAATTGTTCACGAACATAAAAGATCTCAATTTGTTTACCAGGAAACTTGCACTCAGAAAATACTTTATAGAAAAAAAGATAAAACAAATGGAAGCACTAGGACTCCCCTATGAAGACAATATTGTCCTTTAGAATCTTGTGGACCTATTAAAAGAAAGTGAAATGATCAACAATAAAAATCAAATAGACATGTCTAAATATGTCAGTAAAAGTAGATTCATGCCAGTGATCAAGGACAACATTGAGATATTTCTCAAATTTGTCATAGCAGACTTAGAATTACTATATGTTAAAAGAAAGAAGAATTTCAATGAAATAGGAAATCTATCGAAGAAAGAATGGAATGCATTGATGGATCTTCAAGCAAGCAACATTGAAATAAAGTCTGCAGATAAAGGGGGTAACACAGTTCTCATGGAGAAAGACAACTACCAGAGCATGTGTTTAAAAATCCTAGATGACCGCAGCACTTATGAGGTACTGCAAACAAATCCAGCTGTAACATATTATAAAGAGCTAAAAATAATTTTGTCACAAGCTCAAGAAAAAAATCTTATTTCTGAAAAGAATCTTAAATATTTACTGCCGAATTGCCCAGTAATAGCCACATTTTATGCTTTGCCCAAAATCCACAAAAAAACAGTCCCAATACCTGGAAGGCCAATTATTTCCGGCAATGGTAACCTAACGGAAAGAATAAGCCGTCTGGTGGATGATAACCTAAAGGAATTAGTTGTGACGCTACCTTCCTTTATTAAAGATACCTCAGATGTACTTAGAAGTTTAGACAACATCCACATACCATCAACTGCCTACTTAGCAAGCATAGATGTGGAGCAACTTTACAGTAGGATACCACATCATCTAGGCATAAGTGCAGTTAAACATTTTCTGAGTGCAAAAAGAGTTGAACAAGAAGAATGGAATAACTTTCTGTTACGCCTACTCAACTTTATACTCACTAAAAATTTCTTTATATTTGACAAAAAATGGTATAGACAAATCAGGGGCACAGCAATGGGAACATCATGTGCCCCAAATTATGCCAACTTGTTCCTAGGATATTGGGAACAAACTACAGTTTTTGCAAACAAAAATGAGAACTATACCAAGGACATATTGCTGTGGCAGAGATACATCGATGATGTTCTCATAATTTGGACTGGATCCAAAAGGAACTTCCAAAATTTTGTGAACAACCTCAACGACAATGATATGAATTTGAAATTCACATATACGATCGATGAGCAGGCTCTAGAATTTCTAGACCTTTACATTAAAAAGGATAATTATGGAAACCTCCACACAACAATGTTAAGGAAAAGCACTGCAACCAATTCATTGCTTGATTGGAAGAGTGAGCACCCTTTGCCCCTCAAACGACGAATACCAACAGGGCAATATATCCGCCTGAGGAGAAATTGTGACACAATTGAAGATTTTAAAATTCAGGCAAAAGAACTAAGGGAACGCTTTAAAAATAGGGGTTATCCAAACAGAGTGCTGAAATGTGCTTATAAGAATGCACTAGAAAAACAGAGACCACAACTTCTCTATAAGAACAAAGGAAACACGACGGAACAAGAACAAGAGGAAGAGCAAATCAGATGTATTCTCACTTTTGGTACAAATAGTACAGCTATACATGCCATATTGGCTAAACATTGGCATCATCTTAAAGAAGACCCTACGCTGAATAAAGTTATATCTGAAAGAGCATCTGTCACATATAGACGTGGAACCAGTTTAAGAGAAAAGCTAACTCATAGCCATTTCTCAAAAGACAAAGAACAGAACTGGCTAAAAGCTACGAATGGGCTATTTCAATGTGGACACTGTAAGGCATGCAAATTTATTGCAGTAGAGAAATATTTTGAACATCCACAAACAAAGAGAAAATACCCTATAAAGAGGTTTTACAACTGTATATCCACGTCATTGATATATGTGGCAGTCTGCAAATGTGAAAAAATTTATGTGGGAAAGACAGACAGACAATTGAGGCGAAGAATACTCGAGCATATAGGATCAATTAGAAATGAACTTGATACACCAGTCTCGAAACACATGCGACTGTACCATCCCGAAGATCCAAATTGCTTAAAGTTTCATGTAATTGATGGTATACACTTAGGACCCAGAGGTGGTGATAGTGGCAAAAGGCTACTACAGTTGGAATGTAGATGGATCTATGCTTTGAGAGCACTCGGTCCAAATGGTCTCAATGAAGATTCCTTGTACTCAGCCTTTCTATAATAATTATTTTGGTATTTATATATACTTTTGTCATTCTAATTCTCCTCTCCCAAATTCGTATCGTCCAGATATAATCATAATTATTACAAAAAACGTTTTTTATCATAACCAAGAGCTGTTTAATTCCACGATATAGACTTTAAGTCCCCATTTATAGCCTTTATTCATATATATATTTTGATAGAATTTCTAAAAAATGCACTTAAATATCTTTTTTATTGAAGAACAAATATCTCTAAGACCTATTGGTATAACATCATTTAGATACATAAGTCATCTTAATTTACACACGTATCTTAATAGCCTTAACAGTTATTAAATGAGATATGAATATTAGTCTTCATATAAATTTAGAGTAATAAAAGTTATATATATAAAAGTTTATCCTTAAGATGACCCTAAGAAAGTTTATACATTTATTTATATTTTCAATATTTATATATTTATTTAATTTTTTTTTAATAACTCACATATTTTATACTATCGTCACATTTATGCTATTATCATATACTGTCCCATGGATGCAGTAACAAACTATAGAATATGGTTTTATTCCATTTCTATTACTAGGAAGTGGCGTAAGATAATAGAATAATAAATGCAAATCTAGATATGAATATTAAGGCACTGTACTAGAAAATCGCACAGTTTAGGGATCCAAGTAGCAATAAGTTTTGCATAAGCTTCCATTGGTGTGTTTGATAGAATTAGTGGTGTTGATAATGGCAACTTACACAATTAAGCTGTCCCTCAGCGGAGTAATGTGATGCAGGGCGATCAGATGACAACAAGTGAACTTCTGTACAAGAGCGTCCAATGAAACGCTCTCAAACCTCAGTCCATACATAGGCCAATTGAGACGAACGCACACCCACGTCTGCTTAGTTACTAATTAACATGCGTCATGACGTCATATGACGAGACGCTCGTATCGGCCGCATCCAATTACATTCTTTGGGGGGGCGTGGCCTCCGTTCAATAAAAAGCCCGCGAAGGGCAAACAAAAGAAGTGGCAACCTTTGAGAAAGTTACCATATTGGTAACGAAACCGGTCAGGCAAAAGCCATATCACGTTTGTGGTCAACCAGATATTAGTTTGTGTACCTAGAGGCGTTTTGCAATTGAGACACAGTGAGTAAGAGCCTTTATGGCTTTCTTCCTTTTGTATATACAATTGTTTTGACTATTTGGGAGATACATGACTATTCTCCTTAACTAAGGCCCATATCTCTTGGTCACCTTATTAGGGTAATACCCCCATGACCAACTTTGCTTGCACAATTTTTGGTGTAAATAAAGGGGTATATTAAGACCTTGTAGAGATTTAGTGGCTTTTATATATATAGAATTATATATGGTTCTATATACACACTGATATATCTGCAACTATAAGTCCTCATTACATTGGTTCAGTCCACATACTGAATAGCCTTTAAGGCACTGGTTGATACTTTTTAATATAAAAGTTTTTAATATAAACCCACAGTAATTAATATTATTTTTCTATTTTTTGTTTATCCAATGATTTACAAATTTTTTGTTTATATGAGGATAATTCACGATTTTTTCTGGCTATCCCTTATCACTAAGGTTTTTTATCATCATTTTGGCCACTTAAAGTGTTATTTCATAGTACCTCATCTACCCTCAACACTATATATTATAATTTTTATTAGCACACAGCACTTTACACATTGATTCCCAGCACTTGCCATTGCTAGATTCTGGCATTTTTCACTATTATATACAATTATAGTCATAGACATATCTCTCCACTTTAATTTTTAGGACACATTTTAGCTATTGGTCACA
>CM050163.1:23365635-23368135 GCA_027410445.1 Discoglossus pictus | reverse complement strand
CTTTTTTTAGGCTTCTTTTCAGCCTTTGCATTTTAGATTTTCTACATCATCATTATTTTTTTCATCATTTTTTTCACACTTTGGACTCCTTTATCACTATTGTTTTTTGATCTACTACCATTGTGTTTCTATTCTTTGCACCTTGAGTTTGGGACACTAAGGGGTGTTCTTCTTTCACTCCTTTTCCTCGCCTTCCCTCCCCCCCCCCCTTCTTCTTTTGTTTGTTTCTTCACCTTTTTCTTCTCTATTCACTTTCACACACCTTGCTACCAGCAAGCCATTTCAGCCTTCTTTTAGCTATCATTCTCACTTTTGTCACTTTTGGACTGGCTTTTCGCTAGCTCCACTTTTCACTTCATTGCACTTCACTTCTCTTCATTTTCACTCTGCTTTAAGCCAATGTCTTCCTTTTTTGTTTCCTATTTTTCCGTCTCACTCACCCGTGCACTTGCACGCACCTTCCCCCCATCTCTTTCTTTTTCTCTCCCCTTTGCGTTCCACCCTGCACGGTTGGGTTGGTGCTTTTGTCTAGTATTTATATACATTTATTGACATTGATCGTTTTTTTCATTTTTTCATTTTCTATTTTTATTGTTGTTTCTTTAGTGTTCTCGCTGGGGATTTCGCCGCCTTTTTGGTTTTAACTTTTACCATTAAACTTTTTACATTTTATCTTTATTATTTTTCTCACCTCCCCGTGAGCATATTTAACCCCTGTTTAGCCTCTGTGTACCCCACTTTTTATCTTCTAGCTTATCGCTATTTCTAGGTGTTTTAGTCACCAGGGACCTTCGCTGTGGTCCCAACTGTGTTTGTGGTTATTTTCCACATTCCACTTTTTGTCTTTGTTTGTACCCTTACTGGTGGTTTACTCCACTTTTCAGCAACGAGTGCAATAATTCCACTGTTTATTACACTTTCATTCTTATATAGGAACCTTTCTGATTTTACTGTGTTACCTTTTTCCCTTCCCCTCCTGTTTCCATCTCTGTCCTTTTGCCACTCTATTCCCATGGCTACCTCCACCAGAGAGCTATGGAACCTCAACATGTTACAAGAGGAAGCAGCGGCCATATTTCAGCAGGGTGCACAACAATTGTCTACATCCACTAACGATCTAAACGATCTGTCCCGTGAAGCGTTTAAGGCGCTACGCCATGAAATAAGAACTATCTGGGAGATTTCTAGTCTGGACAATTATATTAAGCACAAGATTATCCCCAGAGGTCTTCGCATTCAGCTAATTCCAGCAGTCCATCTGATGGACACATCCTTTACTCAAAAATGGTTGGAAATTGTCAACAAATGTTCACTTGAGCTAATGTCGTTGATCTTAGAACAAGAGAAATTAAACCTAACTCCAATTGTTGCTAGAACTGGACACCTACAAACCGAATTTTCGAAATTTGAGGACAAGCAAGACTATGAGTCCACTCTTATAAAACTCAATGAGCAAATTGATAAGTTCAAAAGCGAATTAGCCATGCGTAAACACCAGAAATTTCTGCGGGACAGAACAGATTTCCACCAGGAGACTGCCTACAGACTTAATAGATACAAAAAACAGGACATGGCAAACACAGATGTGAGCTCTTCGGATGTTTCGGAAAATGAAAGCACGCTATCTGCAACTAATACTATCAACCGTGACACACAAGAGCATAGCAGAATACAAACCAGATGGCCACGTGTCAATAACTCTCAAGCGGATAAAATTACTTTTTTAGACAAGGGGCGAGACCCAAGACCACCAAAGCTCAAAGGGATCAGACGCAAGGGACGCCCAGCAGGTTCAAAAAAACGCAACTGACTACAAACAGTATATCAGCTGTCAAAGGAGATACAATCTCTTTTGGCAGCCCCTCTAGCGATATATCTCAATTAGCTTCTAACCCTACTAAGCTGTCTGAAACAAATATCCACAATACCCGAGTAATTAATCTCTCAAATATGATACTTGATACAAATCATATTAACATACTCTCAAGAGGACTCACTTTTGTACCTACAGAATACACAAGTACATTCTCAATAATTAAAGATCTGAATTTATTTGTTCGGAAGCTAGCCCTAAGGAAACATCATTCAGAGAGAAAAAGAAAACACATGTCCAACCTTAATCTGGTTACCCAAGATTTTGATGCTTTCCAAAATCTAATGGGATTGCTCAATGAAGTCGAAACTGACGATCACATTGATGAAATCCTGAAAGCTCATTTTAAGCATAAAAATAAATTTACTCCAGACTTCAAGAATTATGTCAACCTTGAATTGTTCTTAAAGCTTGTCACCAATGACATTGAAACAGCATGTCTTTCATCTCGTCCTTCTATTAGTAATCTCTTGGACAGTGAAAATATTGCTCTTGCTGAGATAACAGACAACAAAAGTATCATAGTCAAACCTGACGATAAAGGAGGCAACATTGTTGTAATGGAGAAAGACAACTATCTCAAAATGTGCCTCCGTATTCTACAGGATTCTAATACATATGAAATTT
>CM050163.1:23355635-23360635 GCA_027410445.1 Discoglossus pictus | reverse complement strand
TATGATTGTCTAGACAAGTATATAGAAATGAATTATTATTATTATCCATTATATTATTATTGATATTGAATATACTTTTCAATGTCCTTTGATTTAGGTGTATATTTTGTATTTTTATATATATGATGTAATTGTTGATGCATCTGTTTACATGATATATTGATTCCAGATTCAAAATATACACTCAGATATAGATGTCATTGTATGTATCAAAGCAAATACCTTAAATAAATGGGGTGAAGGTGAAGCCATCATTTAAACCCCAAGGTTTTTTGGTTTTAAGTGTGAAAATCCAGTAGGCCTCCTTTTTTAATAGTTCCTTGTCAGTATTTCCTCTTCTAATATTTTTTTTAATGCCGTCAATGGCTATAAAAGATATATTGTTAAGGTTACCATTATGTTGAGAGTTTACATGGTTGGCCACTGGTGTGTCATATTCTTTACTGATGCTGTATATGTGTTCCAATATTCTGCGCCTAAATTCTCTACAGGTTTTGCCTATGTATTTCATCCCACATTTGCAAATCATGAGATATATAACCCCTACAGTTTTACACGTCATTAGGTGTTGAATTTTAAAATTTTCAGTTCCATCTTTTGAGGGGAATGTTTTGGTGGTATTGACATATTTACATGCTTTGCATGATAGGCATTTGTAACAGCCTTTTGTTTTGTTTAGCCAGGTGTTATTCTTAGTGCTTTCTAGATGGCTTCTAGATAGCATATCTCTCAGGTTAGTTGATCTTCTACTAGTAATTTGGGCCTGGTTGCTTAAAAATGGTTTTAAGTCTTCATCATCTAATAAAATCTTCCAATGATCATTAAATATTTTTCTTATTTCATGCCATTTGCCATTGTAAGTGCCTATACACCTGACCACTTCTTCTTGCTGTTTATTCTTATTCAATAGCAGTTGGTCTCTATCTACTGCTTTGGCCCTTTGATATGCTCTCTTTAGGGGTTTGTTCTTATATCCCCTTTCCTTAAAGCGATGTTGTAACTCTCTGGCTTCCATCTCAAAATCAGTTTGGTTGGAGCAATTTCTTTTGATTCTTAAATATTGCCCCACCGGTATCCCTTCAATTAATGATTTTGGGTGGCTGCTGTTAGCCTGTAAAAGACTATTCGTGGCTGTAGGTTTTCTGTATGTGGTAGTTTGAAGTTTGCCATTGTCTGACTTGACTATTTTTAAATCCAAGAAAGTGATTTCATTCTCACTTTTTTCTGAGGTTAGATATAGGCCCATGTTGTTATTATTGAGTATATCAATAAAGTCCTTTAAATCCTTCTGACTTCCATTCCATACTACCAAAATATCATCTATAAATCTCATCCATAATTCAATATGCTTGGTGTATTGATCTAATTGGTCAGTGAATACCATTTGCTCTTCCCACCAGCCTAAATATAAATTTGCGTATGTGGGAGCACATGCTGTGCCCATGGCTGTGCCACATATTTGCTGGTAAAATTTATTGAGAAAAACAAAATAATTATGAGTTAATGCGAACTCTAGTAGATTTAATATAAACTCATTGTGATTAGAGTATTGGGTGCCTCTTTTAAATAAGAAGTAACTCACTGCTTCTATGCCTCTTTGATGTTGTATGTTTGTATAAAGAGATTCAACATCTAGAGATACCAAAAGTGCCTTTTTGTTAACTGAAATATCATTTAGTTTCAATAGAACATCTTTTGTATCTCTTACATGTGATGCTAGTGTGATCACAAAATCTTGTAACATAGAGTCCACATATTTGCTAGGATTCTCTGTGATACTCTCAATCCCTGACACAATTGGTCTACCCGGAGGTTTTTTAGGGTTCTTGTGTATTTTGGGGATGGTGTAGAAGGTTGCTATTTTTGGGTTCTGATTTAGGAGATAGTCGAATTCAGATTTGCATATAACTTTTGTATTTAGGCCTTTTGTTAGAATTTCTTTGAGTTCCTCAATAAAATCATCAGTTGGATCTTTTTCTAGTTTTTTATAACTTTTTTTGTCTTTGAGGAGTCTTTCACATTCCAAGATGTATTCAGTTTTGTCAAGTATGACTATATTGCCACCTTTATCTGAATTTCTAATGATAATATTTTTATCTTGTTGTAGTTGGTTTAATGCCATTCTTTCAGTTTTCGTTAAATTACAATTGGCATTCCTTTTATCTGAAATGTTTGTCATATCTCGAACCACATTGTTAACAAATAGCTCTATATTTGGACTTATACTTAAAGGTGGTGTGTATTTGCTTTGTGGTTTAAAAGCAGAGTACGGCCCTGTGGATTGAAATTCTTCATTTTCTGCCAATAGATTTTCAAGACTTCTCAAAGTCTTAGAATGCAAGGGTTCTGTTTGAGTTGTGTTCCTCTTATTTTTAGAGAAGAACTTTTTTAAGGCTAATTTTCTGGCAAATAAATGAATGTCCTTTACCCATTCAAAGAGGTTAAAGTCCCCTGTAGGTGAAAAATTTAGGCCATTCTTGAGAACTGCTAGGTGGTCGTCTGATAAAATCTTGGTTGATAAATTGAATATTTGCAAAGAATCTAATTCTTTCGTGTTCTTTTTTGTTGGGGTCTGTATGTATCTTGATTTTTTCTTCTTACCCCTTCTGATCCTCCTCTTAAATCTAAAAAAGTTTTGGTTGGTCTTTTTGCCATTTGGAGGTTTGTTAGTCCTTGTCTGTCATTAGTTTCTAAGTCAGACCATTCAGATTCAGACGTGTTGTTATCAACGTGTGTTTTAGGGATAAATTGTTTTCTAGATCTTCTAAAGATGTTTCCACTTTGGAAATCATTTAAATCCCTATGGAATTTCTTTTGTTTTCTATCAACCAACATTTTTTTGAAATTCTCTATGTCCTTTTGTAGTTTATTTTCTAATTCAATAAAGTTGGGGTCTGTATTGTGTTCTCTTATTCTTTCCACCTCTTTTTTCAGTTGTGGATCTAACTCTTTCAATTGTGATTGTTCCCATTCCAAAATTAAAGTCATGAGTTCTTTGGAACATCTCAACAGTACAGAGTCCCATTTCTTAACAAATTCTTCAGGTAGGCCTTGAATTGTGGGGAATAGATTAATACGTAATCCTCTGGGTACTAGATTGTTTGCCAGATAATTTTCTAAACTCGCTATCTCCCACCATATTCTATATTGTTGTTTATATAATTTGTTCAGTTCAAAGAACTGATTCCTTAATAGGGGCTCTTTATGTTGTCCCAAATTAGAATCTTTGCTAAATATATTTTTGGCCTCATTGAGCCAACTTTCTTGATTCCAATTCTGGAATAGGAAACCTGTTGTTGGTTCCATATTTATTATTAGTGTATATAAATACCTGAGCTTAACACCTTAGATAGAACTTAGTTCATAAATAATAGTCGGTACAAAGTGAGGTAGATAGGTGGCTCAAGGTATAAAAAAGATTCTGGGATAGAAGTAAGGGGTGCTACTTGAGGATATAATACACTAAATAGCAAAAAATAGAGGACAGAACAAGTATCCTTTGATTATTAGTGCACACCCTAGGCCCTGGTAACAATATAGAGCAAAAATAATTTAATTATAAAACTTAGCATTTATTAGATAATTTAAAAAGTATTAAAATATGAAAATTCTGACGAGATATATTAGGTAGGGGAATGAACAATAGTAAGGACTTCCTAGTTTTTGGTATAAATAGGAAAAGTGGAGATAGGATCTCTATCCTCTGGTCTCAAGTGATAGTATAATAAAGTGCATAAAGTGAACAAAGTGCATATAATATAGTGGAATACTAGTGAATAGCAATGACATAGGTCTGGAACTGAGGTCTATGTAATTGCACCAGTATGTATTGCCACTAGCCAAACAAAAGTGACTAGTGCTTATAGTGATAAATGAGGGTATTGCACTTGAGTATATTGCACTTTTTAGTGATTGAAGTATTCCAGTATAAAGTGTATAGTGCCAATATTGGTTTATTAAATAAATAAATGAATATTATATAGTAAGGTACAATAAAGTGCCAGTGCTGCCTGAGGATAATGGGATCTATCAATGCTTATATTGTATCCTGTATTCTTTGGAAGGTCCTTTTACCACTAAAATAGTGAAATTATATATTCCCCTACTCTATCTGAGGAGCCAAGATGTCCAATTACACCCACATAGTAGTATTGCTTTTGTAATAATTCTTAGTATTTTTCATTTGCATGTGGAAGGTGTATTGGGTGATTATTAGGGGGGTCAGTCTATATGTTGCCCGAGCACCTTAGCTCCAGACAACTTGCCTCGCGTCGCCTATGCGTCGGCGTGTGACGTCATAGGGCGGCGTCGCGGCGTTGTACGTGCAACCCGACGCACGTTTCTAAGGATTTCATCAGGGGTTACCGGAAGAATGTCAGAAGAGCTATTTATGCTCACTGGTTGCCTTAGCAACCTCTAAATTTAAAAGAAAATATTTAAACGGGGATAATAATAAAAACATAAAATTATAATGCATATATGTAATGGGTTGGACTTGGAGAAAAGAAACTTGCATCATATTGGCTTTATTATACCACAATAGTGAGATCGGCCAGAATAATAGCCAAAAAGTATTTAATATATATTTAAAGCTGCATTTGACATTGAATATGTATGTCAATAAAAAATATGTTTATTTGAGGTATCTATTATTAATGTCAATGATTGTTATTTACCAAGAGAATACATTTTAGTTCTCTATGATTGTCTAGACAAGTATATAGAAATGAATTATTATTATTATCCATTATATTATTATTGATATTGAATATACTTTTCAATGTCCTTTGATTTAGGTGTATATTTTGTATTTTTATATATATGATGTAATTGTTGATGCATCTGTTTACATGATATATTGATTCCAGATTCAAAATATACACTCAGATATAGATGTCATTGTATGTATCAAAGCAAATACCTTAAATAAATGGGGTGAAGGTGAAGCCATCATTTAAACCCCAAGGTTTTTTGGTTTTAAGTGTGAAAATCCAGTAGGC
>CM050163.1:23348135-23350635 GCA_027410445.1 Discoglossus pictus | reverse complement strand
TATATATATATATATAAATATGTATATATATATGTATATGTATATATGTTTATATGTATATGTATATGTGTATATATATATATATATATATATATATATATAAACATGTATATATATATATATATATATATATATATATATATATATATAAAAAAAAATGAGATGAGCACCTCTGACTTTGTTGTTCTGTATATGCAAATTACCCTTAGGGTTTAGTCTCCCTAAGGGTAATAGGGGATTCCAGACGTGGACCCCTTGCTCACTGTGCGAGGCAAATAAAGGCCGAAACGCGTCTGGTGTTTGCTGTTTTTCCTGTTCAGGGTAGAATTGCCTGGTATTTTGGGGCTGGCTCACTCTTTTGAGTGGGACCAGACTGATATACTACAGGATATTTCTCCCTGTGAAGGGCGCAAGTGAGCTAAAAGAGGTTGCTCTCAGAGTGGCTTATCATGGCTATAGAACTAACCTATTAAGGTTGGTTCGTTCTCTGATGTGCACCTCTGACTTTGTTGTTCTATATATATGTATATAATATATGTGCGTGTGTGTGTATATGTATATATATATATATATATATATATATATATATATATATATATATAATGTATATAGTGGATATAAAAAGTCTACACACCATGTTAAAATGTCAGGTTTCTGTGCTGTAAAAAAAATTAGACAACGATAAATCATGTCAGAACTTTTTCCACCTTTAATGTGACCTATAAACTGTACAACTCAATTGAAAAACAAACTTAAATCTTTTAGGTGGAGGGAAGAAAAATAATAAAATAAAAATAATGTGGTTGCATAAGTCTGCACACCCTCTTATAACTGGGGATGTAGCTGTGTTCAGAATTAAGCAATCACATTCCAAATCGTGTTAAATAGGAGTCAGCATACACCTGCCATCATTTAAAGTGCCTCTGATTAACCCCAAAGAAATTTCAGCTGCTCTAGTTGGTCTTTCCTGAAATTCTATTAGTCGCATCCCACAGCAAAAGCCATGGTCCACAGAGAGCTTCCAAAGCATCAGAGGGATCTCATTGTTAAAAGGTATCAGTCAGGATAAGGGTACAAAATAATTTCCAAGGCATTAGATATACTATGGAACACAGTGAAGAGAGTCATCATCAAGTGGAGAAAATATGGCACAACAGTGACATTACCAAGAACTGGAGCTCCCTCCAAAATTGATGAAAAGACGAGAATAAAACTGGTCTGGGAGGCTACCAAGAGGCCTACAGCAACATTAAAGGAGCTGGAGGAATATCTGGCAAGTACTGGCTGTGTGGTACATGTGACAACAATCTCCCATATTCTTCATATGTCTGGGCTATGGAGTAGAGTGGCAAGACGAAAGCCTTTTCTTATGAAGAAAAACATCCAAGCCAGGCTACATTTTGCAAAAACACATCTAAAGTCTCCCAAAAGCATGTGGGAAAAGGTGTTATGGTCTGATGAAACCAAGGTTGAACTTTTTGGCCATAATTCCAAAAGATATCTTTGGCGCAAAAACAACACTGCACATCACCAAAAGAACACCATACCCACAGTGAAGCATGGTAGTGGCAGCATCATGCTTTGGGGCTGTTTTTCTTCAGCTGGAACTTAGCCTTAGTAAAGATAAAGGGAATTATGAACAGTTCCAAATACCAGTCAATATTGTCACAAAACCTTCAGGGTTCTGCTAGAAAGCTGAACATGAAAAGGAACATCATCTTTCAGCATGACAAACGACCCAAAGCATACATCCAAATCAACAAAGGAATGGCTTCACCAGAAGAAGATTAAAGTTTTGGAATGGCCCAGCCAGAGCCCAGACCTGAATCCGATTGTGGGGTGATCTGAAGAGGGCTGTGCACAGGAGATGCCGTCACAATCTGACAGATTTGGAGTGTTTTTGCAAAGAAGAGTGGGCAAATCTTGCCAAGTCAAAATGTGCCATGCTGATAGACTCATACCCAAAAAGACTGAGTGCTGTAATAAAATCAAAAGGTGCTTCAACAAAGTATTAGTTTAAGGGTGTGCATACTTATGCAACCATATTATTTTATTTTTATATTTTTTCTTCCCTCTACCTAAAAGATTTCAGTTTGTTTTTCAATTGAGTTGTACAGTTTATAGAACACATTAAAGGTGGAAAAAGTTCTGAAATGATTTATCTTTGTCTCATTTTTTTACAGCATAGAAACCTGACATTTTAACAGGGGTGTGTAGACTTTTTATATCCACTGTATATATATATATATATATATACATATATATATATATATATATATATATATATATATATATATATACATATATATGTATATATGTTTATTGGACAAACATATTCATAGGTTTCATGACGAGCTTTCGAGAGCGTTCCTCTCTTTGTAGAGTCAGAGTCAATACTGATTATAGATTCACAAATACAGCAAAAATTCCAGTATTAACAAATAATGTTCTGTTCAGCCAGCCGTGCAAGTGTGTGGGGGTGCAGACCAGAGTAAGTAAA
>CM050163.1:23233135-23343135 GCA_027410445.1 Discoglossus pictus | reverse complement strand
ACCATTTTCTTGTCAGTTTCATCAGCCATCTACACTGGGTGATTGGGTGCAGAGTACACTTTTAGTTCCCGCCCTGTCATAGTCATAGTGACTCCGGTCACACTTCTATCCACACCAGCGCAGAGCACAAGCCCTGTCCTGTGTCAATTCTCTACCTCGCATTACAGGCTGCCCCTTGTGCGCCCCCTGTCTGTCAGTGTTAGTGCGGGGCTGAGTACGGCCTAGGACAGGATGGTGGGCCGGGTACTGCTTGTTGTCTGCCTGCAGCTGGCGGGGGTCGCTACCGGAGTAACCAAGGAATGTGACAAGCTGTGTATGAATGGAGTCTGTCAGGCCGGGCTTTGTGTGTGCGAGCCGGGCTGGACCGGTGAGCAGTGCCAGCACTGCGGGGGAAGATTCATGTAAGTACCGGGGGATGGAGGGGAGGACAAACGGTGGGGGAGATTCATGTAAGTACCGGGGGATGGAGGGGAGGACTAATTGAGGACAAATGGTGGGGGAGATTCGTGTGAGTACCGGGGGTGGGGGATTTATGTCAGTCGCGGGGGTACTGAGGGGTCATTTGTGGGCGGTACTGTGGGTCATTTGAGTACCAGGAAGGTCCTGGGGGGTGCATGGGAGGGAGAGGCTATGAGAGACAGGGGAGACAGAGACTTCAGGGGAGGACTGGGGGGGGGGTAGTACTGCGGGGAGATTCATGAGTACAGGCGTGTGTACAGGGCAGGATTAGGGGAGGCTGAGGCTATGTGAGACAGGAGTGAGAGAGAGAAAGGGGGAAGGCACTACGGAGGAGATTCATATGAGTAAAGGGGGGTACAGGGGAATGAGAGAGACCCCCATAGAAAGACAGGGGGAGCACTGCCGGGAAGATTCATGTGAGTATAGTTAGAACTATGAGTTAGAACTATGGTATTCCCAGTAGTAACATACGGCTGTGAAAGCTGGACCATAAAGAAATCTGAGCGCTGTAGAATTTAAATTATGGTGTTTGAGAAGACTGCTTAGAGTCCCTTGGACTGCAAGAATATCCAATAAATCAATGCTTCAGGAAATCAAGACAAACTGTTCACTAGAAGGTATGATCAGCGCTATGGAATATGTTGGCGCGTTATAAATAAACGATAATAATCATGAGGCTGAAGCTCAAATATTTTGGCCAAATTATGAGACGGATGGATACACTAGAAAAGACTCTGATGCTTGGATAGATTGAAGTCACAAGAAGAAGGGGATGACAGAGGCGGAGATGGATAGATGAAGTCACTGAAGCAATGAACACAAACTTGATGGAGCTCAGAGGGGCAGTGACAGAGAGATGCACCTGGTGTGCTGTGGTCCATAGAGTCACGGAGAGTCAGACGCGACAGAACGACTAAGCAAAAACAACAAAGACATTCTGTAATTTCATAATATGGAGTTGCACAGAGGAATCCTAATCTTTCTTCTCTTTTAGTTATTGGTGCTTAGCTGAGAAGTAACCGGGTGTCACTTTAATGTGAATGTTCACTCTTTACCTGTGTGATTCATATTGTTTGTTGGGTGTTGAAAACGTTTTCACATTCTGCAGAATTTATCGATCATGTGAGCAAAGGGGGGTACAGGGGAAGGGAGACCATGAGAGACGGGACAGAGAGAGACAGGGGGAGCACTGCCGGGAAGATTCATGTGAGTATAATTAGAACTATGGTATTTCCAGTAGTAAGAGCTGGACCATAAAGAAATCTGAGCGCTGTAGAATTGACGCCTTTAAATTATTTAAAATATACTTGGTATCATCCAGGAACCTTCCATAAAAATATGGCATGGTAAATATTACTGCAAACTGCTCATTAGACATGCAGATCTGTATTATTTAGGAACTATTAGTATCTGTTATATTTAGGACATATCTAGATTATGATGTATTTGCTCATAGGGACATGTTATGCTGGCATCCGTAATCCTGTATGCTGCTCTTTTACCTATAATTTAATGCTCTAAACAGGGCACAAATAAAACTCAGATTTTCTTGTAAACTATGTAAGAAGGGAGTGGTTCTATGTTTTATTAGGAATGAACCGTGTGTACTACCCATCAGGTTAGTTACCCCGGCAGTCCCATTCAGACATATTGTACAACATACACACCCTGCCGCCTCCTGTATATAACCAGAGCTCCTGAACATTGTACATCTGGCTCCTAACCGTTTAGTTACTGCACACGATGTACTTCCATAGGGACATTGTACACAAATTAGTAAGTAAAAGCTGTTTAATCTTCATTGAAGCTAACTGGAAATGTACCTCTGTACAAAGAATATGTGGAGCTGTAGATCTCAATTCAAATGGGCATGGCCCACCAAGCTCCCTGATGCAGTTCAATATTTGTACTAGTTTTATCGTTCTCAGAGTCATAAAAAAAGAGAAACATGATTTGTGTCCCTGTCTTGCAAGAACCATTTTGAGAAAGTCTTCTCTTTATTAATTTATTTATAATGGTGATGTGAATGTTGTTTTTCGACTCATGACCATATGGACGTGGCATGTCTGTCTGTATTTCTGGTTGTTTTCCATATGGTTTTCTCAGCAAACATACTGTAGTGGGTTGCCAGTTCCTTCTCCAGTGGACCACAATCTGTGGTTTAGGTCACAGCTTGTTTAAAGTACACAAGCCCCTTCACCACGACAAGATAGTGATCCAAAAGGATATATATATATATATATATATATATATATATCATATTTTTTTTTTTTTATTTATATATTTTCGATTTTAGGAATCACAATGACCAGACTCCTTTATCTAAAAGCTTTTGTGCATAAGGAAGGATCACAGGAGGAGAGAAGCCACTGGTGCGGTTTTCACCACTTCTGGTGGCCGTGCAGCCACGCCCCTATCTGGTGACGGTCGCCATTCACCTTGCAGGAGAATACTGAATTGAAACATAAAGTAAAAAAGTCTGCTACAAAATGTAATGGTTAAATGTAGCATGTAGCGTTTCAGGCCTCCAGTCTCTTTTTATAAGGTCTTTATAGCAGTGAAGTGCTTTATGTTTTTTGATGGCATTTGTTATGTTGTAATAAAACACAATATTTTATGACATAAGACGTTGCTGTATTTCTTGGCTCTCTTATCATTGAACTGTGCAACAAAATACTCACTTTAGAGAGATACAGGTATTGCAGCCATGTTAACATAACTACAATTGTTTTGTGTTCAAATTGAGCTTTAAAGACTAATTGTTTTAGTCGCTCAGTCGTGTCTGATTGTCCGTGACCCTACGGACCACAGCACCCCAGGCACGTCTGTCAGCCACTGCCCCACGAACTCCCTCAAGCACATGTTCATTGCTTCAATCGCCTCATCTATCCATCATCCGCCTCTGTCGTCCTCTTCTTTGTGTACCTTGAATCTTTCCCAGTATAAGAGTCTTGCTGCACTCCAACGCTGGGGGAGATGAGCACCACAGGCGCTCATCCCCTTGACTCCCGAGACTTAGGCATAAGATCCAAAGGTGCTCATTGCGCTGGGGGAGATGAGGGCCGCAGGCGCTCATCCCTGTGACTCGCTGGACTTACGCAATGAGCGCCGAAGGCGGCTCTCATCTCAGCGACTCGCGGGACTTAGGCATTGAGCGCCAAAGGCGCTCATTGCGCTGGTGGACATGAGCTCCACAGCCGCTCATACCGAGACATGCGGGACTTATATAAAACGAGCGCTGAAGGCGCTCACCACAACTTAGCGACGCTCGCGAAATTACGGCCTGTATGACTTGCGGTCCGCCAAAATACGCATTTAACGGCTGAACTGCCAAACTGCAAAAAACACACAAATGTGCCTCAAATTCACTTACACACTCACACGCAGCTAAGGGGGAGTGCAGGGAGCCTGTGAGTGAGATTGCAAGTTAATTCGAGCCATATTTGGGATTTTTTTTCTATCGAAAATCGCCACCGCGAGAAAAGTTGCAGCCGAAATGTTTCCAATCAAACCAAAAATGAGGCCAAAGGACGTAAAACGCAGCCGAAGGATGGAAATGGTGGCCAAAGGATGTAAATACCAGCCCTAAGCACTAAGACTTAACGCTAAACACTAACAGTTAATACAAGGCAGTAACATTTAACTCAAGCCAGTAACACTTAATCAAAGCCAGTGACACTTAACCCAAGGTAGTAACACAGGGAGAGAGGCTCGCAATGAGTGCCAAGGGTTCTCAAGTGCAAGGCCTATAAAGTACACAGGGGCTTCGGCGCTCATTGCAAGCCTCGCGATGAGCGCCAAAGGTGCTCATCGTGGGGCTTGCAATGAGCGCCAAAGGTTAGTAAGTTGTGGCTCGCAATGAGCCCCGCGATGAGTGCCGAAGCTGATCAGAGGGGCCATAACCTCACATTTGGTGGCAAACAGCATTACCATGGCTTCAACGTTTATTGCCCTCATTTTTTGATGGGCAAGTCGCTAATAATAAGATACCAAAATGTAAAATCTAATTTAACTATTATTTATCAGTCTAGGCATCA
This sequence comes from Discoglossus pictus, assembly GCA_027410445.1. Classification (NCBI taxonomy): domain Eukaryota; kingdom Metazoa; phylum Chordata; class Amphibia; order Anura; family Alytidae; genus Discoglossus; species Discoglossus pictus. The sequence goes on along the minus strand of CM050163.1, from coordinate 23,338,639 downwards.
CCCCCCACTGTGTGAATTAATCATGTACGGTAGTTAATAAAGGTCCTGATTATGGTAGAAATGGCAACTTTAACAAATTGCAAATATCTTTTATTCATAGGTAATTAAAAATGTATATTTGTGTTGGATAATTGACCTTTAATGTTGTGAATTATAAAAATGAATTATTTTCCAATATCCTCCCTTCTGGCTTCTCTTATCTCAGGTCATGTTAAGGGTTATTAGCCATAAGGGATCTACTTCGGTTGGATCATAAAAAAGCTCTGAGAGATACCTGGGCAAAGCCTAAGCTTTATACAAATTGGCTACTTTAGAAGATCTGTTTAACGTAGCTCTGCTCACCTCCATTGTTTTTAAATCTCCTCCTTATCTGAGCGTTTCTGTCAAGTTGGTGGGAGTCTTTGTTTTTTGGGAGCCGCTCATTGACTCTCAGAGTTGCTATTTGCACCGTTGCAATACAGAAAATTGACACTGCTTATCTGCCCTTCGATGAAGAAGTATTGGCGGCTGACATGACAGATAATGAGGTCTTTTTAAGGCCAAGAGTGGCGTTGCCTCAAACATGTATAATTGCTATAAAACAGCACTAAGAATATGTTATGGTTCTTAAAGGGATATAAAAAGTTCCTGGATGTTACTCGTAGATAACATCCTGGCTTTATATTTACATTTATGTACTTTATTTTATTAAGAAGTGCTTATAAGCTCTGTTTTTACTGCTTCTTCATCGTATGCAGACACAGACTCTGTAGGGGCTGGATGTGTAGTGTTCTATGTTGTGACATGTTGCTGAGAGATGGTCACTAATTAAGTACTTAATATAACTGTATTTTTTTACTTTTTTGCATTGTATTTTATTAAGAAGTACTTATGAGCTCTGTTTACTGCCTAAAATCAAACAATTAGTTCCTGTATGGGTCTGCCCACTGCAGCATATGCAGACACAGACTATGTAGTAGGGAGTGTGCAGTATCATACTAACCAATCAGTGACCATCTCATCAATATTCTGCAACATGCTGCTGAGGCATGGCTCCTGATAGGCTAGGACACTACACTGCACATCCAGCCTTACAGAGTTAGTCCCTGTATGGGTCTACCCTCGGCAGTGTATGCAGACACTATTTGTCTGATTTTAGGCACTTCGTAATAAGTACATAAAAGTAAATAGCTACACATGGATATTATATACCTTTAAGAACCATGACAGCTATAATAATGACCTGTTTTTTTGATTTATCTAGACCTCATTTTATTAAGAAGTCCTAACAAATCTGCTCCTTGTTACTAGCTCATCTAATACTACAATCACAGACTGTATCTCTGGAACATCTCACAACTTCGTCTTGGGCTAATACATCTAGTACCAATATAAACACTGAGTACATGAGCTGCTGGGAATGTCTGGATGGTTTCTGTGAGTACAAACAGAGCTTATAAGCACTTGTTAATAAAATGATTTTGAGATATGAAAAAAAAAAACACTTAGGTTGTTTAGTACTAAAAACAGGGAACCTTCCATATCCCGTTAAAGATTAGCAAAGTTAAGTTTTGCTTCAAAAAATATTTAGTAAAATGCTGTATGTATATTTAATTGGCAGACAAGTATGAGTAATACATTTACATTACTGCCCATTGGCTGACAAGGATAAGCCCCAGATCAGTTAAACATTTAAACATTTTTTTTACATCAATGTGTCAGTGTTTGAGTGGGAAACGCATACTTACATACACACTGTTATGATATTTACTAATGTTTAGGTAAGGACCCTTGTGTGTCTCGCAAGCCATTATTTCCCTTAGCTTCATAGACTGGCAAGGGTCCTTACCTATTGTTTCCTTTAGGTAAGGACCCTTGCCAGTCCGAGAAGCCATTGTTTTTCCATCGGGTGAGAACCATTGCCAGTCTCAGAAGCCATTATTTCCCTTGGGTGAGGGCCTTGCCAGTCTTTGATGCCATTGTTTCCCTTGGGTGAGGGCCCTTGCAAGTCTTGGAAGCCATTATTTCCCTTAAGTGACGCCCCTTTATGGTCTCGGACGCCATTGTTTCCCTTGGGTGAGGACTCTTGCCGGTCTTGGAAGCCATTTGTAGCGGAACCCATCACTGTTTTACCCTGTTTTATGATTATTATGGTTAAAATATGATCCTACTATATGTATGTTGGTTGATGCTCTGCAGAATATTGTCCCAGACATTTGCAGCTACTTGGCATGGGAGATAATCCTGTTACAGCGACTCCGCATAAGATAAAGAAAGTCTATTGTATACAGTGTTTTCATTCTCAAATAAGAACAAAGAAGTGTAATTGAATCAATGTCTGATTGTATCAAAGTTGCCAGGGAGGTGTGACCCACCTATTGTTCTCTTTATGTGTATTGTGCGGCCAAATATGGGCATGTGTATTACCTGTGGCCAAAGAGATGTATATATATTTCTGTAAAGGTAAATAAAGTCAGTATTCATTTGACTCCCAAATTGTGTGTCGTCCAAAATGGGAGGTCGGGAATGGTGAGACTGTAGTGCTTCTTGGATATTTTACCGTTTACCAGCGGAGATATTGGACTGCGTGTTCCAGCTTCGTTACACCATTGTTTTCCTTAGGTGAGGGCCCTTGCCAGCCTTGGTAGCCATTGTTTCCCTTAGGTGAGGGCTCTGGCCAGTCTCTGATAAGTAAGTTCTTATGTGAAATGGCCTGTGGGAGCCATGTAATAAGTACTTTAAATTCTCGTGCTAGGAGTCAGCCTTGTTGAAGATCCTACTGAAGGCTACAAGTGAAATGTATTAGTTGCCTATTCTCCATCACTTTATTGTATTGTCATTCCTTGTGAAAGGCATTTAAGCTACCCCCCCCCCCCCCCCCCCCCATTTTCTCTTAAAAATGTTGCCTATTGTATACAGCTTTGCTTAGAAAGCCCTGGGGCCACTGCACTTCTTAAAAAGCAAAACACAAACCTGAAAACGTTTTCTATGTGCTCTTTAGTTTTACGGTTACAATCAGCATGTTTCTAGGTCTATGGAGCTCTTCTGGCTTATTTAGATTACAATCGTAGAATATTAAAGCAGATACCAACACTCTGGTCATTTAGGAACAAATGGGCCATTTCCTGACTAAAAGCTTAAAGCCTTACAGCCTTATTACCGTAAATTGTGATTCAGTAAATTTAAAAGGGCTCTATATAAGCACATAGCATATTTTTTTACAGAAGATTTTAGTTAGTGAAGACCTTGCCTTTGAATAGAAGTTCACTAACTTAAAACTTTGTAAAAAAAAAATATGCTCTGTGCTTAAATAGAGCCCTTTTAAATTAACCGAATCACAATTTAATAAGGCCGATAGACCTTTTCTGACCTTGCCTGATACAAATAGGTTTATGCCTTTCCCATGTGTTCAGTAGCCCATATAACTTGTGCCTTGAGGGTACTCAACCAAGTATGTAACCTAATGTTTTAATTTATCTATCTATCTATCTATCTATCTATCTATATTATATATACATATTATTATTTTTACCGTTTAAAATCCTTCTGTCTTATACTTTATATATGGAATATTAGTGGTCATTTAACATATTTATAGCTTTTATTTGATGAACTAGTCTTAATAATGGGATTTTTTTTCATTTTAAAAACTATTCTCTAACCAACACAAAGTTCTAGTGGTATTAAAGGACCACTGGTTTGTTTCTAAGAGCATAATTAAGAAGGGAAAAGTCATAGACCTAGTTTTTAGTTAGAATAAAATAAATGTTTATGTGTCTGCTGGACCCTGGAGACATTTATGAACATAAGTGTGTGTGTAAGAGGGGTGTTTACATTTGTGAAGAGCTGTCATTGCATCTATTGATGCAAGCTTCCTGCATCCGTGACCTGTAATGAAGTGGTATCTGATCGAATTATCTATCAAAGACTATTAACCCATGTTACAACTCTGAGCGAGTGATGCTACAAACACAAAAGCGGTTTCCTATATTTATACAGTGTTCAGAAATTCAGATTTATCTTTCTTGATGTTTTTATGTACCTGGCCTTAACGGCCGCTAATGTTCTTTGTTTTATTACATACTTCACAAACAAGTGTCTTTTTGCTTGAGCTACAGAGGACATCTACACTCTGTATCGACACCAAAGAAATGTGATGTATTTAACTCAGCGGAGTGAGCCTTTTTTATACTTAATGCTGTTCAGTCATGTCTGACTGTCTGTGGCCATATGTGCTGCAGCACCCCAGGTACATCTATCAGCCACTGCCCCTCTGAGCTCCATCAATCTCATGTTCATTGCTTTTACTACCTCATCTATCAACCTCCAACTCTGCCGTCCCTTCTTCTTGTGCCTTCAATCTTTCCCAGTATCAGAGCCTTCTCTAGGGAATCCTGTCTTCTCATGGTATGGACAAACTATTGGAGCTTCAGGCTCATGATCAAACCTTCCAGTGAACAGTTTGGTTTTATTTCTTGTAGTACAGATTGATTTGATCTTCTTGCAGTCCAAGAGACTGTACTGCATAATATACATATGTTAATAAAAAACATTCAACCTGGGTTTCAAAACTATAAAAGTCTAAAGGTTGTGTACGTTTTTCCTCAGTTGTCGTCATACTTCAATCTGAATCAAAAGTCTAAAGGGGCTGTAGTTGGGCATTTTGGGAGAACATGAGCCATACATAAAGCAATTTGTAAAGAGCCCTATAGCCCTAGGTTGCAGAGTATTAAATAGGTCTAACATGAGAACTAGTGAAGTCTCTCAGGGCCACCCTCAATAGAGATTCTAGTCAGTCTGGAAAGTTAATGGGAGATGGAAAATGTTTTATTTTTTTTCTTGTTTTTTTTAATGGTGCTCACAGAATTATAAACTGATGCAAATGTTTAACTGTTCTGAGGACTTTTCAGGCAATAAGCAGTAATAGTGGTATGAGTCATACTTGTCTGCCAATGAGATCTGTATATTACGCCATGCTCTGTGCATTTACTGTTAGTCTCAAGGATGTTTGAGTATTTTAATGAAAAAATTAACTTTTACCTTTTTACTAGATTGCTTAGCGATGAATCTTGCTGTAAAAAACTGACCTTTGATCCTACAAGACAATACATGATGGGATTGCACAATATCGTGGAAAGAGCTTTTTTCACATCACTAATATCGAGGAAGGAGCTTGTTTATTTGAAAGTAAAACAACCCATAATAGCTACATTTTATTTTCTGCCAAAAGCACACAAAAAACTGGACTCCCCGCCAGGGAGACCGATTGTGTCAGGCAACTGCAACATCACAGAACATGCTAGCTATTATGGGGATGAAATCGTAAGACCTTTTGTAAGAATCTTAACCTCATATACATAGGACACCAAGCATGCCCTTCAGAGGCTGGATGACATTACTTTAGATCAAGGGTCGTTCTTAGCAAGTCTGGATGTAGAATCGCTCTAGGCCAGTATACCACACCAAAAGCAGTTGAATATTTTCTTAGCATGAGGGGCAACCAATATGGAGCCCACAATCTGTTTACCCTAGAACTATTAGAGTTTGTATTGACTTGCAACTTCCTTTTATTCAACAAACAATTATATTTGCAAACAAAGGGGACAGCCATGGGGACGCCATGTGCCCCATCTTTTGCAAATCTTTTTCTTGGATGGTGGGAAGAAACAATGGTATTCCAGGATCAACTATCTGATTTCACTGACAAGATTGCCCTCTGGATGAGGTATATAGACGACATCTTACTCATCTGGAGGGACACTTCAGATGAATTTACGACTTTCCTAAAGATTCTAAATGACAGTGATATAGGTCTCAAATTGACTTCGATTATTGACCCTTATTGGTTAGAATTTTTGGATCTTGAAATCATGGTTGGAGAAGAAAACAGAATACTTACTAGAACTTTCCGTAACAGCACGGCAACAAACAGTCTGTTACATTAAAATAGTCACCATCCAGAAACTTTGAAGAGAAGTATACCTTATGGCCAGTACTTAAGGATCAACGAAATGTGACAGATGTCTTTGACTCGGCTGAGTGATCCTTTTTTATACTTGTATACTGCTGTCCAGTCATTTTCAACTGTCCGTGACCATATGTGCTGCAGCACCCCAGGCAAATCTATCAGCTACTGACCCTCTGAGCTCTATCAATCTCATGTTCATTGCATTAAATACCTCATCTATCAATCTCCACCTCTGCCGTCCCTTCTTCTTGTGCCTTCAATCTTTCCCATTATCAGAGCCTTCTCTTGGGAATACTTCTCATGGTATGGACAAACTATTGGAGCTTCAGGCTCATGATCAAACCTTCCAGTGAACAGTTTGGTTTTATTTCTTGTAGTACAGATTGATTTGATCTTCTTGCAGTCCAAGAGACTGTACTGCATAATATACATATGTTAATAAAAAACTTTCAACCTGGGTTTCAAAACTATAAAAGTCTAAAGGTTGTGTACGTTTTTCCTCAGTTGTCGGTAATACTTCAATCTGAATCAAAAGTCTAAATGAGCTGTAGTTGGGCATTTTGGGAGAACATGAGCCATACATAAAGCAATTTGTAAAGAGCCCTATAGCCCTAGGTTGCAAAATATTAAATAGGTCTAACATGAGAACTAGTGAAGTCTCTCAGGGCCACCCTCAATAGAGATTCTAGTCAGTCTGGAAATTAAATGGGAGATGGAAAATGTTTTTTTTTTTTCTTGTTTTTTTTAATGGTGCTCACAGAATTATAAACTGATGCAAATGTTTAACTGTTCTGAGGACTTTTCAGGCAATAAGCAGTAATAGTGGTATGAGTCATACTTGTCTGCCAATGAGATCTGTATATTACGCCATGCTCTGTGCATTTACTGTTAGTCTCAAGGATGTTTGAGTATTTTCATGAAAAAATTAACTTTTACCTTTACAAGATTGCTTAGCGATGAATCTTGCTGTAAAAAACTGACCTTTGATCCTACAAGACAATACATGATGGGATTGCACGCTATCGTGGAAAGAGCTTTTTTCACATCACTAATATCGAGGAAGGAGCTTGTTTATTTGAAAGTAAAACAACCCATAATAGCTACATTTTATTTTCTGCCAAAAGCACACAAAAAACTGGACTCCCCGCCAGGGAGACCGATTGTGTCAGGCAACTGCAACATCACAGAACATGCTAGCTATTATGGGGATGAAATCGTAAGACCTTTTGTAAGAAGCTTAACCTCATATACATAGGACACCAAGCATGCCCTTCAGAGCCTGGATGACATTACTTTAGATCAAGGGTCGTTCTTAGCAAGTCTGGATATAGAATCGCTCTAGGCCAGTATACCACACCAAATTGGATTAAAAGCAGTTGAATATTGTCTTAGCATGAGGGGCAACCAATATGGAGCCCACAATCTGTTTACCCCAGAACTATTAGAGTTTGTATTGACTTGCAACTTCTTTTTATCAACAAACAACTATATTTGCAAACAAAGGGGACAGCCATGGGGACGCCATGTGCCCCATCTTTTGCAAATCTTTTTCTTGGATGGTGGGAAGAGACAATGGTATTCCAGGACCAACTATCTGATTTCACTGACAAGATTGCCCTCGGGATGAGGTATATAGACGACATCTTACTCATCTGGGGGGACACTTCAGATGAATTTACGACTTTCCTAAAGATTCTAAATGACAGTGATATAGGTCTCAAATTGACTTCGATTATTGACCCTTATTGGTTAGAATTTTTGGATCTTGAAATCATGTTTGGAGAAAAAAAACAGAATACTTACTAGAACTTTTCGTAACAGCACGGCAACAAACAGTCTGTTACATTAAAATAGTCACCATCCAGAAACTTTGAAGAGAAGTATACCTTATGGCCAGTACTTAAGGATCAGGCGAAACTGTACAATAGAAGATACTTTCCACAAACAAGCTGCAGAACTGTATGTAAGATTCAGAGCCTGAGGCTATAGCCAAAATTGCCTTAAAAAGGCTTATCAAAAGGCATGTACAAAATCACGTACAGAGCTATTAAAAAGGAGATGATCAGAGTAATCTGGAGTTATGATACCCAGCCCCAAAATGTCAAGTATATCTTGATCAAACACTGGTACCTTTTGTTAATGCATCCGGACATATGTGAGGTTATTGCAACAAAACCCTCAATCACCAGCAGACGGGCCAAGAACTTGATATGATAGTGCATAGTCATTATTCTGATACCGGGATTTGGTTGACTAAGCTTCAGGATGGCTCTTACCCAATTTATGGATAAATACACAAGTTTTGAGAATCCAGTAACAAAAAGAAGTTATCCTATCAAAGCAAATATCAATTGCAGTTCCACAACGGGTGTATACATTTAGATATATATTTGAAAAACTATGCGTCAGCTTAGAAGAAGGACGATGAAACATATCCACAGTGTCTTAAACAGCGATGATGTCCCAGTGGCCAGGCACTTCAACAGAGAACATCATGGAAACCCTAGTCCTTAAATTTTGTGGCATTGAAAAAGTGACACCAACTGAACGTAAGGGCAACATAGACAATCGCCTATTACAGTGGATAATCAAATTGAATAACCTGTCCAACAGGACTTAATGAGGGTTTCAATGTTACTGCATTCATATAATTTGAGCTATCCATTTCCCTCCCCCCCCCTCTTCAATAGTCAATAGTTCTATCAGATCTAGAGAATTGCATGATTAATATTAAAGCCAATCACTTAAGGCATGATGACAGTCACTATTAAAAATATACATGTATTCTAATTCACCAGGATTATAGCAGCTGCTTATCCGTCAACATTCAAGCTTCTTATGTAGATAGGAAACACTGTATATATTAATTATAAGTTGGTGACAATCTAGATTGACACAATCCATAAATGAAAGAGTGTTTTATGATTTGTAAAAAATGCTACATAATTATAGCTCTCAATATGAGCATGGTGATTAACTAAATACAGTAGAATCCTGGTTATCCGGCACCCTACTAACCGGGACTCTCAAGCAACTGGCACCGGCATCAATTCCCCATTTTAAATAAACTCCCACTAAACCGGCACTATCTGGAGTTCGAGACTGCAAAAAAAAAATTCTATCTTTTTTCTAATTGTTTGCTGCCATTGCAGCTATAACCACAATTGGGATCCTCTATTGGTCATATTAGTAGCCTGTTGTTCCATGTGGGAAGTCACATCAAAGGGACCGCACCTTTAGTTATATTGTAATTATTCTGTTTTGATGATCTTTTGTGATAAATGTATTTTAGTTATTATTTATTAAAAGCTAATTTTTAATTTACAAACATGGTCCTTTTGTGGCATGTGGGTGCGTGACCAACACCCCCACATTCCAATTTTGCATTTGAACTTACTCTGCAATTAAATTTGCTAATTTCTGTATTTAGAATTATAAGGGTTTACAGTTGAAGGTTCCTGTATGTTACTAGATATTACTATCCCTGTGTATCTATTTACTTTAAGTTACTTTATTTTATTAAGAAGTGCTTATTCAATCTGTTTTTACTGCCTAAAATCAAACAAATAGTCCCTTTATGGGTTTGCCCACTGCAACATGTGCAGACATAAAAAGTACATTTGTGTTCACAATTGAATGTCTAAAACAAGTTAAAAAAAAGTTTTGTGCTCAGAATTCAGAGAAATACAGTTAGTAAACTGAGTTCTGGGAAGCTGAGCAGGGATATTCAAATATGCCCACAAATGCTTTGTTCTTCAATCCATAACCATTTTTAACTATGGCTTCCTTTAAGCTTGTGCCCGCTGCATTACGCAGCTTTTATGCAAATCCAAGGTTGGATTATACACAAGCTGGGAATCCTACCCACAGAAAGCAGTTTCAAGGTTACTGCCTATCATCAGCATTGGGCGGGATCCCAGCTTTTTTTGTGGCCCTTATGCGTGAGTAGTACACCACAACAATCATTTAATATATGGTGGGTAAAGGAGCGATAGAAGCCTCCACCATACAGTAAATAAATAGTACATTTGAATGTCTAAAACAAGTAAAAAAAACGTGTCTGTTCCCCCCTCTCTTTTTTTTTTCCTTTTTTTTTTAATATAATTTTTATTACTTTTTACAAAATATAACAATGCATCAATCAGTGGTTCTGAACATCATAAATGAGGTTAATAAGAGATTGCAGTGAGATAATATAAACAAAAAAAAAAGAACAAAACATTAATATGACATAACATCTAGAATGCATTTAATCTACATGCATACAAATTCATTTGTTACACCCCAAATTCAGGATATCAAGTTGACAAAAATGATTTACCAAAAAAAGTCTGATGAAGAAAAAAGGGAAAAAAAGTAATTGAAAAAATGACAACCGAAATGGAAACAGCAAAATTTCCATTAGGCAAGAGAAAGGGAGTGAGAAAAAAGGGAAAGGGGAACACAAAAATCACTCAATATAAAGAAGTTTTAGCAGCACCCTCGTGAACAGAATCACAAATTTTCCACTTCAAGATGTTATTACGAGAAATGCTGATACCTTCAAGGTTAGTTTGTAAGTCTCTTACTCGTTGGATCATTAATAGGATTTCTTTCCAGGTAGCAATGTTATTAGATTTCCAATGAGAGATGATTGATCTTTTTATTGACATACAAATTAAAATAATGAAGGCTTTCTTGTCTATCTTTAACACATTTGGGAAGATATGCAACAAACTACACTGTGGTAAAAAGGGAAGTTTAAAATCTATAGAGCGCTCGATAAAATCAAAACTTTCAATCCATAGGGGTTTAATTAATGGGCATTCCCAGAATATATGGAGAAAATCATCATGCATACCACATTGCCTCCAACACATGCTGTCTTGAAGATTATGTGAAAACTGATACATTTGAGAAGGCACCATGTACCACCTATTAATTAGTTTGATATGGAGCTCTCTATCAGAAGGATCCTTGACAAATGTATTTATCCCATATAGTGAGGATTCCCATGTCTCCCAAGAAAAAGAGGTACAAAGATCCCTTTCCCAGATTTTCATGCCAGATGTTTTATAAGGCCCCAGGGGTTTCCCTAAAATATTATGACATTTAGTTAATAGATGGCTATAATTGTGAGATTTAATACGTTTTTTCCAAGGATGTTAAACAACCCTCAACATTGCTTGATGGATAACATGCGGGAAAAAGCATTGAGAGTTGCTTAACTCTTAACCAACAATTAGAAGGAACCCAATAGGTGGAAAATAATTGATCTAAAGAAAGCAAGCGGCCCTCATATATACATCTTTTATGTGTAATACCACTAGCTCTGTCTCAGGACTCAAACCGGGCTTATAAAAAGTGAAAACTGGGAGATTTTGAATTAAGACGCTAGTTGCTGATATTTATTATTTATTAGTCTCCATGAATTGTAAATGTTCTTGACTAACTGCGAGCCAACTACAAAGTCTTTAGACATCTTGTTGCCCATAAAAAAAAAAAATTTGAGATCCATACAAGGTACCAAGGCTTTCTCGATTGGAAGCCAAACATAGGACCCGCTTGAATTCAGCCATTTTAGTGCATGAGCCAGCATGTTGGCATCATGATACAATTGCAACATGGGATAAGATAATCCTCCCTGAGAGAATACTCTGGAGAGAGTTAATCTTTTAAGTCTAATATGTTTTGAGGAATGGATAAACTTGTCTATAATAGATTGAAATCGTTTAACCTGATACTGAGAAATTCTAACCGGTATGCAGCTAGCCAGATAATTGAACCTAGGCAGAAGGGCCATTTTGGTAATAGCAATTTTACCACTAAAGGATGCTTTCACTCCATTCCAACCATTTAAAATATCTAGCCATTTACGATAAAGGAAATTATAATTAATTGTGATCATATTTTTAAGGTTTTCCACAAAACAGATACCCAAGTAAGTGAAGGAATTGGAATTCCAATTGAATGGGTAAGCTTCCTTTTGACGTCTTCTACAATTTACAGAAAGATTTATCGCTAGAGTATCCGATTTTTGTAAATTAAGTTTATAATTTGATATTAAGCTATACTCATTGAACAATACCATAAGGGCTTTCAAAGATTCACCAGGGCGTGTAATCGATAACACTATGTCATCAGCAAAAAGAGATATTTTGGGTTCTCTCTCGCCCAACCGAATGCCACTGATGGCTATAGTAGATCTAATGGCTACTGCCAATGGCTCTATCAACATAGCAAATAGGATGGGAGAGAGAGGACACCCTTGCCTGGTTCCATTTGATACCCAAAGGAGCGAGAGTGAAAACCAAAATTAGATACTGACGCAGAGGGGGATTTATATAAAGCCCCTATTGCGTGAGATCCAAAATTTCCCAAACCAAACTTCCTCAAAATAAGGTCCATATAGTCCCACCCTACCCTATCAAAAGCTTTTTCAGCATCTAATGAGAGGAATAGGGTGGGAACATTTATCGATTTCGAAAACCAAATCAAGTTAGATAGTTTTCTAACGTTGTCCGAACCGCAATGTCCGGAAATAAAACCCAGCTGGTCAATTTCTATCAATTTATGGATAACCTTTTGAAGCCTCATAGACAAAATTTTAGAATATAACTTAACATCTACATTCAATAATGATATAGGTCTGTAGCTAGAACAAAGATGCGGATCTTGTTTATGTTTGGGAATCATAATTATACTAGCATTAACCATTTCTGGAGGAATAACCCCTTCTGTTTTAATTTCATTAAATAAATCCGTAAAAAGGATACATAATGTTGCAGACATTTATTTTTTTTTAAAAAATTGCTAAATCCATCGGGGCCCGGAGTGGTATAAGGTTTTAACTGAGTGATTACCTCCCTAACTTCCAGAGTAGAAATAGGGGTATTCAATTCCTCTAACTCTGTTGAGGAAATAACAGGAAGGTTAAATTTCTCCAGAAAGTTCTGGATTTGCAATTTTGACGGTTTATGAGAAGGCCTTGTCCTTAGATAAATTATAAAGATTATCGTAATAATTCGCAAACAAGTTGGCGATCTCCTTTGGGCACATTGTATATTGGCCATTATTCGTAATATATTCGATTCTTCTCCCCAATGATTTCTGTTTGATTTTATGCGCCAGTAGTTTGCTAGTTTTGTTATCTTGATGGTAATAAACCTGTTGCTTACGCCAAATCCTTTTTTCTGACAAAACCTGATTGATTGTGTTAACTTTATTCTGAATCTTTTAAATTTCAACCAATATGAAATCTCTAGGATCCTTTTTGTCTGTTCCCCCCTCTCCTTTGGCTCTTCCCCTTGTGACTTTTCCCCCTCTCACTTCCCTGTGTCTCTTTCCTCCCCTCCATCCGCGGTGTCTCTTCCTCCCTCCCTTCCGACTCCCCTCCCTTTCCCTCCTGTCGTTCCTCCCATCTTCATCTCCTGTGTCTCCATTCCATCCTCTCCCTCCCCTGTGTCTTTCCCCCTCTCCTTTTGTCTCTCCCCCCCTCTTCTGTGTCTTTTCCCCTTCTCCCCTGTCTCTCTCCTCACCCTCTCCTTTCTCCGCACATTGAACATGTGCAACTTTCAACTTGCGGCCGTAATTGCGATTGTTACACACAAACTCGCAATTACGACAACTATTTATGTGGTAATATCCTTCCTGGACTTGTTAATTACTTTGCTGACTCATCCGTAGTCTAGTAAAGACACAGGACGGCCAAGAATAGGCTACGTGCTGAGCAACATTGAACTTCTTGCCTATAAATCCTTTGATCTGTCAAGCGCCAAACCGCTACTTGTTCAACTCAGCTATTAAATTGCAACTTGTTTGAAAAGATGCCATGGCATGCAAGCTCTTAACCAGCAAATGGAGGCAGAATTGCTACGGGCATAAAATAGGACCCGCAAAGGGGTAACTTACAACTTAGAAACACCGTAAAGGGCCATATAAACACACAAGTGCAGCTTAAAATATAGGGAAAGCAAGGAAGGGTATTACAATTAATTTCACAATAACCCCTCCCCACACAAAAGGCATTAAAATATATATTTTTTTTTATAGTATGTTGGAATGGTCATGCACATGCTAGTATGAAAAGCCGTACGGTGATATACATAAAGCAATTAACACACACTACCTGATTAAATAGCAACACAAAAACATGAAACTGATGCCATATTAATCCCTCATTACTCACAGAGGCTCTATTGTGGCCTCTAAAATATCAATATAATTGTATATACATCTTGCTCATCACATCTACATGTGGGAACACAAATAGTGGCCATATTTCACCACCACATCACATAGATCATATACACGGGGAACATTTGAATACTTTTTGTTCAGTGTTTCAGTCTTGTCTGGCTCTTTGTGACCCTATGGACTGCAGCTCATTTAGCTAGGTTTCTGCCTGTGCTGATCTGCAAGGTTTGCATGTCAGATATACTGGAGTGGGTTGTCAGTTCCTTCTCTAGTGGATTGGGATTTGTCCAACTTCTCTGCTATCACCCGGCCACCTACACTGGCCTACATGGTATAGCTCACAGCTTCATTGAGGTACACAAGCTCCTTCACCACCCCACCACTTAGCATATGTTGGAATGGTCATGCATATGCCAATATGAGAAATCATGCTGCAAGATGCTGGAAGCCATTAGAGACACACTACATCATGAAATTGCAACACATACATCAAAATGGTTGCCATATTAACCCTTTCTCACTCACAGAGGCTCCAATGTGGACTCTGAAATATCTATAGAATCTCATCACATCTACATTTGGAAACTAAAAATAGTGAAAATAGTGGGCAAATTACAACGCCACATGACATATTTCAAGTACCAGGGGAACATTTTAATATTTGTTGTTCAGTCTTTCAGTTGTGTCTGAGTCTCTGTGACCCTATGAACTGCAGCACATGCAGCTAGGCCTCTGCCAGTGCTTTTATACAAGGTTTGCATGTCAGAGATACTGGAGTGAGTGTTAATTCCTTCTCTAGTGGATTAGGATTTGTCCACCCTCTCTGCTATCACCCGCCCACCTACACTGGCCCTAAATGTATTGCTCACAGCTTCATGGAGGTACACAAGCCTCTTCACCACCACCACTTAGCAATGTACACTAATGTAAATTAATGAATAGCAGAACATAATGGGAGGTCACCAAAGTGAATGTCTATACATCTTGGCACATGCCCACTAGCAATGGCATGAGACTTTTCAGAATTTACCCCTGATGGAGGTAAGTTGGCTGTTGCTCCACGTGCCTCTGCGCAGTCTCCATGTGTTATTGCAGCCCTAATTGATGGGTTAAAGTAAATTAGTGTGGTGTATGTTCCTCTGGTCCCCTTCAGCATTGCCAAGTAGTAGTGATGGTGAAGGGGCTTGTGTACTGCAAAGAAGCTGTGAGCTATACCATGTAGGGCCAATGTAGGTTTTCCTGTGTACTTGATTCATGTGATGTGGCGGTGAAATATGGCCACTATTTGTGTTCCCCAATGTAGATGTGAGGAGCAAGATATATATACAATTATATTGATGTTTTAGGGGCCACAATAGAGCTTCTGTTAGCGAAAAAGCGTTAATATGGCAGCCATTTTGATGCCATCTTGCTGTATGATTTGTCATATTGACATATGCATGACCATTCCAACATATGCTAAGTAGTGGTGATGTAGGGGCTTGGGCACCTCAATGAAGCTGTGAGCTATACCATGTAGGGCCAGTGTAGGTGGGTACGTCATAGCAGAGAGGTCAGACAAATTTACACTTCACTAAAGAAGGAACTGGCAACCCACTCCAGTGTCACCCATCATATTCATTGGAGGCCCTCAGGGGAATCTTTATACTCCACAGTATCACTAATTGGACTTGGCCTGTGTTTTAACCCTTTATTATTATTATTATTATTATTATTTATGATATATAGCATTATATGATATTTAATGCTATATCATTAAATGAATGTGACACTAATGTGATGCATGTGGATGACCCATAACCCCAACCATTGAAAACACAGAGCACAATCGGAAATGGTCAAGACTATGCATCATATCATGGGTGTGGTGTGGGCGGGTCTAAAGAGAGCAAGAGGCTATGATTGGAAAAAGGGGATACCTACAGGGGGTAATGATTTTATAGAATAAGCATGATGCATAGCACCTACCAGGGTCACATGTGGTCACTACACCACAGCAACCGGAATCTGATGAAAGAAAAGATCATCATAACTCACTCCATTTAACTGAAGAAACTTTATATGTGCATAGCACTTACAACTTGTCTGGATCTACTCAATGAAACTGATGATCCAACCCCTGGACTGTGTAATCCAATCCAGTTTCACACATACAGTGTTGGTAGAAAAAAGAATAGAAAAATAATTAAAAAGTGGTAATTTAAAAAAAGGCAGAGGAGGATAAATAAAAAACATAATCACAATGCATCTACAATATAGTGCTAAAAACTGTACCAATATACCAACTCATCTGATGCACATTACTAACTATTAACTACATTTGTGGATAACCAGCAATATGAAATAATACGCATTAATACAGCGAGGACACAAAGGTCAGCATCCAGAATCACTGTTACTTACATCAGACACAAGGATCTGTTCTCAGACTGATATTGAGATCAGGATTACATGCTTTACTAGTGCATATATTAATGCTTGCTGTCATTAACATGCTATATGATAGCTAAGTGTTGAGGTATGAGGTGTGGGGGATGGGGTGTGTGTGTGTCTCCTAACGCTAAGTATATGACTATACATATGTGTGTTCTTTAACCTATGTGTCTTGCAAACATGTGTAATATTTAAATATGTGTAACTCTTAAGTGTAAATATGCCAGGAATATAATATAAACAATCCAAAAATAGTGCACCTACAAATTAAAAGAAGGATAAAGAAAGAAAAGTATTACTGGAATATGGGTGTTGGAAAAACATGTATGTGCTATGTGTTTCTAATAAGTGTTGGGGGGTAGGGTGTGGGGGATGGGATGGGGGGTTGGGGGGGGGGCAGTGGTGTGTGTGTGTCCTAACTCTGTATATGTCTCTATGTGTCTTCTTTAATCTATGTGTCTTGCAAATATGTGAAATCTGTAAATATGTGTAAGTCTTCAGTGTAAATACATTTGAAATAGGATATAAACAATCAATCTACCTAACTGAACCTCCTACTCTTACCAAAAACAAGCAACTCTCTCACCGGCTCCTGGAACTGTGTGCTACCTTGAATGAAATCACAACACAGTCAACGCACGGGCGTGTGTTAATCACATTTAATCAAATTGTCTAGCTCTTACGTGATTGGCGTGTCTCGCATTGCTTTATTCTGCAACTAAATAGTTCATGCTGATCGCGGCTAGTACGTCCCATTTCCAGTATGCGCCGGCGGCAAAGTCTTACGGGCTTGAGTCTCAAACCAGTAAGTCACGCCCAGCTTTAACTCAGACTAATTTGAAGGCCAAAGCCTTTGCGGGTCTCATGATGCACTTACGGGCTTGGCATTTCCTAGGGCTGCAAGGGACTTAAAAATAATAATAATAATATTGCAATAGAAGGCATTAGAATAACTTGCACAACAATCCCCAGCGATCAAATATGTAAATGAAAAAGATGTTTTGATATATTGGAATGGAAATGCATATGCAAACTACATCAAAATGGCTGCCATATTAACCCTTTCTCACTCAGAGGCTAGAATCTGTCCCCTAAACATACAAACATTATCTAAAACGCAACTCACTCATCACATCTACATTTGGGAACTCAAATAGTGGCCATATTTCACCGCCACATCACAAAGATCAGGTACCAGGGTAACATTTGATTATGTCTTGTTCAGTCCTTCAGTCATATCTTCTTCTCTGTGTCCCTATCTCTGTGTCCCTAGCACATTTAGCTAGGTCTCTGCCTTTGCTGTTCTACAAGGTTTGCATGCCGGTGATACTGGAGTGGGTTGCAGTTCCTTCTCTAGTGGACTTGGATTTGTCTGACCTTTCCGCTATGATGTGCCCACCAACAGTGGCCCTACATGGTATACCTCACAGCTTCATTCAGGTACACAAGCCCTTTCACCACTGCCACTTAGCAATGCTGAAGGGGACCAGGGGAACATACACCACAGTAATTTACTCTAACCCCTCAGGAAGGGCCACAAAAACACATGGAGGCTGTGCAGAGGTATGGTGATCAACAGCTAACTCACCTCCATCAGGGGTAATCTCCACTACGCCCATCTTTGAAAGTCCCACGCCATTGCTGGTGACCACGTGCCATGATGAATACCCATTGCCATTTTGTCACCTCCCATTATGTTTTCTATTCATCAATTTACATTAGTGTTGTGTATGTTCCCCTGGTCTCCTTGTGGATGTCTAAGTGTTGGGGGTGAAGTGGCTTGTGTAGCTGAATGAAGCTGTGAGCTTTACCATGTAGGGCCAGTGTAGGTGGGCACGTCATAGCAGAGAGATCAGACAAATCATAGTCACTAGAGGAGGGACTGGCAACCCACTCCAGTATCACCTGTCATATTCCTATCAGACTCTCAGAGGAATGTTGATACTCCACAATATCAGTAACTGGACATTTGCATGTGTATTAACCCTTTATGTTGATTATATATGATATATTATCATATGAGACTAATGCTATTATTACTATTATTAGAGGTATTGCATTGTATTAGAGTATCTATGGCATTGTAACTAGGGCTCATTAATTTACACATATAGGAATGGGACACAAATATGATGTATGTGGATGTCCCATAACCCCAAACATTGAAAACACAGTGACACGGTTAGAACGGTATAACAAAGCTTTATTTCATACACAGCGCACAATCAGAAATGGACAAGACTATGCATTGATATCATTGGTGTGGTGTGGGTGGATCCCAGAAGGGCAAGAGGCTGTGGCAGAACTAAGGACATCTAAAGGGTAAACAGTTAGACAATATCACAAGGATAATGCATAGCATCTACTAGGGTCACATGTGGTCAGGACACCACAGTAACCAACATCATATAACACTCCATTTCATGAAAATAACCATTAATGCACATACAGCAACCACATGGTTGCCATATAAAATATTAAACAGACACTAGAAATCATGGATCATGTAATACTAATCAATTCCAAACACAGTCTGTTTGCATACATTACTGCTGATTCCCAAATAGATGATAGAAATCTGGAAAACATAATGAGGAGGTGTTAGAACTATCATAAGCAGTTATTATAGTACATTGTTTTTGCTCTGGACACTACAATTAACCAATTAACATGAATGTCATCTATGAGCAGTGATAACTATATTGATTCTGTCCTGTTCAATCAGCCTTCCCGGAATATTTTGAGGACGTGAAAGACAAAAAGGCATGCTTCACTGTGAACACAATCCTTCAGCAAAGAGTACTATTACTATCTACATGGAATATTTGGGCATGGTGATATCATACCTCACTGGTATATGGGTGGTACCAAGGCCAGACAGATTACACTGTTCATATTACACCTAAACACATGCACATTGATCCTGATGTCAAACCATGGAAATTATCCATTTTGTTTGGATGACATGAAATACATTTATCTGCTTGCATACTGTTAACGGGATGAAATGCTACAAAAACTCATGTATAACTACAGCTTTGGATTAGCAGATCCTAATGGACCCGTGCACCTCTAAAGCCAGGACACTATTCATTATAATTGAAACTCAACAGTCATGTTCATTAGTGAAGAGATATGTAGTCATATATTTCATTTCAGATCCATGTGCAGTGGTGAATGACACTGATGAAATGCCTTTTGGGAACTGGGTTGAGTGTTTACTCACATGATGGTATTGTACTGCTCAAAGATGAAGAACATGCCTTCATGGTTGTGATATTTGGCTACTAACACCTACAGATACGAGAGCAAGATATGAATCATACAAATATTATGATTAAATACAGCACCTCATCTCAAGGTCAATCCACATTGAACATCAATTGTTAAAATGTAATCAGACATGTACGCACTCTACGCACTCTGTAGCCAGCCAATAGTATGTCAACATCTATAACAATCAGCATCCAGTGAGGAGTGATCATGAGGAGGACCTCCTCGATGGTCCTAAGACCTCTTACTCCTCAGCCTTGGGCTGCCACCTTCCATGCCCGCTGACAATCTGCTTCTCCCACATGTTGGTTGTAGGGTGCCACTAAGTTGGGTGGCTGGGGATCTTGTGGAGATGGTGGTGAGGTCTGAGATGTGGAGGCCGAGGCTGGAGAAGTATGAGCTGGTGTTCAGATAATTGGATTATCTGTTCTGATTATCGCCTGTTCCTCATACCTCTCCATCCTTCAGTTGTGCCTCATCATCTCAGCATGGGGCGTTCTTGTGTTAGCCTCCAGCGATCTTGTGAGATCTTGAGTTTGTGAGCCACCACTGCCTCCAGAGCAACTGGAGCCTCTCATTTTCATGGTTCAGGCACGCCATGTCCTGTCTGGAAAACTGGGCCATGATCTCCAGGAATTTGAGGGTCATGGTGTTGCTGGCATTGGGGCAGCAGGTGACGACTGCCGGGCAGGACGTGTCGGCATGGCTGGTCCAGGGGATGGCGTGGCCGGCACAGGTGATGGTGTGGCTGGCACAGATGACGGTATCTGTGGCTGAGGTGATGGCATCTGTGGCAGAGGTGATGGTATCTGTGGCCGAGGTGATGGCATTTGTTTCAGAAGTGTCATCCAGAAGGCTTTGGTGTCGAACCATGTTGGGTAAATCCAGGGTGCGGAACCTCATCCTGGTGCACAAGATTGTGCTGGACCCCATCCTGGGGGACAAGATGGTGCAGGACCCCATCCTGGGGGACAATATGGTGAGGGACCCATCCTAGAAGACAAGATGGTGCGGGACCCCATGGTGCGGTAGTGGTTGTGGCCTGCCCCCATGGCTGTGATGTTGCTGGACCAGGTGGCGGCATTGATGATGTCTGGGGCCAGGACATGGCCAGTGGAGATGGCTGATATGGCTGTGGCTGACTGTATGAAGACTGTATGATGCTGTTGAGGGCCCAGGCATCGATTCCCACTCCTCATATTCTGCTAAATTGCCAGCTTGTGTGGGTGGTCCCGGGCCCTCTTGAATGTCCTGGCCCTCCTCTTCCAGCACTACTGCCTCCTCCTCTTGCTCTGTGGCTGGCCTTATCCTCCTAGGTACTGCAATGGAATAAATATATTTCAGTTGGTTGCCATACACAATTGACAGCTATATGATTCCATATCCTTGACATCATGGTCACCTGTGATTGACTGTGGTGTTTATGTTACACAGATGAACCACGACCTGCATAATTAGCATTGTGGATCATGGCTCATATGAATGTGCATCAGATACATTCTCTGCTGTGCAGTGTGTGAGACTGACCAATCTGTGACATGTTACCAGCAATGTTTGTTAATATGCAGCTGAGACATGGTCCAGGTTAGGACAGTATATGACGCACACATGCAGTCCTACCACAATGCGCACACCCAGAATTGTACTCTCTATTGCAGGAGTATCCAAAGTCGGGTCTGCTGGGCTGCAGACAGGCCTGGTTTTGTTGATTTCCTTTATGTGCACAGATGAGTCAATTAGACTAAATAACTGAAGAAATGATAGTCACACCTGGGTGCAGCAGGGCTATCCACAAATCCAGGCCTGTGTGCGGCCCAGCAGGCCCAACTTTGGACACCCTTGCAATAGTGAGTACCACACAGGCCTGGATCTGGTGATAGTCCTGCTGCACCTAAGTGAGACTATCATTTCTTCAGTCTAATTGACTCATCTGTGCACATAATCCACAAATCCAGCCCTGTGTGTGGCCCAGCAGTCCAGACTTTGGACACCCCTGCTCTACTGCATGTCAAATCAATCACATAATATAGTTCTCTTAATTGCAAGTTGTCGTCACGCTATGTTAAAAATTGCTGGCCTCGCGATGAGCGCCAAAGGCGCTCATCGTGATGCCTGTAGGACTTAGACGACAATGAGCGCTAAAGGCCTGTAGGACTTAGGACCAAATCCCTTAAATGCAACTGCGGCCCTCGCAAGCCGAGGCCAGCAGTTGCAGGGCTGCCCTAAATTACGAATTTAACGGCCGAACCACGGAACTGGAAAGAACAGCAAAACCGTCCAAATATGCATCAAAATAACTTGCACACTCACACACAGCACAGGGAGAGAGCCAGTGAGCCTTGGAGTGAGGTTGCAATTTAATTTGAAACATATTTGGTGTTTTTTCACGAACGAAAATCAGCTAAGCGAGAAACAAAATGTCGGCTGAAAAAACGGGAATGAACGAGGCCAAAGGCAGTAAAAAAAAAGCCCCAAGCCAGTAACACTTAACCCAAGCCAGTAACACTTAACCCAAGCCAGTAACATTTAACCCAAGCCAGTAACACTTAACCTAAGTCACTCATCGCGAAGCCCCGAAACTACACAGGGGAGAGGCTTGCCATGAGCTCCGAAGGTGATCATTGCAAAGCAGGAAAGTTGCTTGGCGAAGGCACACAGGGGAGAGGCTTGCCATGAGCTCCGAAGGTGATCATTGCAAAGCAGGAAAGTTGATCGGCGAAGGCGCTCATGGCGAGGCCTGAATGTACACGAGGGGAGAGGCTTGTGTTGAGTGCTGAAGGTGCTCAGAGGGGTCATAGCCTTGCATTGTGTGGCAAACAGCATTGCCTGGCTTAAAAGTTTATTGCCTTCATTTTTGAAGGGCAATTTCTTAGTCTTGATATAATAGCAAATTGTACTCAGAATCCGTTTTAAATGCAGCTAATGTCCAGACATATCATTGATACAAATTATGAAGATATTGTACTTGCTTACAGGATTTACATGGTTAATGTTGGCCCATATATCTTCAGTCATAACCATAGGGCTTACAGTGCTATTGTAGGTCAGTTATCTCTGCATGTCGGCAGGGGTGTAGGAGGCAGTAAAATTCTAGAGCAAGGGTGGGCAAGTTCAGTCCTGGAGGGAAACATACATGCCTGGATTTGATGATATCCCTGCTGGGATACCTCTGGGGTATAATTGGGGCCTTGTACTTTGCCATAGCCTCTTGCCCTACCAAATGTGCCTGGGGCTCCTGGCCTCCCTCTCCTCTCCCTAAGGCCGCTCCCTCATCCCCAATACTCCCCACCCTGGGATCAGGCCCCTGACCATCTGCCCCTCCACCTTGTGTGCCTACATCTGGGGGCACATCCCTTCCCCTGCTGCTCTCCTCCACCTGTACCTCCCCTCCCTCGCCTGCTTCCCCCTGTCTCCATACCTCTAGCTCTTCTTACTCTCTTCACTCTTTTCCTCTCCTCACTCTTCTCCTCCCTCTCCCGCTTTGGTGTTCCCCTCTCTCTCTCCCCCTCTCCTCTCTCTCCTCACTTTCCTCCTCCTCTGCTCTATGATATTAGAAAATAATATAACCATAAAGAAATATAATATGTATGTGGATTTCTATAAGGTAAACCAAAAATGTGAGTATTATCTGTGGTATAGTAATCGTATGGGGAGGTGTGGCGTGTAGATGTGTTGTAGGCTACCGCTAGGTATAGCTATGTGTACGTATTAATCTGTATGTGTGAATTATGTGATATCAGTAATTATGTGTGTTGTAACTTAAGGGTTAAATTCTCTTAGAGGTCAAAATATCAAAAACGTACAATGCTCCTTCTCCTCAGCTCAAAAATCCACCAACGCCTAGACCTGTGTGTTCGCTTGCTCAGCTACAGCACAGTCTATGATTTACTGGTTTGGCTGCCTTTTAAAGGCCTTCGGGCGTCTTTAATCGCATTTTACGGCTTTCTATTGGTTGTTTCGCGCCTTTCGCACTACGTAATTACGCAAATGTCAATTTAAGGATGAACGTAGCTCGTACGTACCTCTTACTGCTTGCGTACGCTGCAAAGATGTACGGGTTAGCGCCCAAGATGTACAGGTTAGCGCCACTTGCTCGTAACTCGCAGCACTTCTAATTTAATAGCGACATAAAACAGACAAATTTAAAGCAAGCAGCACTTACATGCTACACGTTGGACTTAAGAGGCTCTAATTTAATATGGCCCTAAATTAATTGTTTTTAGATAATTTGTGTCTCTTAAACCCAATACAATATTGCTCATTATTTCCAAGAATTTATAAATTGCCTCCTGTTCCTTTTATGTAATATATTAATATCTCTGACTAAGCCTCATTTCTTGTTTTTTCTGTTTCCAGGTTAACTGGGCCCTCTGGGTTTGTGACTGATGGTCCTGGGAACTATAAATATAAAACAAAATGCACATGGCTCATCGAAGGAAGGTAGGTGTTGCATTAAAATAATTTACTACATGTATGGGCAAGAACTTTGTTTCTATCTAAATGTGGTCCCTCTAATGGGATATGGGTGTTTTCTGGATTTCACTAGATATATCATATAGGAATAGTTTATCTATTTACTTGATGTACTTCTTTTTTATTAGGAAGTGCTTATAAGCTCTGCTTTTTCTGCCTAAAATTTTACAGATTCTTCCTAACTGGTTATTTCCCTCTGCAGCTCATGAAGACAGTTTGTTTTTACGTTCAGGGGTTGTAGTTTCTCGTAATAACCATAATCGGTGGCAACACTTTGAAACATGCTGCTTGAGTGAGGTCACTGACAGGCTAATTTGAAACACGCACTTCACTACCCGTCCATTCATGAACTAATAAGGTTCAAATAAAGTTCATAAAAACTAAAGTCAGACAGGTATATTATATATCTAGGGAAATCCAGGGACCTTCCATATCCCTTTTAAGTCAGGGCTTCACAAATCCCTGGAGCCAGGGAGCCTAAAATATTACTGCTGCCTCCTCCTAACATTTTAGTTGTTCTACTTGTAGATCGATATATAATTTGTACACTGGCTCCTAAATGTTTGGTTGGCTCCTAACCTAACCGGCTGGTCGTTAAATTTGTTAACCCCTGATTTAGGGGCCTCTCTTGATCTCTGCTATAATTAATGACTAACACTGTCCACTCTTCAGCAGAGGAAATAATGAAAGGTTAGTGGAGATAAGGGTCTCTGATTGTTCTTAATCTAATACTCTGGCAATATGTTAAAATATATGTAGCATAAAGTTCTCACATTAGAAATACTTAAACCGACCACTGAACAAAGAAAAAAAAAGTTTGAAAATTTTAAGTGCAACCAAGAGCTTAATAATGCAGGAACATTTCTGGAGATATATGGTTGCATTTTCTGAATCAAGGTGTCTGCTTCTGGTCCTGTAAGGGGAAGATGTGGTGTCAGTTTTAATAGTATCAATTATCTTAGAGTGGACACATTTTGTAAACCAACAACATTTTCCATAGCTCTTTACAAATATAGTCTAAATAATAATAATAAACAAGCCACGGAATATCCAATACGTTTCTAGTATATCCTGCCCAACATGCTCTCTTAGCATTATTGTCATACAGCTGAATGAACTTTACTTAACCTCATAAAAGGGACCTTATCTATAGCACCTGTTTGGCTTCCGTCGAAGCCATAGTGAAACGTGCTTCAGGCCGTAACATGTCATTAATTTCAATAAATAATAGTAATAATAATAATAATAATATAAGGTATGTTTGTCTCATTCACCTTGTTATGGGCTGTTGTTCTCTTTAGAAACTGATACAGAATTATGTAGAAAGGGAGTTGCTAGTTTTCCCAGAGTGCTTTTCTTGTTTCTATAAGCTGGTGTTAATGATTAACAATTTACTAGCAATAACCCTAATGCATATACACAACTCACAATTAACAATCATAATCTGTGTCCCCCATGGATTTTTCTTTTGTCTAGCATATAGGCCATAAATAATTATCATAGAAGATATAGATCTATTTATCTATTATGGGTTAGAGTGTGGTTCTGCTTTCATACTTGTGGTGTTGACAGTTCTGTAGATCATGTCTTTGTGTCCAAGACAAACACTGGAGTGATCAGATGTTACCACATTAAATGGCTTAGTGTGTTGTGCACAGACCACTATGTTTAATTTTAACATTATGCTACTATTGTGGTTGAGGTTAGAGATAGTTGAATGTCTCTTGGAGAAAACCATTGACCTTGATGAACTCTTCTATTGAGATGTGCTACTAATGGACAGATTAAACTAAAGGGCAACCATATAATTAGAAGAAATGAAAATAATATATATATATATATTGTCACGATCTGCTTCTTCTTGGGGGCTTGATATGAACCTAGTTCAAACCTACCCCAGCAGAACTATGTAGTTCCTGTTCTCTGTGGCACAAAAGATGGCTTCTGAAGAGGGCAAGGCCCAAAAGCTACAGACAGAGAATACTGGATCCAGGTTACTTAGTGGCCCATAGCAAGACCACTCCCCAAGTCAGGATACAACACACAGAAACCTTGTTTATGTGAAAACTATCTCTCAACCACCTTTATTTTGAAAACACATGTATATAAACTCTTTACAACACAGTAGAGGGAGGGGCTACCTGAGGTCAGCCCCAAATGGCCTCTGGCCAATCCCGTAGCTTTACACCGTGGGAAACATGAGACTCCTCCCAGGTCCGCCCACTAGGTTGTGGCTACCCTAATTTATTTGGTCTCTGGGCTTTCAAGGGAGAAACATCTCCCTGCCCTCTGGACTTTGCCCTGATTCTCTGAGTGGGAATCCCTGTAGACCCCCTGGGGTTATGGTGCCTCTGTGTCTGTGGAGATCCCTTTGTTCCTGACTACTAATCATTTCAAGTGTTTACCTTCAGGACCGATATGGGCAAACTCCTGACTGAGAGTTTATACAATGGGGGAGGGTTGACTAATCAAAACATAGCTATCACTCCATAATACAATATACAATATAATACTAACATATTATAACCCATAACATATTTCCCCATTAATATATTATACCTAGGATACATAATTACCATGTAAAGGCAACATATAACCACACAATAACACATAATCCCAATGTAACAATGTCATGCTCCCTTGGACATACTCACAAACCACTGACAATATGAGTCCTTAAACAATTAAATCATGACAACTTCTCCCCCTTCCTTTCTAGTTTAGCATAGAGGATCATCCTAACGGATAATTCTCTAGCTATACTGCTTTTACTTGTCCTCCTGTCTGGAAAGTCCATCCATGTGATAGCCTCAGTGGCTCTCTGTGTTCTCTGCCTCCCCCTGTCCAGGGTGAATACTCACTCCTTCCCAGTGGCCTAGACACCTTCACAAGCCCTTGGGGAGACTTATAAGAGAACTGCCATAGAGGACCCTTCAAGGTAGTCCAGGGGAAACAGTACATCTCAGCCAGTAAGTCCAGCATAAACTGGGAGGATCCTTACCCAGCAAAGCCCTCTCCTTCAGGGCTAGGGGGACCTCTTGTCCTGTTGATTCTGGATCAGCACTCCAGTCCCATGGGTAAAATTGAAGAGTACAAGGTTCCCTTGTCAGGCCTGAGCTTCCTCCTGAATAAACTGGGATACTGGAGTTGCAACATGGGCTAGAGACATTGGACTGGTGGCATCCATGCTGGATTAACGGGCAGTTCTGATACAAGCTGTTGTGGCTCAGTAGCAACCTCTCTCCCACCAAGCCTGGCCAATGGGCCCCTTCTTTCCAGGGTTACAGGTACACATTCAGTGTCTTTGGGCAGCTGCAGCGTGAGTCATTGTAGGGAGACCAGGAGACAAATCACAATTCTGGGGTACCCCCTCTGGCCTTTTTGGTCTCCGGATCCTCAGGTGGAACCTCCTGACTCTCTCCTCTGAGACTGGCCTGGTGTGTAGTTACAGGCAGACCCTTGAGAAGCAGCTGCTACTGCCTCTTGTTCAGGCTGAGAAACAGGGCTACTCTTTCTGTTTCTGCTACCAGGGTCTGTGGCTGGCTCCTGGACCATGGTCATCCAAGGAACCTCTCTACAATTTCCACAGTCAAATGGTAGGGCCCAGTGCTCATTAGGTTCTTCTCCTTACACTAGGAGCAGAGTAGCTTTTCCCCAGTTCTCTCCACTGGGCCCGGCACTGCTGTGGTTTGCCCCTGTCCCCATTCCTCTAACTGGGTGTGAGACTTTAGCCCCCTAAAGATAGGGACCAGTTCTTCCTCTTCCCCAGTCAACCCCATGGATGCCAGCATCCTTGTTATTTTGAGAATCATGGATATCAAAATTTCTCCCCCACAGTCCATACATTTATTTTCTGACCCAGCCTCGGCAATATTTAGCTGGGTCTCTGTAGTACCTGTTTGGTGGTTCTGTTCCATGCCTGACTGGCATGGGCCCTCCCAGCTGGCTGGCCAACAACCCTCCAGGGATGCTTCATCCAGTAAGTCTATATAATCCACCTCCAGCTGTAGCTCCTGCCTGGATCAAAGGCCAAAGTAGGTTAGCTGTCTGAGAGTCTGTCTCCAGTCCCAGCATTGTGACAGCGCTTGGTAAACAGACACAGCTTTCTTTTCTCTGTCCCCAAGCCACAGTCCGGATCCCCATGTACTATGTCCCAAAGTGCCTCTTCCAGCCCCAATGAAAAATGATGATGTATCCCAACAGGTACAACCCAATAAGCATATTGCTCTTCCAGGGCGACCTCCTCATACACCAATTCTTCCAGCCATTCCATTAGCCTGTGTCCTGGCCATAGTCCCAGGAATGCCATCCATTTATTTAGAAGGCCCATTCCTCTACAGTCCTTTCCAGTCACCAGAACATTCTCTGTCTCTACTGGGGATAAGCATTTCCCCTCCACAGGAGCTGAGACAGGGCCATTGCTTACCCTTCTCCTGTTCCCCTGTACCATCCTGTGTGATCTGTATCCGGAGTTCCCTCTGCTGATCCTTAGTAAAACCTGCAGGCATTACCTCCATCCATCTTTGATACCGTCTGGGACACTTCCTCCTCCTCTGCTGCAGACATCTCTTCATAACCTGCCATCCTTCTGTGTTTTATACAGAGATCCCACCGCTGCCAGCCAAATGTCACGATCTGCTTCTTCTTGGGGGCTTGATATGAACCTAGTTCAAACCTACCCCAGCAGAATCATGTAGTTCCTGTTCTCTGTGGCACAAAAGATGGCTTCTGAAGAGGGCAAGGCCCAAAAGCTACAGGCAGAGGAATACTGGATCCAGGTTACTTAGTGGCCCATAGCAAGACCACTCCCCCAAGGTCAGGATACAACACACAGAAACCTTGTTTATGTGAAAACTATCTCTCACCACCTTTTATTTTGAAAACACATGTATATAAACTCTTTACAACACAGTAGAGGGAGGGGCTACCTGAGGTCAGTCCCAAATGGCCCTCTGGCCAATCCCGTAGCTTTACAACCGTGGAAACATGAGACTCCTCCCAGGGTCCGCCCACTAGGTGTGGCTACCTAATTTATTTGGTCTCTGGCTTTCAAGGGAGAAACATCTCCCTGCCCTCTGGACTTTGCCCTGATTCTCTGAGTGGGAATCCCTGTAGACCCCCTGGGGTTATGGTGCCTCTGTGTCTGTGGAGATCCCTTTGTTCCTGACTACTATCATTTCAAGTGTTTACCTTCAGGACCATATGGGCAACTCCTGACTGAGAGTTTATACAATGGGGGAGGGTTGACTAATCAGAACATAGTTATCACTCCATAATACAATATACAATATAATACTAACATATTATAACCCATAACATATTTCCCCATTAATATATTATACCTAGGATACATAATAACCATGTACAGGCAACATATAACCACACAATAACACATATTTCCAATGTAACAATGTCATGCTCCCTTGGACATACTCACAAACCACTGACAATATGAGTCCTTAAACAATTAAATCATGACATATATATATATATATATATATATATATATATATATATATACATAATATGAGAGGCAGTAACCTTGAAATAGCTGTATGTGGGAAGGATTCCTAGCTTATGTATAAGCCGTCCTGAGCTTCGCAAAAAACTGTGTAATAGAGAAGGCATATGCTTAAGAGAAGCCATGTTTAAAACGGTTATGGATTGCATGAGTGAAGCCTTTATGAGTACATTTGCATGTCCCTGCCCAGTTTCCTAGAATGCAGTGTAATAACTATGCCTCAGAATTCTGAGCAGGACATCACTAATATAGGGCCCCATTCAATTCCAAGCCCATGACTCGCTCGCCGATAACCGCATGTCAGTGATTGAGTTGCAGGCTCCTGTTCCCCTCCGTTTCCAATGCTATGAAATTCCCCAGAGCCGAACCTCGCTGCCCGATAACCAAAATCGGAAACCCTGGATTCCTAATGAAGCAGAGCCAGGCTTTCGACTGCTTACTTTGCGACTGCTTAGCCAATAGGAAATGAGACCAGCATCATGGCGACAATGAAACCTGCGGGTGCCCCCGCAGGCTCCTTATATAAAACCCTGCTGCAGGGTCACGATCGGGATCCCTGCAGGGTCCCCACATTAACCCCTTACTGCGGGGGTCCCGATGGGGACCCATGCAGGGTCCCCACATGACCCCCATGATGCAGGGAGTCCCGACATTAACCCCTCGCTGCGGGGGTCCCAATTGGGATCCCGCAGCATTTACAATTTTTTTAAATTCCCTGCCGCGGGTCCTTATAGAACCCATGCTAGAATTAAAATTATACAGACCCCCATGAGCCCCTAATTAACCCCATCAGTCCCAGAAGGGTCTACCATAGACCCTGTATGGGACAATAATTAACCCTCACAATAACACTATAAGTCCCATGAGGGTCCTCCAGGACCCTCATGACACTAAATCTAAGCACTACCCTACACTACACTATTAGCCACACCAATAAACTAATACATCTAAATAAACCCCATCTAACTAATTAACCTGCCCTCTAAGTAATAAACCCCCTCTATCTCACTAATTAACCCCACTCTAACTAATTAAACCTACATTACTGAAAATAAAAAAAACTACATTACCTAAAATAATAACACCATACATTACTGAAAATAAGAAACCTACATTACATAAATAAAAAACCTGTATTACTGAAAATAATAAAACCTACATTACTGAAATTAAAAAAAACTACATTACATAAAATAAAAAAAACTAAAAAAAACATCCTTACTAAAAATAGGAAAGGGTAAATATACCACTTATCTTGCCAAAATGCCCCTCCAGCCGATGCTGGTCTTCAAGTGCTTCATCCCAAACAGGGCCCTCCATAAAATGTCCACAGGTCCAGTAACACCCAATACACAATACATACTAACATGTAATATAATAAAGGGCTTAATAGTCAACTTACCTGTCCAAAATGCCCCTCCATCAATGTCCCGACGTCCCTGTCCCACCTGAAATAAAGAAACTTTACATGAAATAAAAATATAATTAAAACCTGTAATAATAAATAGGGTTAATAGTCAAACTTACCTGTCCAAAATGGAACCTCCAGTGATGCCCCGGTCCTCAGTTCTCTCGCCCCCAGGCATGTCCCCTCCGACACAATTCTGGGCGTTCTAAAACATTAAAAACCAACGGAGCTCCTACCTTGAGGAGCTCCCAACGCAAATGGAGGTTCCCGAGCATGCTCCGTACAAAATCCGAAATGGTGCCTTCTGATGAATGAAATTGCTGTCAATCAGATTTCAGCCAATGAGAATGGAATTCAGGGTTGTATCCCATTCTGATTGGCTAAAAGCATTTGCGACCTTCTGATTGGCCTGATATAAACCGTCAATCATAATTTCAGCCAATCAGAACGGTCAGTTCTAAGCAGAACAAATGAGGGCATTTGAGGGAGTAAGTATTTAGAGATAAGAAGCATATATGTGCATGGTGCCTGTGCCGCTGTTGTTGAGGGCTTTTGGTACAGGTTAGGGTCATGACTTTTTATTCTGGAGGACTAAGGAAGGCCAGTGGAATGTCGATTGACAAACGGAGCGAGACTGCGACAGTCTGAACGTTGTGTACGGAAGAATGAGTCTGACGAGAGCAGGTACAGTGTCATAGTAGTGGATTAAAGTGGGGAAAGGTGCGAGTGCGTGGGCAGCGCCAACAAGGACGCGAGTCTGCAGTTCAGTCGAGATGAGAAAAGATGAGAGCAGTGTAATAGAATCTTTAGTTGTGTCTTGGGTCGAGGTATTTTGGATATGTTTTTTCGATACAGAAGGCAAGATCTTTGTTAGTAGGACTGTAATCATGAAGGGCTATGAACGAAGCCCTCCACGAGCAGGGTCAGCCGAGAACCAGAAGTGGGAGTGAGTGCTGTCATATTGACAGTGAGAGAAATATGAGGAATTTAAGCTGTAGTAGAGGGTGGGAAGATTAAGAGCTTAGTCTTGGACATGTTGAGTTTTAGATGGTGGGCGGAAATACAAGAAGGATATACTAAAGAGGCAGTTGGAGAAATGTGCTAGAAGATAGGGGGATAGATCTGGAGTTAGATTTCAGTGTCATCTGCATAGAGATGGTACTGAAACCCAAAAGAATTTATTAGGGTACCAAGTGAGGATGAATAGATGGAAAAGAGAAGGGGGCCTAGAACTGATCCTTGGGGTACGCCAATAGACAATGGGCGACTAGAAGAAAAGGTGCCAGAGAAGGAGACGCTTAATGACCATTCTTGCAGGTATAATGAGAACCAAGAGAGCAGTGTCTCAAATGCAGAGGGAGGAGAGAATATGGAGTAGAAGTGGATGGTCAACTGTGTCAAAGGCGGCAAAGAGATTCAAAAGAAGCAGAATGGAAAAGTGGCCTTTTAAATTAGCGGTGAGCGGGTCATTGGTGACTTTTGTGAGAGCTATCCCAGTGGAATGTTGGAGCTGAAAGCCAGATTGGAAGGTGTCCAGAAGGGAGTAGAGAAGATCGAAACGTGCCAGTGTTTAGGGAAAGGTTGAAGATTTGTGTGAGAGCTGGGATTAGTGTGGTAGAGAGGGGAGGGATGAGCTGAGATGGAATAGGACCAAGGGGACAGGTAGTGAGGTGAGAGGACGATATTAGGCTGGAGAATTCATCCTCTGCTGCAGGGGTAAAGTAGTTCATTGTGGCTTTGGGAATATGGAAGGGAGAAGACTGGGTATTGTTGGTTAGTTGAGAGGGGGGAGTGTGTGAGCCCTGATGAGAGGAGAGTTCATTGCGGATATTTTGTATTTTATGTATAAAATATCGGCAAAGACTTCAGTTGTGAGACAGGAAAGGATGGGAGGAGGTGGTGGGCGGAGGAGAGTATTGAAAGTGGCAAACAGACTCTTGGAGTTTGAGGACAGAGTTGATATCAGTGATGTGAAGTTGTGCTGTTTGGCAAGGTTGAGGGCGAAGGAGTAGGAACGTAGCATAAACTGTAGTAGAGGAAATCTGCTGAAGAGCACAATTTCCTCCATAGCCGTTCCGCAGTGCGGGAGCACTTCTGAATGTAACGTGTGTGTTTAGTGTGCCATAGTTTTGGATGAGATCGAGGGTTATGAGAGCAAGGGAGGAAGAGAGATTAGAGTTGTAGTGTGAGGTGGCAGTGTCAGGGCAGTTGAGGTTGGTGATGGGGCTGAGAAGGGGTTGGAGCACATTGGAGAGCTGGGGTCAAGTTCTAGCAGGTTTCTGTGGTTAATGGTGACCGGGATTGAAGAAGGGTGGTGAGAGGAATATGTGGTGATCTTAAAGGTAAGGAGGTGATGGTCAGATAGAGGGAGTGGGTAGATAACTGGGTTGGAGGTGGGGCTGATATTGGTGAAAATAAGGTCAAGAGAGTATCCCGCATGGTAAGTTTAAGAATCTGTAAATTGTGAGAGGCTGAGGGAAGAGGTGAGTGCAAGCAATTTGGTGGCTGCTGGTGAAGTGGGAGTGTCGATGGTAATGTTGAAGTCTCAAATACACAGGAGAGCTTTATAATCTATATTCTAACCAATAGTGACATACAGAGTAAATATATATCATAAAGTGGTATACTTAATCCAAGTGGCAAATATAAAGAGATTAAAAACACCACTACAAGGAGATATATATATATATATATATATATATATATATATATATATATATAATTTTGGGAAACGATCAGTATACCTTATACTATTTAAAGAGGGGTATTCCCTAAATATAGACCTGTGAATGAGATTAGATATATATTGTAGTACTACAGATATATAGAAGGGTATGACAAGGCACAATATAATATTTGACATATGGACTGGTAACTGGTAATCTATAGGACTCAAAATTCCGGATTTATAAAATGAAATCTCCTTGAGACACATATATATATAAAAAGAAAAGGAAGCCAAGCTTAATACTTGTATAAAGCACTTATTAAGACAAACTAGGAGAGATTATAACACTGAATTTATCTCTCATAAAACTGGTCTCATTGTGCAAAAATAAGGGAGTCAATAGTAAATGTTTTTAAGGAATTATTTCCTATTCCCTTGATTTTAAAGAAGTTTTTAATCGACCTTGTCTCCATAATATAATATAAATAAAGATTTATTGTTTTGTATTTCTCTAGTCCTTTATAAAATATAATGTTGAAGTCACCAAGTGCCAATGAAGGAATGTTAGAGGAGAGAAAGTGAGGGAGCCAGGCGGAAAAGTGATCGAGAACACATAGAGAGATAGGGGAGAAGAAGCGGATAGTATGAACTTCAAAAGAGGAAATTTGGAGGGATGGGACAGGAGGTATGAGGTGATATGTACAGTGAGTGGAATGTAATACACCAACACCTCCACCTTGTTTTTTCCCAGGTCTTGTTGTGTGACTGAGGTAAAAACCACCATGGCACAGTACTGCAGGGGAGGTAGTGTCTGAAGAGGAGAGCCAGGTTTCAGTGAGAGCCAGTAGATTGGGGGAGTTAGTAATGAATAGGTCATGAGTGAAGGTAAGTTTATTGCAGATAGACTGAGCGTTCCAGAGAGTGCAGGAGATAGGTAGAGTGGAAGGTTTGTGACAAGTGATGGGTATTAAATTCTGGGTGTTTCGGGTGTTTGCTGCTCTTGGGGCAAAGCGTGGTTGATGGCAGGTAGAAATGAGTGAGGGACCTGGGTTAGGGGATATGTCTCCAGCAGGCAGGAGAAGAAGTATTGAGAGCGAGAGAATGTGTGAGTGGGACTTACTGTGATGTTTCTGCTTATGTAAGTTAGGGAAGGGATGAGATTGTGATTGGAGGAGGGAGAGGAGCTTGTGGTAGCAAAGAAGAGGAGAGGAGAGCAAGGAAGGTGAGATGGTTATAGTGGTGAAGGCATGATATGGAGAAGCTGCAAATGAAAGTCTCAAAGAGAGGGCAGTAGAACATGAGGAGGAGGACATAGTGAGAGAACATTGTGACACAGTGTGTAGGTACAGGAAGAAGATGAGACCAAGGTGAGGGAAAAATTGAGGTTAGCCTCAGATAGGATAGATGTAGTAATACAGGAGCGAGGGAAAAGATCGAGAGAAGGTTTATCAGAGTGACTGTGGTGGGTGAGTAGCTAAGATATGCATATCTATATATATATATATATATATATATATATATATATTATATATATATATATTATATATACATATACACATCATATTTCTTTAATTAATTAATTTGAAGCAGGTGCTGCTGATGTGCAGAGTAAGTCATGTGGATATCTATAAATTAAGAATGTTTGTTAATGTCCAGATGAGAGATTTCAAGATGGTGGGTGCCTGAAAGCTGAGATGAAAGTTAGAGTGAGAGGCTAGGCAAGTACTTATACATATGAGAGGAACATTTGGTGCAGACAGATATGAAGGTGTAAAGGGGCGGGGGTGGGGTAGGGGTGATGGTGACTACATAATACAGTCTGAAAGCTTTGCAATTTTTACCCAGTTTGAATAAAAAGTTACCTATGATGCGAACAAAACTCTACTATTAGATATGGACTATCAAAGTTAATGTAACTTGAAGAAGTACCAGTACAGTAAAATGTGTGAATCAGTTGAACATGCCTGGAAGATACCTTTAGAAGCAGTGAGGTGTAATGTCTAGATGATCGAGATTTGAAGCTGGTGGTGTCTGAAAGCTTGTTTAGCAGTGTTTGTAATGTCCCAGATGGAGAGATTTCAAGATGAGCCGAGCGGGTAGTCTGAAAAAGACTTGTAGCAATGTATGTTAGATGGTCCAGATGAGAGATTTCAACCTGATGTGTGGAGTGTCTGAAGCTTGTACGCAGAGTTTGTAAATGTCCAGATGAAAGATTTCCAGATGGAGGGTGGTCTGAAAGATTGTGCTGCGCAGAGTTTGTTAATGTAAGAAAAGATGAGAGATTTAAAGATTGGTCATAATGTTCTGAAAGCTGAGATGGAAAGTTAGAAGTGAGGGGTATCACGCTCTGCTTCAGTATGTCACAGTACATGTTGGGCATTTATGATTCCCTCAACGAACTGTAGAGCTCCCCAGTGCTGGCAGCCACTCACTGCAGGCCGAGACCATGGAGCACTCCCACCACCATGCTTGACTGTAGGCAAGACACACTTGTCTTTGTACCTCACACCTGGTTTGCCACACACGCTTGACACCATCGGAAACCAAATAAGTTTATCTTGGTCTCATTGGACCACAGACATGGCTCCAGTAATCCATGTAATAGGCAAACTGTTTGCAGGCTTTCTTGTGCATCATCTTTAGAAGAGGCTTCCTTCTGGGACGACAGCCATGCAGACCAATTTTGATACAGTGCGCGGGCGTATGATCTGAGCACTGACTGGCTGACCCCCCACCCCTTTAACCTCTGCATCAATGCTGGCAGCAATCATATGCCTATTTCCCAAAGACAACCTCTGCATATGACGCTGAGCACGTGCACTCAAAATCTTTGGACCACTATGGCTGAGGCTGTGCTGAGTGGAACGATGTCCTGTGGTATGGTCTTGCCACCGTGCTTCAGCTCAGTTTCAGGGTCTTCTCAATCTTCTTATAGGCTATGCCATCTTTATGTAGAGCAACAATTCTTTTTTTCAGATCCTCAGAGAGTTCTTTGCCATGAGGTGCCATGTTGAACGTTCAGTGACCAGTATGAGATTGTGTGAGAGCGATAACACTAAATTTAACACACCTGCTCCCTATTCACCCCTGAGACCTTGTAACACTTATGAGTCACATGACACCGGAAAAGGAAAATTGTTATTTGGGCCCAATTTAGACATTTCCACTTAGTGGTGTACTTACTTTTGTTGCCAGTGGTTTAGACATTAATGGCTGTGTGTTGAGTTAATTTGAGGGGACAGCAAATTTACACTGTTATACGGGCTGTACACTTACTACTTTACATCTGAGCAGAAGCGTCATATTCTTCAGTGTTGTGACATGAAAAAGATAGTAATAAAAATATTTACAAAAATGTGAGGGGTGTACTCACTTCTGTGAGATACTGTATATATGCCCAATTATAAACAAATGAAATACCTAAGCAATAAAATTAAAAAATGTGATAAAATATAAAATGGTCCTTATATAATGTTATATAATATATGGGGACATAAATATAATTATGGATACTAAATTAGATAGGAATTTAGGGAAAAAAAAACTAAATCAGAAATACAAATTAATAATATTGCAAACCTTTTTGAAGCACTTATGTATCAACATCAGTTATATGATGCATGGAGAATAGTGATGTTGCGAACATAACATTTTCGGTTCGCGAACCGCAAACGCGAACCGCCGCAAATGTTCGAGAACCGGCGAACCCGGACTTCAATGGGCAGGCGGATTTTAAAACCCACAGGGACTCTTTCTGGCCACAATAGTGATGGAAAAGTTGTTTTAAGGGGACTAACACCTGGACTGTGACATGCGGAGGCGGGATCCATGTCAAACTCCCACGGAAAATTACATAGTTGATGACAGCGAGTCTGGTTTATAATCATAAAGGGCATAAATAACCTAACATCCCCCCTCATCATCATCCTCCCCTGTATCTCTTTCCCCCCTCCCTCATCATCCTCCCCCTGTGTCTCTTTCACCCCTTCCTCATCACCCTCCCTGTGTCTCATCCCCCCACCCTCATCATCCTCCCACCTCCCTCATCAACCTCCCCTGTATCTTTTTACACCCACCCCTCATCATCCTCCCCTGTGTCTCTTCCCCCTCCATCATCATCCTCCCCCTGTGTCTCTATTCCCCCTCCCTCATCATCCTCCCTGTGTCTCATTTCCCCCTCCCTCTCATCATGTTCTACTGTGTCTCTTCCCCCCCCTCCCCTCATCATCCTCCCTGTGTCTCTTTCCCCCCTTCCTCATCATCCTCCCCCCTCCCCTTGATGATAAAGGGGGGAAGAGACACAGGGATAAGTGTGAGGGGTGTTAGGGTGTAAGGGGTGTTAGGGATAAGGGTGAGGGGGGTTTAGGTGTTAGGGTGAGGGGTGTTAGGGCTAAGTGTAAGGGTGCTTAGGGTGAGGCATGTTAGGAATAAGTGTGAGGGGTGTTAGGTCTCTAGGGATAAGGTGTGAGAAATGATAGGGTTAGGTGTTAGGTTTGATGGGCTGTTATGGAATAAGTGTGAGGGGTGTTAGCGGTTAGGGGTAAGGGATGTTAGGGATAAGTGTAGATGGGTGTTACGGGTTAGGTGGTTAGGGTAAGGGCTGTTAGGGATAAGTGTAAGGGGTATTAGGGTTAGGTGTTAGGGTGAGGTGTTTGGGATAAGTGTGATGGGTGTTAGGGTAAGGGGTGTTTAGGGATAAGTGTGTGATGGGTGTTAGGGTAAGGGATGTTAAGAGGGTTAGGTGTTAAGGTAAGGGCTGTTAGGGATAAGTGTAAGGGGGTATTAGGGTTAGGTGTTAGGGTGAGGGGTGTTAGGGATAAGTGTGGGGTGTGTTAGGTCTTAGGGAGTGTGAGAATGTTAGGGTTAGGTGTTATGTTGATGGGTGTTATGGATAAGTGTGAGGGATGTTAGGGTAAGGGGTGTTAGGGATAAGTGTGATGGGTGTTAGGGTAACGGATGTTAGGGTTAGATGTTAGGGTAAGGGCTGTTAGGGATAAGTGTAAGGGGTATTAGGGTTAGGTGTTAGGGATAAGTTT
This sequence comes from Discoglossus pictus, assembly GCA_027410445.1. Lineage (NCBI taxonomy): Eukaryota > Metazoa > Chordata > Amphibia > Anura > Alytidae > Discoglossus > Discoglossus pictus. The sequence goes on along the minus strand of CM050163.1, from coordinate 23,299,705 downwards.
GGGGGGTGTTAGGTCTTAGGGATAAGTTGTGAGAATGTTAGGGTTAGGTGTTAGGTTGATGGGTGTTATGGATAAGTGTGAGGGGTGTTAGGGTTAGGGTAAGGGGTGTTAGGGATAAGTGTGAGGGGTGTTAGGGTTAGGGTAAGGGGTGTTAGGGATAAGTGTGAGGGGTGTTAGGGTTAGGGTAAGGGGTGTTAGGGATAAGTGTGAGGGGGTGTTAGGGTTAGGGTAAGGGGTGTTAGGGATAAGTGTGAGGGGTGTTAGGTTTAGGGTACGGGGTGTTAGGGATAAGTGTGAGGGGTGTTAGGGTTAGGGTGAGGGGTGTTAGGGATAAGTGTGGGGGTGTTAGGATTAGGTGTTAGGGTGAGGGGTGTTAGGATAAGTGTAAGGGATGTTAGGGTTAGGTGTTAGGGTAAGGGATGTTAGGGTTCGGTGTTAGGGATAGATGTGCGGAGGGTGTTAGGGTTAGGGTAAGGGGTGTTAGGGATAAGTGTGAGGGATGTTTGGGTTAGGGTATGAGGTGGTTGGATAAGTGTGAGGGGTGTTAGGGTTAGGTGTTAGGGTGAGGAGTGTTAGGGTAGGCGCTGTTAGGGATAAGTGTAAGGGGGTATTAGGGTTAGGTGTTAGGGTGAGGGGTGTTAGGGATAAGTGTGAGGGGTGTTATGGGTTAGGGTAAGGGGTGTTAGGGATGATGCTGTGAGGGGTGTTTAGAGTTAGGGTAAGGGGGTTAGGGATAAGTGTGAGGGGTGTTAGGTTAGGGTGAGGGGTAGTTAGGGAAAGTGTGAGGGGTGTTAGGGTTAGGTGTTAGAGGTGAGGTGGTGTTAGGGATAAGTGTAAGGGGTGTTAGGGTTAGGTGTTAGGGTGAGGGATGTGTAGGTTAGGTGTTAGGGATAAGTGTGAGGGCAGTATCACCTACACTCAGCCTCCTCTCAGTAAGACTGCAAGTTAGTTATGATTCCAAAATGGCTGCTGTCCATGAGTTAGAAGGCTCTGGAAGGGAGTGTATGCTGCTGATTGGCTGGAATGTGTCTGCTGACTGTGACATGCAGGGTCAAAGTTTGCTCAATGATAAAGTATAGGGGGCTGGTCGAACATCGCATATGTTCGCAGTTCGCCGCCAACGCGAACATGCTATGTTCGCCGGGAACAGTCCGCCGGCGAACTATTCGCAACATCTCTAATGGAGAACCTTCCACCCAGATTTAAAAGATTTGACATTTTATTCACACAGACATAAGATGTGTTCTAGACTAAACTATTTTTTTTTTTCATTAGTGAAACGTTTTATTATGTATAAGTACACAGTTTACATGAACAAAATAATTATACATGTATATTACATTTAGTAAAGAATTATTAAAACAGGAATAACCCAATAGAAAAGTCTATTCTGCAGTCATAATTAATTGGATATTTGATACTGTAGATAGATTAGATTTCAACAAATGGATGTTGGTCATGCAGCTATCTTTCTTGTATCATTCAAGAAAGTCAACATTTCTGTACCTGTGGAAAGTTTTATAAATTTATTTAGGTGTAGTCTCATCTGCGTGTTGCTAGGCCTGAGATGTTAGATGCAATACTTGCTAGCATTGCCTAATATTCTTTCTTCACAAAGATAGAACAGTTAATAAGATTTGTGTTAATCTCTAAATTACCCAGCTGTAGCAAGTTGACGTCTTCACATATTTGTGGCAAATAATCTTGCCAAGATGTTTGGATCTTCCAATATTACTAAAATAAGAATATATATATATATTTTTTTTTAATCTGTTAAGTGCTTAATAAACGAATTTACTGAAACAGTACCCAATATGGTGGGCATCCAACATGGTTTATTGTGTTTATTTAATGAAGGATTAACAAATATGCTTCTCTACCTAATGTTAGGAGTCCAGTAGGTGGGATATAACCTGGCCAGGATTTTTTACAGTGTTTTTTTTATTTTTTTTTATTGAGTTTTAGAAAACATACAGAAGCAAATCAAGACATAACATACAAAAACAATAAATACCTTAATATATAGTTAATACAATAAATACACACACATCTATTTGAACCTCAGTGTGGGAGCATTGTCAAACAGTTCAATATCTTGACACAAGGTACTTGTTTACCAGAAAAAAAATAAGTTTAGAAAAAGAAAGAAACTCAACCGACTCTTGGATCCAATAGATCCGTTAGTAAGGGAGAGGAGCAAAAAGCTACTAAAGCTACTAAAGCTCCCTGGCCATACTATATTTGTTATTTATTTATTTATTTTAACTTGTTATTTTGAGCTAGACACAGAGATATTAAAATAATATGGGGTCATCTTACATAAAGAGGAAGAGGCTTTAAAATCATTATAGAGACTCCATATAACAGTCCCATTTCAACCAACTAAAATGACGGCCATAACACTCCGATAAGATGCCATTACGATTATTCATCAACTCTCTATTTATATGAACATGGTTACACAGTTCACTAATTGTTGGCATCGTTGGTTGCTACCAGTATTTTGCTATAAGATACTTAGCCACCAAATGAATGTGGCATGTCAAAAATCTCTCTATAGGAGGTAGTTTCTCTAAATTCATATGAAGAATGGCTACTTGGGGAGACCATATAATTTGTTTATCAAGCAACTTGGATATTAATTGGGAAATATCAAGCCACCACTTCTGTATTTTAATGCATTCCCACCAGATATGGTAGTCGGTCCCCCGTGAGCCACATAGTTTCCAACAATGATCTGACTCTTCTAAATTGATTTTCCCCATTTTAACTGGTGTTAAATGCCATCTATGAATAATTTTAAAATACAGCTCTGTGTATGATACATTAACAGAGGATTGTTTTGTAGTTTTAAGAATATCCCTCCAGTTTGTTTCTTCTAAGCTGATCCCTAGATCCATTTCCCAGCCTTTAACCCCTGGGCTTTTAGTAAAGGGGGTGAGGTCATCAATGATTCTACCACACTTAGAGATGATATGTGACATTTCTCCTTTTAAAATGAGTTCTTCTAATTTAGTGGGATATTCATCCCTGAAAATATTATACCCTCTCTCCGACAAGTTTTGCTTGAGACTTTCGTAGTTTAACCAATTTAGTTTTTTTGGCTCCAGTTTCTGCTGTAATACATGTATAGTGAGGAGATTGCTTTGTTTATATAAATGAGAGATACTTCTTAGGCCCTGGTCAAATAACATCTTTATTATAGGACATTGCACCTTGGGTTTTAAGATTTCTAGAGGAGCAGCAATTGAAGGTATATTTAATAATTGCATCTTCTTTCTAGAATTATACACAGTTTTAAAATAGCATGTACATTTTTTGGAAGATTGCTGGCCATAGTTTTATTATATGCAGGAAGCCAGAAACAATATTTGAATGGGGAAGTCCTTCACTAATGCTTCTTCCAATATAACCATCTTGGCTTATCTTTAGTAATGTTCCAGCATATGAGTTGGGCGATGATTATCTTAAGATGAGTTTCTTTTAAACATGGTTGCATTTAAGCCTCCATTAATAAAATTTTTTGTAGGTTATACTTTTCCGAATTCTCGGTTTTCTTGCTACATACAGAAATTTTATCTAATTGGTCCTGAATACACTTCAAATAGTTGTTGGCTAAAACATCAGGTATGGATCTCATACAATATGTGATTTTAGGGAGTATATTCATATTAATTGAAGCTATTCTAGCTGACGAGATAGGTTAAAATAGCTCCAATCAATTAATGTAGGTCTAATTCGCTTCATCACCTCATTAATGTTGTCTTTGAGAATTTTATCCACCCGGAACGAAAATCTTATACCTAAGTGAACTAACTATATATTTAGAGTCCCAGTTAAAGCAAAAAATTCCCTTAATTTATTTTTAATTTCAGGTGTTTATGCCTTTATTAAAGTATCTCGATTTTGAGTGGTTAATTTTGAAAAATGATAGCCGGCCAAACTCCTCGACTATTTCTTGGAGTTTATAGCAGGCATGTCCCGGATTTGTTACAGTGACAATGATATCGTCTGCAAATTGCCATGTATTTAAAAACCTCTTCTTTGCCTATAACGGACCCTTTAATATTCTTCCACTGTCGTATGTATATTTGCCAGCTGGTTCCATGAACAAGTATAAAGTAGAAGCGGAGATAGAGGACACCCCTGACGGGTACCATTCCCTATTTTGAATCGTTTGATTCAAATTCCGGATTCACACTCGGTGAAAAGGAATTTCTACTATAAGAGCTTTAACAGACTGGAAGCAACTTCCCCCTAGTCCAAATCTGATCAATACACATTGTAAAAAATTCCAGTTAACTCTTCAAAGGCTTTTCGACATCTAGTGATAGTAACATTACCGGTATGTCTTTTTCTTTGACATAAGATAACTATATTCAAAAGTCTTCCTGAGTTATCTGATGTCTGGCGTCCCTGGGATAAACCCTGTTTGATCCGGATGGATCATATTGACAATGATATTCTTTAGCCTGTTTGCTAGAATTTTTGAGTACAATTTGACATCTATGTTTATTAAAGAGATTGGTCTGTAGCTACTGCACTCCTCAGGATTCTTCCCTTCCGTTAGAATGTAAGAGGAGATCCTTGAGGCGCCGTCTATTTGAATTGCAAGGTAACGGGACCCCCGCAAGGAATCGCAGCTTTGCGGCCGTTTTACGGCAGATAATATAATGAGGCCCATAGAGTTTTTAGGGGTTTTCCCCTTTGCTTGTTTATGTCTGCCATCCTTGAAATTAGATGCCCCCTGATATAGGCTTTATAGGAACACCTCAGTATCTTACTGGAGGTCACTGAGTCTTTATTAAGCTCAAAAAAATTCCAGGTATCCTTTTCACTGCAGTTAAGATTATCTATATTTTTGAATAGTATTGGATTGATTTTCATCTTTTTATTACTTTTAAAGCCAGTGAATCCTCCAGATTAATACTATTCATTCTGTGGTCTGACCAGGGTGTTAAAATGATATCTGACTTCCCTATCATTTTTAAGGTATTTACGTCAGAAAATATATAGTCTATGCGGGATAAAGGTTTGAATTGATTCGAGAAAAAAGTATAATCTTTGCTACTGGGGTGGAGGACTCTCCAGATGTCATACAATTCATAGTCATAGTAAAATAGACTAAACTATTTTAAGTAAGGAAACTCTAGAAATGTCAATAAAAGTAGATCAAAGAAATCAGCTGGTTTGATCATGAGATGATCCAAATAGAGTTAAAAAATGAACATATGTCAACTTGTAAAAGATTATGGAGAATGGATGCATCTTTATTTAGATCGGCTGCAGATAACGAGAAATTAAGCATAGAACTTAAAAGTTAGTTTTGATCTAACTTAAACATCAATCCAACAAGAAACTACATTATGGAATTGGCATAAAGCCTATATTAGAGGGATCTAACAGAATGTGCCTATATTCAGAGAAAGAAATGAGCAATTTCACTTAGATCATTATATATACAACTAAGACAAATAGAGAGAAGAAATAAAATCCAACCTAATGACTTAGATATTAAGCAAATTACTCAAATTCAAGGACACATTAAAAAAAAATGTACAACTACAAATAGATAATACTATTTGGAAATATCAACAAAGAAACTATTATTGGGGTAATAAAGCTGGCAAAAGGCTTGCAAATAAGCTTAAGAATATGTCAAATCAGAAAAGAGTCGACAAATTATTAGGCCCAGATAACAAATACCATAGCACTCCTAGAGAAATTGGAGAAATCTTTGGAAACTATTATAGTTCATTATAAAACCTGAATGAAATAGATAATTATAAAAAACCTACAAGCAAAGTCATAAATATTTTTTTAGATCAAATACCACTCCCCAAACATGTTTTATTCTGAATCAGCCAATAACTATAAGAAGAGATTGAAGAAGTTATCTCAAATATAAAATTAATAAGGCCTCCTGTCTCAGATGGTTAGCTTGGAGAAACTACTATAAACTTTTTTCAAATATTCTAGCCCCCAGATTACCGAAAACCTTTAATGAGATAAAATTTATAGGTCAAATGCCTTGAGAAATGCTAGAAGCAACCATAAATTCTATTCCGAAACCTACAAAAGATTTAACAAATAGTATAAACTATATTATTATTATAGTTTATTTATAACGCACTGACATATTCTATAGCGCTGTACATAAATTAAGTTCAAACAAAGATAAATACAAATTAACATATAGCAAAGCAACGAGGGCCCTGTCTTTGAGCTAGGAATCCAATATCCATGGTGATTTCCCAAAGTACTTAGGGTAGAAACTCGCAGACTTACAATCTAAGGTATAGTTAGTAGTAAAAGAAGGAGAGAGAGGTGCTTAGTGTGTTAGGGTGGAAGGTGATACGCTTCTTTAAAGAGATGCGTTTTAAGTGAGGTTTTAAATGTTTTGAGGCAAGAGGATAATCTGGTGGAGCGTACAAGGAGTTCCAGAGACGAAGGAAGGTCATTGGCAGAACAAAGAGGGCGGGTGGGGGATTATTTGGAGATGAGAGCAGAGATGTAAGGGGGAGTGTTATTGTTGAGGGCCTTTTCTTGAGGCTAAGGGAAGCCAGTGGAGTGATTGACAGAGAGTTGATGCCAACACTGAACGTTGTGTATGGAAGATGAGTCTAGCAGAGGCATTCATAATGGATTGAAGTGGAGATAGTTGGGTGGTGGGTAGGCCAATAAGAAGCGATTTGCAGTAGTCTAGTTAAGAGATGATGAGAGAGTATATAAGGATTTTAGTTGTGTCTTGTGTAACATAGTGACGAATTCTGGAGATGTTTTTTTAGATGAAGAGGACAAGATTTAGTTACTGATTGTATGTGAGGGAATAAAGACAGAGCTGGGTCCAGTAGAACTCCAAGACAATGGGCTTGGGAGGAGGGGGTGATGATGTCTTTGTTGACAGTGAGAGAGATGTGAGAAATTGACGCTGTGGGAGAGGGAGGGAAGATTAGGAGTTCAGTTTTAGACATGTTAAGTTTGAGATGGTGGCTGGACATCCAAGAGGATATACTAGAGAGGCAGTTGGAGACGCGTGTTAGAAGGGAGGGGGATAGATCTGGTGCGGAGAGGTAGATTTGGGTGTCATCTGCATAGAGATGACAATGAAGCCCAAAAGAGTTTATGAGGGTACCAAGTGAGGAAGTGTAGATGGAGAAGAGGAGGGGGCCTAGGACAGATCCTTGGGATACACCAACAGATAGGGGGTGAGGAGAAAAAGAGGTGTCGGAGAAGAAGATACTGAATGATCGATTTTGTAGTTATGATGAGAATCACGAGAGAGCAGTGTCTCGAATACCGAGGGAGAAGAGGAATGGAGTAGAAGTGGATGGTCGACCGTGTCAAAGGCAGCAGAGAGATCTAGAAGAAGAAGAATTGAAAAGTGACCCTTTGACTTGGCAGTAAGCAGGTCATTGGTGACTTTAGTGACAGCAGTCTCGGCGGAGTGTTGGGGCCAAAAGCCGAATTGGAAGGTGTCAAGAAGGTAAATAAAGCTGGTAAAGCGGTTATTGATGAGCTGCTCCAGCAGTTTGGAAGCGAGGGGAAACAGACTGATAGGGTTTTTTGAGGGTGGGTATAACTATGGCAACTTTATCATTATTAAATATAGAAACCAAACTATACTCAAAAATTCTAGCAACTAGACTGAAAACCTTGATACATAAACTGATCAAGATAATACTTTATGGTTTCAGTCTTATAGAAATTCGGTCTAGGAGTATTCGGATCTAGAGCAGTCAAAGTTTTATATTCTAAGCCTTCGGCCTATTCCATAGGCTTGGTATATAAAAGTGAAAACTTTAATATATCAAATGGTACATGATAGGGTTGCCCTCTAGCACCATTAATTGTAGTACTAACTTTAGAACCCTTACTGTAAAGCTTTCGAATTTCTAGAATCGGGAAAATTGAGTCCAAAATATTGGCTCTTGCAGAGGACATTGTTATAGCAATGACAGAACCTGAGATTTCATGGAATGGTATTTATGATATATTAACAAACTATAGTATGGTTTCAAATTATAAATTAAATAGAAGTAAAACACAAACCCTATGGTTAGGCTTAAAGGATATAAGTTTGCAATATCTAAAGAAAACGTTCCCCTATCATTGGTGTAATAATGAGCTGACTCATTTAGGTATAAAATTCTATCCAAATTTAGAAAAAAAAGTCAGACTGAACTATTTGGAACTTCTTGAAAATATTCTTAAAATTATAAATGATTGGGCGGGAAAAATATTTTACTGCTCAGGGAAAATTTAAATTATAAAAATGTCCATTTTACCAAAAAGCAATTACTTTTTTTCTCTGTATACCTCTAAGAACCCCATAATACATCATAAAGAGATTTCAAAAACTAATAGATGGCTATATATGCAGTGGGAAGAAAGCCAGACTTAATTCAGAAATAACTAAGAGAACATTCAATTGAGGAGATCTAGCATCACCAAATTTAAGAGACACTTATCAGGGTATAAGATTAACATATATAGCCAACTGAGGAATGGCAAAACACCTAGTTGGTACGATATTGAACAAGCCCTGATGGGAAACAAGACATTATTGCTATGGCAAGAGAAAAAGAAATAAAAGGCTTACAAAATATCCCGTTGATTATCAAAATTAATTTAAAATATTGGTATTATTTAAAAACGAAATATGAACTTTCAAATAAGCCATCCCTAGCTATGTCTATACAAAGGTTTATTAGATTGCTATACTACAAATGAAAAATTAATTTGGAATAAGTGGAACTGAAATTAATGCAGATTTTAAAATGAAGGTTCAATTATTCCCTTCAAAGAACTACAAAGCAAATATGATTAAAATAGAATTCTCTTAGTTCAGTATTAGCCAAAGCAAAGTATGAAGACAAAATGACAGGACTTACTAAATTTGAAGAACTCTGTTTAAATCAGGACAAAAGTAAATTAATTACTAAATTTTATAAAATAATATCTTCAAAAATAGAACATTGTAAAAGAACAAAATTGAGATATGGGAAAAAGATAATTGGACAAAGTTGAAACAAAACTGCATGGTTCGATGCTTTCTCCTTTAACATCATCAAGCAGGAATGTCCTACATATAAAGGAGAATTTTTTTTTTTTAAATAATACAAAGATGGTACTATACTTCCAGTAAAATTAGCACTTTTTAAACAAATATCTAATTGTTGCTGGAGAGAATGCGGCCAAAAAGGTACATATTACCACCTTTGGTGGGAATGCCCAAAAATTATAGATCTTTGGGAAAATTGTATAACCAAAATTCTAGAAATTACTAAAATCAAACTAATCAGAACCCCAGAAATAATTCTACTACATTTTTTACGTAATGAGATCAAAAATACAACAAAAAAATGATCATGATGGTCAGAAACCAGAAATTAAAACAAGTACTAAAATGGTCAGAAAAAAAATCCTGTATTGAAAGAAACAGAGAAATGGAAAAAAGCGTTATTGATTTCAATAACGTAGTAAACGAAGTAATAAAACATGGACATTGTGGGATAAACATTAAACAACATAAGACTAAATGAAAACATATTGTATGGAAATATACACTACACCAATCAAATAAATGATATAACTATTTATACTAAACAAATAAATAGTGGAATTTTTATTTATTCCTTACAAAATTTTACATAAGATTGTAAGCAAATAATTGATCTGAATGTTTTTGATATGAATTTCATGTTTGTTTATGTTTTTGTATGTTTAATAAAAAAAAAAAAAAAAAACAAAGATTAGAGATCTAAAAAGGTTGTACTTGATGAACTAAAAGTATTTTTTTAACCTCAATTACTATGTAGCTATGATATCTAAGCAACATAATATAATAGTATCTTTATTTTATTTAACCCACATTTTAGCAAATGGTGGTTTTTACATGACCAAAGGTGGTGGTGGTGATTTATAAACATTCTAATATATTCCGTAGCGCTATACAGGGGTTAAACCTATAATACAATAGTATTTTAAACTCTGTGATAAATTGCAGCCCCTATATACAGAAAGCATTTGCATTGACCACTAAGCCCGTGTTTAGTTACGTTTTTAATAATATTTTGGACTTTGTGCCATACTGAGAGTGTTTACATAGTCAAGAGGCTAATTAATACTGTACGCAGGGTCAGATTACCCATTAGGCCAACTAGGGAGCTGCCTAGGGCCACTTCTTTGTAAGGGGGGGCCTCTTTAAAAAAAAAGACCGGCTATTAGGGGTAACCACCTAGAACATGATATTTACAATAGGAAAAGAAACTTACACGCACAGAAAAGACAAAAATGGGTCCATGCATACCTTGCTTACTCACTAGCAGGGGCTCCTACACTTCACTGCCTAGGGGCTCAAAAAAAGTAGATCCGGCCCTGACTGTAGGAAAATACTGCCAATAAGGATGAAACCGGTTAAGTTATTCATATATTATTTGAACAATATCTTTTTCTCAGGAAGGAAAATCTATTCCTTAATTGGCAGGTTACGGAGCAGATATTGTAGTGAATGGAAATAATTGTACAAAAATATACTTGTCGTATAATGGACGTTTAGTTATGTGACTTGTGTCTGAGCATGTGTTCAAGGGGCTTTAAATGGATGTGGAAAGCATCAATATTGACCTACATCATCCTGAAGAGCAGTAAAAAAACTATTAGAATTTTTTAAAAGTGATTCATGGTTTCCTTTGTGGAATAATTTTATATAACTTATTTAATGCAAACTCTTAAAAAGCTGCAATTTCTTAAAGGAAAGAACCAAAAAGCACATAAACCTTGCAAATGTAATTTTTTTTTCTGCAACCAATTAGTTGGCTTTTTCCATTTGGTTTCTTCAGACATTTCTAACCCAAGGGTAGGAAAGTTCCTCGAAGGCCATACACTTGCTAGGATTTGATAGTATATCTTTGCTTCTTCAGTCATCCTCATTGACTCACCTGTGCACAGAAAGGAAATCCAAGCCTGTGAGTGGCTCTCCAGGACCAAACTTATCTACCCTTGGTCTAAGCCAAGAGAAAAAAAAATGGCAAAGATAGTTTATAAGCCAATCGGAGGGACTTTGATAGTAATAATTCATACCTGTATATTATTAGTTTTTTTATTTATATCCATCTGTCTATCTCTAGAGGGCAGCCATGTTGTATTCTCGCTTTATTCAACTTTCTGTACTTTCACACAGTCATGAAATTGTGGAGGTTCTCGGCTTGTCTTGCACTACAGTGTCCTTTAAGATAGAATTTCAACTTTAGATGACCATTTTTTTGCCCATATGCATTTAATTAAAATACTGACATATATATATATATATATATAGTATATATATATATATATATATATATATATATTTATAGTAAATAAAAAGTACATCTGTGTTCACATCTGAATGTCTAAAGCAAGTTAAAAAAAAACTGCTCCTGTTTCCTGCTCAGAGTTCCGAGAAAAACAGTTATTACACTGCATTCTGGGAAGTTGAGCTGGGACACACAAATATGTATATATATATTTTTTTATTAAATAATTAGTTATTTTATTTATTTATATATTTTTACTTCATAGTATGTATAATATGAAAGTAATCATAAAGCAATGATATATGATATATATATGTTTTGCATTGCTTTTATTTTTTTTTTCCAGACCAAATACAGTGTTGCGTCTTCGTTTCAATCACTTTGCAACTGAATGCAGTTGGGACCACCTTTACGTTTATGATGGTGACTCAATCTACGCACCACTAGTTGCAGCCTTCAGGTAAATCAATCATTTTGTTTCACATGTATATATGTTTGAAATGTAAAAGGATTTGTTTTAACGGATGTTTGTGCAGCTGCTATTTTCTTTGCATCATCACATATAATAGTTGTGAATATACGGGCCGTTAGTCACGCAGTGTTTAATATTGCGGGCCTCGCGAAGCAAGGCTCACAGTTGCGGGGCTGGAATGAGCGTCAAAGGCGTTCAATGCAGGCCCTGCGATGAACTCCACAGGTGCTCAACGCGAGGGGCGCACTGCTTAAGGAGTTCATTGCAGGGCTCACTAGGGCCGTGGGACTTAGGCTGCAATGAGCGCCGAAGTGCAGGGGGACTTAGGCTGCAATGAGCGCCAAAGGTGCTCATTGCAGGACCAGCGTTCATTGCGAACCCCGTAGATCTTAGGACTGAAGCATATAGATGAAACTGTAGCCTCGCAAACCAAGCCACGCAGTTGCAGGGGAAGCAAGAAATTATGATTTTAACGCCCGAACAACGGAACTGGAAAGACCAGCAAAAAAGCACAAACATGCCTCAATTTCACTTACACATTCACAGGGGGAGAGTCGGGGAGCCTGTGAGTGAGGTTGCAAGTTAATTTGAGGCATCTTTGCTGTTTTTTCAAGATCGAAAATAGCCTAAGTGAGGAAAAAATGTCAGCCGAAAAAACATACAGGACGAAAACGAGGGTAGAAGGACGTAAAAAAGAGCCTGAAGCCAGTAACACTTAACCCCAGCCAGTAAACTTAACCCCAAGGCAGGTAACACTCAGGCCCCCTAAACTACACTGGGGGGAGAGGCTTCGAAATGAGCGTTACAGGCGCTCAGCGAAGGGCTCGTGATGAACGCCGAAGGTGATCATTGCAAAGCACAAAAGTTTTGTTTTGCCAGGACCTGCAATGAGCGCCGAATCCGTTTATTGCCGGGCTAACGATAAGCACCAAAGGCGCTCATCGTGATGCCCATACAGTAGACGGGGGAGAGGCTCACAATGAGTGCCGGAGGTACAGCATTCCCAGCCTTAAAATTGTATTCCCATCATTTTAGACGGGCAAGTAGCTAGTGAAAAATAAATGCTGTACAAAATAACCTGTCCTGTAGAATATAGTTCTGCAATAAATGACCACCTTAGTGATGTTAAAAAGGGCTATCTAAAGTATAGTTTGTTAGGGTTGAAAAAAATTACTTTAAGTAAACTTTTTACTGTGCATTTAAACAATTACAATTTTTTCAAAGTTTTTGTTCTTTCCACCCCCTGAATGAAGTATTGTGAATAGAGTGGAGCTGCCCAGGAGTGCTATCTGAATATATATATATATATATATATATATATACCACAACTGCATTATGATAGTGTGTGGCGACCAGAAAGTGTAGATGCGCATGATTTTGGGGCAAATACCCCTTTCAGTGCCTCCTCCAGTAACCTCACTTAATCAAGGAGTCGAAACCAGTGACGTCAATCAGGTTTCTTTATTTTACAAGCTTGGAGGGCACAATGATGTTTCAGACGAACAGTGGTCAGAGTTACTATGTGACATTACTGATTATATGGAATAGCAACATTAGTTAAAAGATAGAGGATTAGTACAAAAATAAGCATTTACAATTCCCTCTACAATGGCTAGCAACTCCGGTTTCACCATTGTCTCCTTTGGCAATAGGCAGAATTTCAGATTCCTTTCCTGTACACTAAAATATTTTCAATTTGGCGTTTCCACTGGGTTTCTCCACTCCCGCCACAATACTTCAGTGGGGTGATAGATCTAAAGCTTCTTCAGCCTGGGTATGTTTCAAAAATAGTAATTGTTTAAATTTACAGTAAAATATTTTTTTTATATAAAATCCTTTTTTCTGAGAGAGCTCTTTATAAAACCAATACAATTATGCTTTTAGCTGTATATTTAAAAACCTATTATTCATGTGGAAAATGTGGTTTATTTTGTTATACGTATCACATTCTTTGACTTGTTAGCCATTGGGTATTTGCAGCGCAAGAGTTTCCAGGAATATGTAGATCTATATCTCATTACCTGAGCTTTGGTGCACGCCATATTACAGCTACATAATTCTATGGCTGTTAAGTTTTTTGTTATTGGGAAAGGGAAACAAAAATTCTGACTTCCTGTGATCTCATGGAACGTAACATACCAGGACATCTATGTCCATGGTCCTGCTGACACAATTGTTTTTCATGGCAGAGATACTGGAGTGGGTTGCCAGTTCTTTCTCCAGTGGACCACAGCATACAGCTCCTGGTATTCCTAGGTGGTCTCCCATCCAAGTACTGACCAGGCCCAACCCTGCTTGGCTTCAGGGTGGTGTGACCTCTTGGTTCCCTGATTGGATCAAACCCAGGTCACAGCAATGAAAGCACCAAATCCTCAATTCTGGACCACCAGGGAACCCTTTTTATTATTGCAATAGTATTGATTAAAAATAATGTAATTATATCACATTAATCAACTAAAAACTTCAAAACACCAGTGATTTACCAAAAAAGCTAGTATTGATAATGGCCAAAATACTTAAGTTAGTTATCAATACAAGTTACCTATCTATACAGTTAATTGCAGTCCTACTATCGCCATTGTTGTCTTCCCTGTCCCTGACTGTGTTTTATGAAGTACGTGAGAACCTTGAAGTCTAAGATTTAATTATAACCCCATGAAATGCTATTTGTACTTTTTATAATCTTTACAATTCACTTTACAAATGTGTCCTTCAGGCAGGAATGACCTTTGAAGTTAAGACATAACAGAGTCTCTACAAGACAACAATAGGGTTGGCTATGTGTAATTATATATTAATAGTGATGTCGCGAACCTAAAATTTTCGGTTCGCGAACCTCCGCAAATGTTCGCGAACCGGCGAACATTGGCGAACCGCCATAGACTTCAATTTTAAAACCCACAGGGACTATTTCTGGCCACAATAGTGATGGGAAAGTTGTTTCAAGGGGTCTAACAACTGGACTGTGGCATGCCGGAGGGGGATCCATGGCAAAACTCCCACAGAAAATTACATAGTTGATACAGAGTCTGGTTTTAAGCCATAAAGGGCATAAATTACCTAACATTCCTAAATTGTTTGGAATAACGTGCTTTAAAACATCAGGTATGATGTTGTATCGATCAGGTAGTGTAAGGGTTACACCTTACATGACTGGGGGTCTATAGGTGACATTAGTACTGACCTTTATCTGACTGGGTGTCTATAGAGTGACATTAGTACTGACCTTTATATGACTGGGGGTCTATAGGTGACATTAGTACTGACCTTTATCTGACTGGGTGTCTATAGAGGGACATTAGTAATGACCTTTATATGACTGGGGGTCTATAGAGGGACATTAGTACTGACCTTTATCTGACTGGGTGTCTATAGAGGGACATTAGTAATGACCTTTATCTGTCTGGGTGTCTATAGAGGGACATTAGTACTGACCTTTAGCTGACTGGGTGTCTATAGAGGGACATTAGTACTGACCTTTATCTGACTGGGTGTCTATAGAGTGACATTAGTACTGACCTTTATATGACTGGGGGTCTATAGGTGACATTAGTACTGACCTTTATCTGACTGGGTGTCTATAGAGGGACATTAGTAATGACCTTTATATGACTGGGGGTCTATAGGTGACATTAGTACTGACCTTTATCTGACTGGGGGTCTATAGAGGGACATTAGTACTGACCTTTATCTGACTGGGTGTCTATAGAGGGACATTAGTACTGACCTTTATATGACTGGGGGTCTATAGGTGACATTAGTACTGACCTTTATCTGACTGGGTGTCTATAGAGGGACATTAGTAATGACCTTTATATGACTGGGGGTCTATAGAGGGACATTAGTACTGACCTTTATCTGACTGCGTGTCTATAGAGTGACATTAGTACTGACCTTTATATGACTGGGGGTCTATAGGTGACATTAGTACTGACCTTTATCTGACTGGGTGTCTATAGAGGGACATTAGTACTGACCTTTATATGACTGGGGGTCTATAGGTGACATTAGTACTGACCTTTATCTGACTGGGTGTCTATAGAGGGACATTAGTAATGACCTTTATCTGACTGGGGGTCTATAGAGGGACATTAGTACTGACCTTTATCTGACTGGGTGTCTATAGAGGGACATTAGTAATGACCTTTATCTGACTGGGTGTCTATAGAGGGATATTAGTACTGACCTTTAGCTGACTGGGTGTCTATAGAGGGAAATAAGTACTGACCTTTAGCTGACTGGGTGTCTATAGAGTGACATTAGTACTGACCTTTATATGACTGGGGGTCTATAGGTGACATTAGTACTGACCTTTATCTGACTGGGTGTCTATAGAGGGACATTAGTAATGACCTTTATATGACTGGGGGTCTATAGAGGGACATTAGTACTGACCTTTATCTGACTGGGTGTCTATAGAGTGACATTAGTACTGACCTTTATCTGTCTGGGGGTCTATAGGTGACATTAGTACTGACCTTTATCTGACTGGGGATCTATAGAGGGACATTAGTACTGACCTTTATCTGTCTGGGGGTCTATAGGTGACATTAGTCCTGACCTCCTGCTGCAGTATTATTACTCCCAGTACTCCCAGGCTTGCTACTATTAGATATAATAACCTCAGTTTCGTTCCCTTATCTGTTGGTAACATCAAAATATGATTATTAAATATTTCATATTTGTTTGTTTTTTTCTCCCAAAGTGAACCCCTTTGTGTGTGTCCCACAGATGTGGCGTTTCCGCTCTGCGTATGTTGGATTTGCACCGCTCAAAAAGTATGAAAAGAGATCCCCCCCCCTTGAAGCCCATTAATGACATCATCAGTAAATTGTATGTAACAGATTCCAGTGTTTAGGGTTTATGACCCAATACTGCGATCATATCACTTATGACAAAAATCCGTATTTGTCGTATTATTCAGACGCGCGTGCATCTTTGTGTTACATTTCCTGATACTTTTATTATCTTGATCTTTATATATTTACTAGCGACTTGCCCATCAAAAAATGGCGGCAATAAGATTGTAAGGCAGGTAATGGTTTGGACGAGACATTCATTTTGTTGGCGGTCGGAGATCCTTCGGCGCTCATTGCGAGGCTGTTGGTTGTATTTTTTTTCTGATAGGCGCTTTTGCTGTTATTATTTGGTCTGCGGTGATGTGTTTTTTGTGCTTATTGCAAGGCTTTGTATGCTATGAGCAGCGTTGGCGCTCGTTGTGAGGCGCGCAGTGAATGGCTTTTATGTTTAATGTGATAATGTTTTTTTTGTGTATATGTATTTTTGTATGCTAATGAAATAATTACTAAATGAATATACTTTACCTATTTGTAAGTAATATATGCAGGAAGCATTGTGCTGAAGAGCTGACAATCTGTTTTCATGTTCCTGCAGCATACAATGTAGGTTTTCAGTGCTGTGTAAGTGTCAGCAATGTGTGCAGTGTGTAGTGTAAATAGGCTGCGTGCGCGAGGGGAAGCCGTTAGGGTAGCTGGGTACTTCCGCATTGTGTAAGTTAGTGTTGTAAAATGGCGGGGAATGTGTATGTGGTACGCGGGTGTGGATGATTTAGCGTCCTTGTT
Source organism: Discoglossus pictus (assembly GCA_027410445.1). Taxonomy (NCBI): domain Eukaryota; kingdom Metazoa; phylum Chordata; class Amphibia; order Anura; family Alytidae; genus Discoglossus; species Discoglossus pictus. The sequence continues at coordinate 23,282,354 of CM050163.1, read as the reverse complement.
AATAGTGTATCTTTACCTCGTACGGCTTTTTAGAAAAATCCGTATGTGTTTTGCGTGTTTAGGGTCCTGTAGCCTCGTTTTCTTTTTTTCAGTGGCCATTTTTTCTCTCACTTAGGTGATTTTCGGGTGTCTAAACTCATGAATTTGGACTTAAATGGAGGTGTAACTTCACTTGCAGAGGTCCTCGGTGCCCGCCTTGCTGTGGGTAAGCTTTTTTATGTGTTTGTTGTGTGTATTTATTGTGTTTTCAATGTTTTTAAGTGCGTGCGGTTCGGGCGTTAAGGTCGTATTTTTGTGAGCTCGTAATGTTTTTTTTTCTAAGTCCCGTATTTTTGGATGGTAAGTCCGTAAATGTTATGGTGTAAGTCCCGCCTGCGGCTCATTGCAGCCGACGTGGGAGCCTTCGGCGCTCCTTGCCAGCAACTCTGGCCCTCGCTTTGCAAGCCCGCAGCGTTAGCAACAACCCGCCTGCTCACAACTATACATGTGATATCTGTAACGTCTACCCCAGTTGGCACTTGTAAATCGGCTAAGCGACAAAAAAAATGGCGTCCGGAAAAAACATCGCCAGCCATGTACGACTTTTACCTAGGAACAGACGAGGTACAAAATAGACTATTATAAATAATGGAAACTGCTGGCGAGCCGCGTAACACATACACAATCGCCGCCATTTTACAACACTAACTTGCAACTAATAACATTACAAATCTAAAATGGCGCGTTGCACTACTATACAAGCGGTTTCCCCTCGTGCACTGCGCACATTGCTGACACTTACACCTCGGGTCACCAACAGTCCAAATGTACACTGTAAGCTGCAGGAAAATCAAAACTGATTGCTAGCTCATCAGGTTATTGATCACTGGATATATTAATTACAAATAGGTAAAGTATTTTAGTAATTAATTAATTCATTATTATTAAAAAAAATATATAAAAAAAAATACGCTTAATAGCATATTTTACACTGCGGTTACTTTACATACATTAACGCTTCGCACTTCCTAATACATTTGTTCATTCACAATAGTTATTATCGTGCATTCATTTAATAAGTATTAATTAGTAATGGAAAATAAAAATGTCGACTTTACACTACACTAAAATGTTTTACTTTTTACTCTGCAGTTATATATCTGGATTACTGCTCATTGGCTGCCAGCGATAGCACTCTCAAAGCAGTTACAAATCTAAATCACTTTATTATGCTCTGAGACCTGAATACATTTTTTAATTTACACTGCACAAAAAAAAAGATATATTTAACACTGTACTTATATATCTGTCTTTGCGATGAGCGCCAAAGATTGATCGTTGCAAAGCACGAAACATGAAGGACATGAGGGAAGAGACTCACAATGAGCGCCGAAGGTCCTCAGAGTACAAAAAGCATCACATTGTGTGGCAAACAGCATTGCCATGGCTTCAAACTTTATTGTCCCATCATTTGTGCCAGGCAAGTCGCTAGTGATATAATATAACATAATGCAATACAATATTATACAGTACACATGGGTGTTGGAACTGGGGGGGGGGGGGGGTAAGGGGAAACCCCCCCCAGATTTCTTATCGTATGTGTGTATGCGTATAGAAGCTAACAGGGGAGGAGAGAGGGGGAGGAAACACAGGGGAGAGGGAGAGGAAGACACAGGAGAGGGGAGAGGGGGAGGAAGACACATTAGAGAGGGGGAGGAAGACACAGGGCAGAGGGGGGAAGAGAGACAGGGTAAGGGAGAGGTGAGGGGAAGAGACACATGGGAGGGGGGAGAGACACAGGAGAGAGTGGGGGGTAGAGACACAGGGGAGAGGGAGTATCACCTACACTGTCCCTCCTCTCAGTAAGACTGCAAGTTAGTTATGATTCCAAAATGGCTGCTGTCCATGAGGTAGAAGGGTGTGGAAGGGAGTGTATGCTGCTGATTGGCTGGAATGTGTCTGCTGACTGTGACATGCAGGGTCAAAGTTTGCTCAATGATAAAGTATTGGGGGGCTGGTCGAATCTTGCATATGTTCACAGTTCGCCACGAACGCGAACATGCTATGTTCGCCGGAAAAAGTTCGCCGGCGAACTATTCGCCACATCTCTATATATTAAAAATGTTTAGCCCATGATTAAAGGGACACTGATGTCATCCACTATAGTGGGGAATTGTGTAAAAGTTATTTTAAACATGTTTAAGCTGATTTATGTTTGATTTAGTGTTATTGTCTGTATAGCCCCCAGAGTCCTCACACTGACATAGATAAAAAGGTCTAAACAAAAAGAGTAGAGGTGCTCATCTGAGAACGAGCAATACCTTAGTAGGCTTGCTCTATAGGTCTGGTTACCTACTCTGAGAGCAACCTCTTTTAGCTCATTTGTGCCCTTCACAGGGAGAAATATCCTGAAGTATATCAGTCTGGTGTCACTCAAAAGAGTGATCCAGCCCTGAAATACCAGGCAATTCTACCCTGAACAGGAAAAACAGCAAACCCCAGACGTATGTTTTGGCCTCTGTGGGCCTCGTCAGTGAGGTGCAGCTTTACTCCCTAAGGCACATTGAGCAAGGGGTCCACGTCTGGCTCCCCCTCTTTTTTGCTTAGATTTTTTCTCACCTTATAGCCTTTTGTTCTATTACTATTGACATGCCACCATATGCAATGTGCTGCAGCTATTCATGTCTAAGTGTATGTATGGTATTGGTGATGTTCCAATGTGGTGACATCCGGAGATCTCTTTGGTTTCTATCACATCTCCGATAACACACTTGTATCTAACATATCTACATCAATCCAGGGAGCCCCGGCTGCTAACTTATTAGGTTAAAAAAAAACGATGTCCACGTATACATTGCAAGGGAAATGCAAAGCATCAGATAGCCACCTTATGCCTCTCCCATGTTTATATGTAACTAGACAATTGCCCGTCAAAAAGTGACGGCAATTTGTGGTATAATTTTTCATGTTTTTCTGCCTCCCTTGTGTCTCTTTCCCCCCTCTCCTCCCATGTCTCTTTCCCCCCTCCCTTCCGTGTCTCGATCCCCCTCTACCTCCTGTGTCTCAAACCCCCCTCTCCCTCTTGTGTCTCGATCACCCCTCCCTTCCATGTCTCATTCCCCCCTCTCCCTCCTGTGTCTCGAATCCCCCTTCCCTCCATCCCCTGTAACTTTCCCCCTTCTCCTTCCCTCCCCTTTGTCTCGTTCCCCTGCTCCCCTCCTCCCCTGTGTCTTTTTCCCCCTCCTCTCTCCCCTTGTGTCTCTTTCCCTCCCCCTGAGTCTCTTTCCCCCTCTCCCTCCCCTCTGTCTCTTTCCCACCTCTCCCTCTCCGGTGTCTCTTCCCCCTCTCCCTCTCTTGTGTACCTCAACTCTCACTCTCCCGTGTCTCTTCCCCCTCTCCTTTGTCTTTTCCCCTCTGTGCCTCTCCCACACCTCTCCCAACCACTAACCCACGTGTCCCCCCTCAAGCACGCAATCTCCTTCCCTCCTGTGTCCTCTCCTCTCTACTTTCTCTCCTCTCCTCAAATTATTTCCTCCCCTGTGTCTCATTCCCCATCTCCCTCCCCTCTGTCTCTTTCCCACCTCTCCCTCTCCGGTGTCTCTTTCCCCCTCTAGCTCTCTTGTGTCCCTCCCCTCTCACTCTCCTGTGTCTCTTCCCCTCTCCTTTGTCTTTTCTCCTCTGTGCCTCTCCCACTGCTCTCCCAACCCCTAACCCACGTGTCCCCCCTCCAGCACACAATCTCCTTCCCTCCTGTGTCCTCTCCTCTCTCCTTTCGTCTCCTCTCTCCTTCCCTCTCTCTCCTTCCCTCTCTTCTCTCATTTCCTCTCCTCTCTCCTTCCCTCTCCTCCCTCCTTCCCTCTTCTCTGCGAGCCTCACAATGAGCTCCATTGACGATCATTGCTAGCTGTGCCATCTGCTACGTGCATGTACATTTTGCAAGTTTCTGTGCCCATTGCAGGCCTCGCTATGTGCAACCCGCTACTTTGCGAGCGTTACACACAAACTCGCAGTAGGACAACTATATTAGTGATTACTATGTAAAGCTTGAATTGAAACTGTACACAAACTGTATCGCTTAGTTCATCGCCCTCTTGTGCGTTGCCCAAGTTGAGTGCCCTCCCATCCTTGAGTATCGCTCAGGTTGAGTGATTACCTTCTATTATTACACACAAGACTTTTAGGATACCTATTTTATCTATCTAAAATATTTTTTACCAAATGTCTCATTACTTTTTCCTTTTTGAAAGGCTGTTTCACTCACATGCCAACATTTCTGCACAGTGGTACTTTTGCATCTCGCCCATGATTCTTTTACCCAGTCTTGGTTTCCAATTTAAAGGGACTCTGTCACATCAAAATCAAGTTTTTTAAAAAGAATGGAAAAACTGACTATATATATTTACATTTATCTACTTCCCATAAGGGTAATTTCACTTATTTTCATCGTATATCTTATTATACACAATTAGGCACTTTGCACTTAGACATTTATTTGTCTGTACACATTTTATTTTATTACTCTTTATTCTCTCACATAGTCACCCCTTCTATACTATAAACATACACTATTTGTCACATTATTTTACCATTGGGTAAATAAATGTGTTTATATTATAGTCACTTATTAGGTATTATTTACTGTATACAACTATTTTACATTGTATTTTGATGATATATACTGTATGTCTTCTCATTCTATTATTGACTTGATATGTTTGTACAATAGTCATCTATCTGGTATTACACTTTGGTCATTTATATATTACACAGTATTGTACATCATTATATGAATAGTAAGCCACACATTTGTATGTAATTATCAAGCCGCATGTTTAAATTGCTTTATTTGTATATTGGTCTATCCTGTGACTCATTCCATAGGAATCTGAATCTATTCCCTCCTATATGCGGAAATTAAGTATTTTTAAGGTTATATATATTTTTAGTTATACATTAAGTTGTTAGGCACCAAGGGATTTTTTTAATTATTGAATTTATGAATATATATATATATATATATATATATATATATATATATACAGTATATATATATATATATATATATATATATATATATATATATATATATATATGTGTGTGTTTGTTACCATTTTTTTCTAAAATGACTTAATCCCTGGAAATTGTTGGTGCTGTATTTTTTTTCCAACAAGTAGCTCAAACATATTAATTAGCTGTTTTGATGTACTAATACGGGTTACAGTCTGCTTGTCTGTCTTTAGTCGCCAAAATATTTCCCCGCTGTTATCTGGCAGTTAGACAGCCACGAGCTGCACTCATCAGGAGGGGGTGGAAGTGGGGAGAGACACTGGAGAGAGGAAGTGGGGAGAGACACTGGGGTCGGAGGGAGGGGGAGAGACACTTGGGGGAGAGGAAGGGTGGAGAGACACTGGGGGTGCAGAGGAAGTGGGAGAGACACTGAGGAGGAGAGAGGAAGGGGGGACTGGATAGTGGAGAGGAAGTGGGAAGAGACACTGGGCAGGGGAGACGAGGGGGAGAGACACTGGGGGGAGAAACACTGGGGAGGGGAGAGGAAAGGGGAGAGACACTAGGGGAGAGAGACACTGGGGGGAGAGGAAGGGGGAGAGACACTGGGGGAAGAGGAACGGGGAGAGACACTGGGGAGGGGAGAGGAAGGTGGGGACACTGGGGAGGGGAGAGGAAGGGGGGAAGACACTGGGGAAAGGAGAGGAAGGTGGGGAGAAAGACACTGGGGTGAGAAAGGGGGAGACACTGGGAGGGGAGAACAAGGGGGAGAGACACTGGGGAGGGGAGAGGAAGGGGAAAGACACTGGGGAGGGGAGATACACTGGGGAGGGGAGAGTAATGGGGAAAGACACTAAGAAGGGGAGAGGATGGGGGGAGAGACAATGGGGAGGGGACAGGATGGAGGGAGAGACACTGGGGAGGGGAGCGGAAGGAGGAGACACTGGGGAGGGGAAGGGGGTGAGACACTGAGGAGGGAAGAGGAATGTGGGAAAGAGACACTGGGGAGAAAAGGTAAAAAGACACTGGGAGAGGAAGGGGGTAGAGACACTGGAAGAAGAAGGGGGAACACTTGGGAGGGGAATGGGGGGAGATACTGGGGAGGGGAGAGGAATGTAGGAAAGAGACACTGGGGAGGGAAGGGGAAGAGACACTCGGGAGGGAAAGGGGGGAAAAAGACACTGGGCTGGGGAGGGAAGGGTGACCAAGGTTACCTGGGAGGGGAGTGGGGAAAGAAACACTGGGAAGGGGGGGAAAGAGACACCAGGGGGGAGGAAGGGGAAGAGACACAGGGGAGGGAAGGGGGTGAAGAGAGACAGGGGAGGGAAACAGAGGAAGAGACACAGGGAGGGCAGTGGAAGAGAGTGACTGGAGGGAAAGTGTGGTAGAGAGACATAGGGAGGGAGCAGTGGGAGAGACACAGGGGATGGGGGCAGAGACAGGGGAGAGAGAAGAAGGAGAGGAGGGTGGAAGAGAGAAGAAGGAGGGGAGGGGGAAGAGAGAACAAGGAGGGAGAGGGTGCACAGAGAGAGAGGGAGAGGGCTCAGAGGGAGAGAGAGAGGGGGCGCAGAGAGAGAAAAAAAGCAGATCATATATCATACCGCCATTTTTAACCTGCAATTTACTAGTATATATATATATATATATATTATTTTTGGCAACTTTTAATGTTTTCTTCATATGTTTTGATCAGTAAAATGATGATTACAATTAATCTTGTTGATGAGGTTTGACAGTAATTTTGTAATTTATCTAAGCACCTTAAAAAAAACTAAATTTGGAAAATCATTCATCCTTACACATGACCAGAATGATTGTATTTCCTTATTAATGGCAGATTCTTTCATGTTCTGTCTACACCATTGTCTGTAAAATGTTATTGAGACTGCTTTAATTCAATTACTAATTGTTCCCTCGTTCTTTTCAGTGGACTGATTGTTCCAGAGCGAGAAAGCAATGAATCTGTTCCTGAAGTGGCGGCCACCTCTGGATATGCTTTGCTGCACTTCTTCAGTGACGCTGCCTACAATATGACTGGATTTAATATCAGCTACAAGTAAGGCACTGACATATCTTACATACATGATCATTTTACATGTTCATCACACTACACCAGAGTCTTGACAAATTCATCTGAAACTTAGGAGCCAGACAGCTTAGTTAGGAGCCGGACGAATATTTTGAGAGGCCGGATTATTGAGAAATATATGTGTTATAAGATAGGAGCCCGCAGTAACAAAAAATAGAATCCTCAGTTCCTGGTATTTGGCTACATTTGTGAACTTAACTAAAGGCTCCCTTAATAGCAACGTCTTAGAGACTTCAATTAAAGTTCTCCATAGGACTTATTATACCCCAGACAAACTTTATAAATGGAAATTAACACCAAGCCCGGACTGTTTCAGAGAATGTGGGAGAGTAGGCTCCGTTTTTCACAGCTGGTGGGATTGCCCTAGAGTTATGTCACTATGGTAAGAAGTTTTTTCACTTGCCTCTGACTTATTCTCTCAACTAATGAATCCATCAGCGGTGGTAAGCCTGCTGGGCCATCACATCCCTTCATTATCCATATATCAAAACAAGTTGATGCAATTTATAATGTTAGCCATCAAAAGTCACATTGCACGCCAGTGGAAATCCTCTTCCCTGTATTTACTATTGGTTATCTCCAAATTAAATGATCTCTTAATTAATGAGAGACTCTCCCACATTCTAGATGACTCCTTAGTCCTGCAATCAGCCGTTAGCTTTGGTGGGCTTGTACCTGATCGCGGGCGTTAGCCCGCGGATAAAAGTGCAAGCCCGCCAAACTAAAAAGTCAAAAATAAATTCAAGGAAGCACTGTACAGCACTATAAATGATTGGGGACACATTGGGGGACATGAGGATGACATGTAGTACATTGGCTAGATGGCACATCGCCGCTAACCAATACTGTAATTTGTGGTCCGCTGGGCTTGAAGATCGAGTTACTGCCTTGGAGGTCATCCAAGCCCGAGACTATTGGCTAGCTGCGATGTGCCATCTAGCCAATGTACTACATGTCATCCTCATGTCCGCCCTAATGTCCCCTATCAATTACAGCACTGTACAGTGCTGCATTGAATATATATTGAACCCTAAAGATACCCAAGCCTGTACGAGTCCCACCCCGGCTCCTTATAGGGACCACGGCACACTAATGGTTACCCCAAGCCGCAGGGGTATTGTAAGTAATTGTAGGCAACTAACATTAACCCCCCATGCTGTTGGGTCCCCATCGGAGGGTCCCCACATTAACCCTCGCAATCTGGCCCCACTGCATTAAATTCAAATTTCCCGCCCTGCGCAGGTCCTGAAAGGACCTTAAAGGACCCGCGATCAATAAAATGATCAACCCCTCTCTAAGTACCCCCCGGCACCAAAAGTTAGCCCCATCACTCATGGGGGTCAATATAGACACCAATAGGACACTATTAACCCCCAGGTTAACCCTATAAGTGCCGTGAGGGTCCTCCAGGACCCTCATGACAAAGTCTAAGCACGACACTTCACTATTAACCCTAACTATACCCCATTAACCCCTTAACCCTAACTATACCCCATAAACCCATACTAGACCCTATTTAACCCTAACTGGGCCTATCTAACCCTAACTGGGCCTATTTAACCCTTCAAGATCTATTTAACACTAACTGGGCCTATTTAACTCTATGTGGACCTAATAACCCTAACTGGGCCTATTTAACCCCTTCCAGCCCTTTTTAACCCCATCTAAGCCTATGTAATCTCATCACTTATGGGGGTCTATACAGATCCCCATAAGCCTCCATCTAACCCCATCACTTATTGGGGTCCATACAGACCCCCATAAGCCTCCACCTAACCCCAGCACTTATGGGATCTATACAGACCCCCATAAGCCTCTATTTAACCCAAGTCCCAGAAGGGTCTATGAAGATCCTCATAGGACAATGAGAACCCTATTATTAACCCCATAAGTGCCACAAAGGTCCTCCAGGACCCTCATGACACTAAGTACAAGCACTACACTACACTATTCTCCCCCCCAATAAACCACTAAAACTAAACTAACCCCCTCTACCCTAACCTATTAACCCCTACCTACCTAACACCTACCCTAACCTCTTAACACCTACACTACCTACTAAACCCCCCTATTAAACCCCCACCCCACTAATTACACAAAATAAATAAAGCTAAGCTACAAAAAATAAAAAACCTATGTTAAAAAAATAAAAAAAGAACATTACAAACCCCCCACTACAAAAAATAAAGGTAGGTCTTGTATCCTTTGGCAATACACACTTGAGATATCTATTTATTTTTCTTTTCTTTTCTTTATCTTATTATTTAATACAATTGTTTTTTACCCTTTTCTTATTTTTTTTTTTTTTCTCTTTTATTATCTTTAATATATATTACATAGTTACATAGTTACCTAGGGCCTCATTCTATTATCGGCCGTAGGAGCTGCGGGGCCGCAAGGCCCGGCCGCAAGCTACTTGCCTATTCTATTCCCCTCCGGCCGGGGATTCCGGCAGGCTTGCGGCCGGCGCCTTGCTATCCCTTGCGGCCGCTCGCGCCGGAGGAAAGCCTTTGATCTAAAACGGCCGCAAGAGTTTCGGCCACAAGAAAATCCGGGTTGCTATTCTATTGCACCGGGAACCCTCTCGGCAAGGCTAAAACCGAGCCGCAGCTTACTTGCAGCAAAAAGGTCCCGCTAGCACCAATTAAGCACATAATATAGCCAAAATAAAGCCATCCTGCACTCTGAGGAGACTATAAAGTGATTGTAGGTGTTAGCATAAATAGCACAACATTCCCCTACACTCAAATCCGTAAATAATTTGTTTTTTAATATATGTCAAATATCCATGTAAAAAGTCCCGAGGGCTTGGAGCACCTCAGACACTCCCACGCTGCGGCCAGAAAATAAACAGTTAATAAAATATCAGAATTGGGCTGATGTGCAAGCTTGAGAGGGGGCTGCTATTAATCCTCGTGTCCTCCATTATGATCCCTAGCATTTACAGAGCTTTACAGTGCCGTCTTGAATTTATTTTTGCATTTAAAGATTTCGGAGCTTACGGCCGGTTGCAAGATATACCGCCGGCCGTAAGGGGAGATCCTTGCGGGGCCGTCTATTTGAATTGCAAGATAACAGAACCCCCGCAAGGAATCGCAGCCTTGCGGCTGTTTTACGGCCGATAATAGAATGAGGCCCCTAGTATTTAAGGTTGAAAAAAGACTTTCAGTCCATCAAGTTCAACCTTTTAAGATCTCCTCTGATCTGCAATATGCGGATTAACTATTAATTCATTAGTTGTTAATTAATTATTAATCAATTATTTAATTATTTTTTTTTTATTATTATTATTAATTAGTCCAAAGGAAGGCAAATAGAAAAAAACAAACAAAAAACAAGCGAGACTTAGCCAATTGTCTCAAAGGGAAATGTAAAAAATTTGGATCAATACTGTCTCTCTAATTATCCATGATAACCCTAAATTCCTTTTTTAATTAGAAATAAATCTAGTCCCCTTTTAAAGTTATCTATTGAATCCGCTGTCACCACCTCCTCTGGTAGAGAATTCCACAGATTAACCACCCTTACTGTGAAGAACCCTTTTCTTTCTTTGAGGTGGAATCTTTTTACTTCTAACCTCAAGGGATGTCCTCTTGTCAGTTGAAAACCTCTTGGCACAAAAAGCTCTAAATCTTTATACTGACCCTGGATGTATTTATATAAGGTAATCATATCTCCTCTTAGACGCCTTTTTTCTTGAGAAAATAACTTTAATTTGATTAGTCTTTCTTCATAACTTAGCCACTCCATTCCCCTTATTAGTTTTGTTACCCTCCTCTGTACCTTTTCCAACTCTAAAATGTCCTTTTTATGAAGTGGTGCCGAAATTTGTACTCCATATTCCAAATGAGGGCGTACTAGAGATTTGTATAGTGGCAGAATTATACTTGCTTCCCTGGCTTCTATACCCTTCTTAATACATGCTAATATTGTATTTGCCTTTGCAGCTGCTGCTTGGCTTTGAGCACTGTTACCTAGGTGGTTGTCCACAAGCACTCTCAAATCCCTTTCAATATCTGATACACCTAGATTTGCTCCATTAAGATTATAAATTGCATGGCTATTTTTCCTTCCCAGATGCATAACCTTACATTTATTCGTATTAAATCTCATCTGCCATTTAGATGCCCATTCCTCAATTTTATGTAAATCCCCTTGGAGGGAAAGCACATCATTATCTGATTTAATTACCTTGCACAACTTTGTGTCATCAGCGAAAATGGAGACCCCACACTCCAATCCTACCTCTAAGTCATTAATAAATATGTTAAAAAGGAGAGGACCTAATACTGAACCCTGAGGAACCCCACTTACCACATTAGTCCAATCGGAGTATGTTCCATTTACAACAACCCTTTGCTTCCTGTCTTTTAGCCAGCTCTCAATCTATGAGCAGATATTTACTGCAATTCCTGTATCCCTTAGTTTGCCCAATAGTCTCCCATGTGGCACTGTATCAAAAGCCTTTGCAAAATCCAAAAAGACTACATCCACTGAGTTGCCTTGATCCAGGTTCCTACTAACCTCCTCATAGAAACTAATTAGATTTGTTTGACATGACCTATCCCTCATAAATCCATGTTGACTCCTACTTATAATCCTGTTCAAATAGACATATTCTTGTATATTATCCCTTATCAACCCTTCTAAAAGCTTCCCCACTACAGAAGTGAGGCTCACTGGTCTATAATTCCCCGGATTTGCTCTTGCTCCATTTTTAAATATAGGTATCACATCAGCTTTTCTCCAGTCATCTGGTAGAGACCCTGTGTTGAGTGAATCTTGAAAAATTAAATATAATGGTTTGGCTATTACAGAACCCAGTTCCCTTAGTACCCTCGGATGTATTTCATCAGGACCCGGGGCTTTATTAACATTTATTTTTTCCAACCTCTTTTGGATTACTTCCTGTGTTAACCATTTATTTGGCAAAGGTAGTGTAGCCCCATTATGTTGCAGTGTCCCAACCCCTGGTACCTCCCTTCTGTATACCGAAGAAAATAACCTATTTAGCTCATCTGCCTTTTCCTGGTCACTAATTTTCAGACAGCCTGTTTCACATTCTAATGTTCCTATAGCTTCCTTCCTCGCCTTCTTCCCATTAATATACTTAAAAAATATTTTAGGGTTAGTCTTACTCTCTTTTGCAATAAATTTTTCATTTTCTGTTTTAGCCAGTCTAATCGCGCTTTTGCAAGCCTTGTTGATTTCCTTGTATTCCCGTAAAGCAGTCTCTGTCCCCTCTTGTTTGTATAATTTAAATGCCTGTTTTTTACTCTGTATCTTGATCTTTAAATCATTGTTAAGCCACATGGGTTGTGATTTACTCATTTCACTTTTATTCCCACACGGTATATGCCGATGTGTATGTATATTTAGTAAGGATTTAAATGTTGTCCATTTATGTTCAGTGTTTTTACCTATCAGTTCTCTGTCCCAGTCTATACTTTGTATTGCTGCCCTTAGACCGTTAAAATCTGCCCTTTTAAAATTGAGAGTTTTTGTTGGCTCCTTAAAATGTTGTTTTTTTAATTCAATCTCAAATGAGACTGTGTTGTGATCACTGTTTCCCAAAGGTTGCCCTATTTCAACATTTGATACAATATCATTATTATTTGTGATGAGTAAATCTAAGTTGGCTTCATTTCTAGTAGGCTCTTGTACAACCTGGGCCAGATAATGATCCCTGAGTGTGCTCAAGAACCTGCTCCCCTTAGATGAACTGCTGGTCTCATTTATCCAGTTTATTTCAGGGTAATTAAAATCTCCCATTATTAGAACTTGCCTGTGCTTAGCTGCATTTCCAATCTGTAACAATAATTGTATTTCCTTACTTTCAGCTATATTTGGGGGTTTATAGCATACTCCTCCTTATATTCTTTTGGAATTTGCTGCTCCGCTATTTAACTCTACCCACAAACATTCAACTTTATCACTAGGTCCATCATAAATATCTTCTCTGACTATAGCCTTAAATTCAGGCTTAACATACAGACAAATCCCTCCTCCTCGTTTACCATTGCCTCTATCTTTCCTAAATAGGTTATAACCATCCAGATTAACAGTCCAGTCATGAGATTCATTCCACCACGTTTCAGAAATGCCTATTAAATCCCATTTTTCATTAATTGCTAATAATTCTAACTCTCCCATTTTTCCTGGCAAGCTTCTGGCATTAGCAAGCATACACATTATGTTATGAGTCTGTAGTTCTGAAGTGCCTGCCACTGTACTTGAATTACTTAGTACTACCTCCCTATTGACTATACTACCCCTCCCCCCATCTCCTCCTCTATGAGTTGTTAATTCATCCCTTATACCCTCTACACTTTCTACCCCATTACTTATATCTAGTCCCTCCCCCCACCTACTAGTTTAAAAACTCCTCCAGCCTTTCTACCTTCCTATCCCCTAGTACAAAAGCTCCCTCATCATTAAGGTGCAATCCATCCCTACTGTACCGAAGTGAGAAGTCAGCCCAGTGCTCTAAAAAGCCAAACTCCTCCTTAGTGCACCACATCTTTAGCCACGCATTAACCTCCCTAATCTCCTTCTGCCTCCCTGGGCTAGCACATGGCACTGGTAGTATCTCAGAAAATACTACCTTGGAGGTCCTTGCCTTCAGCTTATTACCTAGTTCTCTAAAATCATTCTTTAGGACACTCCATCTTCCACTAACTTTGGCATTGGTACCAATATGTACCAAGACCGCCGGTTCATTTCCAGCCCCTCCCAATAATTTGTCTACCCGATCCACAACATGACGAAGCCGAGCACCCGGGAGGCAGCAAACTGTTCGATTGCTGGGATCTGGGTGACAAATCACCCTGTCTACCTTCCTAATAATAGAGTCCTCTACAACCAAAACCTGTCTGTTCTGCCTATTCTGCCCTCCCTCTCCTCTTCTCCAGTAGAGCTGTTCGCCCGGTTGTCAGAGGGAACAGCTCTATCTGGCATTGCCATTCCTGAATGGACTTCCACAACAGTTTCACTTAATCTGGCAAATCTGTTGTTGTTTGCCAACTCAGAACTGGCCTGCCTCCTCCTGTTCCCCCTGCTTCCCCTTGTAACTGTAACCCAGCTGCCTCCCTGGACATCCTCACTAGCCCCAGCTCCACCCTCCATGCTAGGCCCAGCTAAACTGTGCTCAGTGAGCACAACCCCCTTTCCAGTGGAGCAATATCACTAAGTGCTGCAATTCTCCTCTCCAGATCTCCAATTTGAGCTTCCAGAGAGGCAACATGCTCACACCTCTCACAGAGGTATGGACCCTGGATCATCTGTTCCAGTATTGCATACATATGACAGGATGTACACTGAAAAATAAAGAAAGGGGGAAATAATTTAATAGGGAAAAAAGTAGAAATAAGCATCATAATGGTATAATAATAATAAAGTGATGCTGGTATGGTACCCCCTGCCTTTTTGTTGTTGTTTTTAAACTTTTCTTAGTTTAGTGCACTTTTTTACAAATAAACAGCGCCTATCCTCAAACTTTTCATCTATAATATATGTTGCTGCATCCCTATGATTAGCAAATACCTTTTGCATATGAGGCTTGCATACCAGCACCACTTTATTATTATTATACCATTATGATGCTTATTTCTAAGCTCTAGAGATAAAATATTATACCACTCTATCTGTCCTAATAAAGGTGGTCACTTATTTCTAATCGCACAGTATTATGGGACAGTGACACCCATTTTTCTTGACTTGCAGACATTATTTCAGGATAGACGCTTTTTAATTTTGTAGTCACTTATCTTGCTTTATCCTGGAGAACACTAAATTATCCTACTTTTTTCCCTATTAAATTATTTCCCCCTTTTTTTGAATTTAGTGTTAAGCACTAGGAAATTGCTTAGGTCATATATTCATACCGGAAAAATAAAGAATATAAAATAATATATTTATATAAAGTTTTCCTCCTTTGCACTATAAATCTGCCCTCCCTTTTCTTTGAAGTCCCTCCTTTTATTTAAACTCCTAGGCTTTTACTAGAATTGCACTTGATCCTGAAAATGTTTGCAAGCTCACAAGTTCCCCTTCTCCGGTTTATATTAACTTCTGCCTTCTCACCTGGGCACAATTAGTGCACTCTGCAATTTATCAGCCTTTACTTGTAAGGTAAATCCACTTGTAAACAGGCCCCAAACCAGCTCACAAACCTTTTATACAAGTTTAACAGTCAAGCCACACCCCTCTCACCTGGGCACAATTAGTGCACTCTGCAGTTTACAGGGAGTGCAGAATTATTAGGCAAATGAGTATTTTGACCACATCATCCTCTTTATGCATGTTGTCTTACTCCAAGCTGTATAGGCTCGAAAGCCTACTACCAATTAAGCATATTAGGTGATGTGCATCTCTGTAATGAGAAGGGGTGTGGTCTAATGACATCAACACCCTATATCAGGTGTGCATAATTATTAGGCAACTTCCTTTCCTTTGGCAAAATGGGTCAAAAGAAGGACTTGACAGGCTCAGAAAAGTCAAAAATAGTGAGATATCTTGCAGAGGGATGCAGCACTCTTAAAATTGCAAAGCTTCTGAAGCGTGATCATCGAACAATCAAGAGTTTCATTCAAAATAGTCAACAGGGTCGCAAGAAGCGTGTGGAAAAACCAAGGCGCAAAATAACTGCCCATGAACTGAGAAAAGTCAAGCGTGCAGCTGCCACGATGCCACTTGCCAGCAGTTTGGCCATATTTCAGAGCTGCAACATCACTGGAGTGCCCAAAAGCACAAGGTGTGCAATACTCAGAGACATGGCCAAGGTAAGAAAGGCTGAAAGACGACCACCACTGAACAAGACACACAAGCTGAAACGTCAAGACTGGGCCAAGAAATATCTCAAGACTGATTTTTCTAAGGTTTTATGGACTGATGAAATGAGAGTGAGTCTTGATGGGCCAGATGGATGGGCCCGTGGCTGGATTGGTAAAGGGCAGAGATCTCCAGTCCGACTCAGACGCCAGCAAGGTGGAGGTGGAGTACTGGTTTGGGCTGGTATCATCAAAGATGAGCTTGTGGGGCCTTTTCGGGTTGAGGATGGAGTCAAGCTCAACTCCCAGTCCTACTGCCAGTTCCTGGAAGACACCTTCTTCAAGCAGTGGTACAGGAAGAAGTCCGCATCCTTCAAGAAAAACATGATTTTCATGCAGGACAATGCTCCATCACACGCGTCCAAGTACTCCACAGCATGGCTGGCAAGAAAGGGTATAAAAGAAGAAAATCTAATGACATGGCCTCCTTGTTCACCTGATCTGAACCCCATTGAGAACCTGTGGTCCATCATCAAATGTGAGATTTACAAGGAGGGAAAACAGTACAACTCTCTGAACAGTGTCTGGGAGGCTGTTGTTGCTGCTGCACGCAATGTTGATGGTGAACAGATCAAAACACTGACAGAATCCATGGATGGCAGGCTTTTGAGTGTCCTTGCAAAGAAAGGTGGCTATATTGGTCACTGATTTGTTTTTGTTTTGTTTTTGAATGTCAGAAATGTATATTTGTGAATGTTGAGATGTTATATTGGTTTCACTGGTAAAAATAAATAATTGAAATGGGTATATATTTGTTTTTTGTTAAGTTGCCTAATAATTATGCACAGTAATAGTCACCTGCACACACAGATATCCCCCTAAAATAGCTAAAACTAAAAACAAACTAAAAACTACTTCCAAAAATATTCAGCTTTGATATTAATGAGTTTTTTGGGTTCATTGAGAACATGGTTGTTGTTCAATAATAAAATTAATCCTCAAAAATACAACTTGCCTAATAATTCTGCACTCCCTGTATCAGCCTTTACTTGTAAGGTAAATCAACTTGTAAAACTAAACTAATATTTTTTTAGTGGAGTTGCCATACAAAATTATGCTTATCTGGTAGAACATTTATATCTACATGGATATAACCATTGCGAAATATATGCTATTAATTTTCACATGACCCCTATGAAGGTTAACCATGTTACCGGGTGATTCAATTTCATTTGATTTTGTTTTTCATTTGATTATGTTTTTTATTGGCAACCTTATTGTATATCGCTGCATCATTTGTATGTTGACAATGTTACTGATTAATAAAATGGATTGAAAAAAAAATCTAAAGGGCAAGTTCCTCTTATAATTTTCATTTTTTTAAATCTATAAGTAAAAGATTGTTCCTTAAATTCATTGAAACCTGCATTCTTGGAATATGTATTTACACTACTGTGAATTGTTATTATGCTATGTAGATTAACTGGACTTTCTTGTTTCACATGTATATAGTTGCAGTTTTTAGTAAGAATATTGTTTAGTATTTAGTAACAAGGTGATTTAGTCTAAATGGAACAAATCTAGCTATATCGGAGAGGGAAAAAGATCTTAAGAGTGCTCTGGACAACTACCAACTTGACAGTGCTCAGTGCCAGGCAGCAGCTGTAAAGGCAACTAAAATATTAGCATGCATAAAAAGGTGTGTTCATGAAAGGAAACAAAGTATAATTACGTCACTATATAAATCCCTGGTACTACCTCATTTGGATTGTGGAGGTCAATTTTTGGCACTACAGCAAACAAATGTAGCAGAGCTAGAGGAAGGTTTAGAGGATCACATATATAGTTGTGAGCGTACAAGTTGTTGCTAACGCTTGCGGCCTTGCATAGTGAGCCGCGGCCCTCGCGTAGCGAAGCGAGGGCCTCAGTTGCTGGCATGGAGCGCCAAAGGCACTCCTTGCCAGCAACTGCAGCCCTTGCAAACTTTACGTCGCAACGCAAACAATACGACACACCAACTGCGACCAAGTTACGAGACAAGTTACCACACATTACGACCTCGCAAAAATCGCCCGCAACTCGCGAACATGACAAAAATACACACAGCACATACATAAAAAGCTTACCTACAGCAAAAGGAAGCATCCAGGACCTCAAAAAAACAACTTACACCTTCATTTAACTAAAAATAAAAGAGTTTAGACACTAAAAAATTCGCTAAGTGAGAGAAAAAATGGACGCCGAACAAAACGAAAACGAGGCTACAGCACTCTAAACACGCAAAACACCACAAGAAACTCGCAAAACACCACAAACGACCTACGGATATTCCGCTGAGACGAATACCACACATTACCCACCATTTTACGCCAATGCAGAAGTACACAACTACGCTAGCGGTTTCGTCTCGCGCACGCACACTATTACACTGCACACGTTCATCACGCTCACACAGCACCTCCACACCACTAATGCTGCAGCAACATCAAAACAGATTGCCAGCTCTTCAACACAATGCTTCAAAATAGGTAAAGTATATTCATTTATTAATGGATTATATATTTCAGTAGTACACACAAAATACCATTAGCTACCTTACTATTTCATTGCGTCATTTTTTGACGGGCAATTCGCTAGTTGTGTTATAAACAACAGCTAACCATATTTACACAAATCTAGTGCACCATCGAATCTAATGCGCACTGCAAATTTGGAACCCATGAATAAAAAAAATGCAAATTTTTCATTTGTACAAGTACCGCACAGTGGCACTCTGGGTGCCAGGCTCTGCGTCACAGCGTGCGTGGGGGTTCTCTGTGTGCTGGGCTTTGAGTGACAATGTGCTCAGCCTCTGCAGGAAGTGCACGGCATTCTAAATGCCAGTCTTTGAGGAGCCACTTTCTCTGGCGGTGATGACGAGGACCCCCGCCGCCGTCTGCCCATCTGAGAGCCTCGGTCACCCATTCTAGAATATAGTGTGCCATCGATTCTAATGCGCACTACAAATTTGGAACCCGACTTTTCACAGAAAAGTTGCGCATTAGATTCGAGTAAATACGGTATTTTATTTGCCTTTGCAGATACTGCTGCTTGGCAGTGAGCACTGCTACCTAGGTGGTTGTCCACAAGTACTGCCAAATCCCTCTCCATACCCCTAGATTTGCTCCATTTAGATGATATATTACATGCCTATTTTCCTTCCCAAATGCATAACTTTAAATTTATTCATATTAAATCTCATCTGCCATTTAGTTGCCCATTTCTCTAATTTATGAAAGTCCATTTGCAGTGAAAGTAT
This sequence comes from Discoglossus pictus, assembly GCA_027410445.1. Classification (NCBI taxonomy): domain Eukaryota; kingdom Metazoa; phylum Chordata; class Amphibia; order Anura; family Alytidae; genus Discoglossus; species Discoglossus pictus. The sequence continues at coordinate 23,263,216 of CM050163.1, read as the reverse complement.
ATCATTTTCTGATTTAACTATTTTGCACAACTTAGAAGTAGGACTGGAAAGTATTGTCTCCATTTTTGCTGATGACACTAAGTCATTAACAAATATATTAAAAAGGAGAGGATCTAATACTGAACCCTGAGGAGCCCCGCTTACCGCAATTATCTTTTTTTGTTTAGACTTCCTCTGGATTCAAGAATACAAGGATCAGAGGAAATTGAAAAAATAAATAAACTTAATGCACCAAATATCACAATGATCACAATTTTATTATTTGCCTCTGGGTGGGTTGAGTTTGGTATCTCTTGCACTGAAATAATTTGCTTTCTGCCATTTTTTGCAGCCTTGACACCAGGGCTGTATCTACCTTTTTGGACCCACTAGGCAGTGAAGTGGAGGAGCCCCTGCCAGCAAGTATGCAAGGTATGCACGGACCAATTTTTGCCTTTCCCTTTCCTCTTGTAACTGTTTTGTTCCAGATGGTTACCACCTAGTAGTTAGTCTATGAACTGCAACATTTATTTTTTCTCTAAGCCAGGAACCATTTTTTTTATGAAGTGGCACACCTCACAGGGACACGCCCCTGGCCGGCTGACTAGTTGGCCTAATTGGTTATCCTGGCCATGCTTGACACGTGTCCCAATAATTGCTGAGGGGAGAGCACACACAGTAACAGCAGCAGCGTTGGAGTGCTCTGTGAGTGCGCCGATCACTGGAAGGGAGAGGGGTGTGATATCTCATACTGCATAGATAATTGCGGAGAGCCAGAGCGTGGCTACTGTACCCTGTACGAATCCTTTGTGGGACATTTGCATGTCTCTGCCCAGGTTCCTAGAATGCAATCGAATAACTGTATTTCTCAAATTTGTGAGCATGAAATATGTTTTTTAAGCTTATGCCTGCTTTATTACACAGATTTAATGCAAAGCCAAGATGGAACTTCATAACTATTGGAAAAGAAAAGAGAGGAGACACAGGGGAGAGAGATGGGGGAAAAGGAGACACAGAAGAGGGACAGAGGGAAAGGAAGTACAGGAGAGGTGCTCTCCCTGCACCACTGATAACTTAGACGTTTAAGCCACTGCAAGGACTACAGGGGGCAGTGTGGGGCCAGAGGGAGAGGAGGGGGAAGAGACACAGAGTAGGCGGAAGAGACACAGGGGAGGGAGAGGGGGGGGAGAAACAGGAGAGCGAGAGAGGGTGTGAGGAGGGGGAAGAGACACCGGGGGGGAGGAGGGGGAAGAGACACAGGGAGGAGAGGAAGGGGAAGAGACACAGGGGGGAGAGGAGGGGGAAGAGACACAGAGGAGGGAGAGGGGGAAGAGATACAGGGAGGGAGAGAGGGGGAAGAGAGACAGGGAAGGAAGAGAGGGTTCAAAGAGTGATAGGGGAGAGAGAGAGGCCCGTGGGACTAATGCTGCATTGAGCGCCGAAAGCCCGCAGGACTTTCAAACAGCATAGACATTAGCACAGAAGGCGCACTGATTGAGCACTTTGCCGCTGATGGCTAGGCACGCCGTTTACTAAGTTAACGACCAAAATCGAATCAAGCGAGTAACTTCAAAGACCCCAAAACCAGCGAAACAATAAAAAAAACCAATAAGAACACACTCACATACAGCACAGGGGGAGAGCCATTAAGCCTGGGAGTGAGGTTGCAAGGGAATTTGGGCCATATTTTGCGTTTTTTGTCGATTGAAATTCGGCTAAGTGAAGAAAAAAATGGCGGCCGAAAAAACATAAAAATTCGGAAACAGGACGAAAACGAGGCCGAACAACTCCAGGCATGCAGGACATGAAAAAACACGACGGCGAAGCAACCAACGGCAGTTGGTGCGCGCCACGCAAACATTCAACACACACACAGAGGAGAAAGTCACAGGGAAGGGACAGGGAGAGATGCTGGAAAGAGACACATGGCATTCCCAAGCACAAAACTTCCAGGTTAACGAGGCCTGCAATGAGTGGTGAAGCTGCTCATTAGGGGGCATACACCGAGCGCACGAGGCCCGTACAGTCGACTTTATTAAGAAGCATGAAAGTTGTGGCTAGACAAGGCCTGCAATGTGTGGTGAAGCGCTTATTGCAGGGCTTGCGATGAGCGCCCAAGGCACTCATCGTGAGGCCCATACAATAGAAGGAGGGAGAGGCCTGCAATGAGCGCCAAAGGCGCTCAGCATGGGGCTCGCGATGATACAGCATTCCCAGCCTTAAAATGTTATTCCCATCATTTTTTACTGGCAAGTAGCTACTAATTGATTGGAAAAACACCCTGAAAAAATATGAATATGTTTGTCAATAAAAAAGGTATCCCTATATACTGCAATACTCTGATTATTCATCTATATAGGTATGTTTATATGCATTAAAGCTGTGTAATACAACAGGCATAAGCTTAAAGGAAGCCATGTTTGAAAATGGCTATGGATTGAAGAGCGAGGCATTTGTGGGCACATTTGCATGTCCCAGTTCAGTATAGTAGAATGCAGTGTAATAACTGTTTTTCTTGAAATTCTGAGCTGGAAGCAGGTTTTTAATTTGCTTTAGACATTCAGATGTACTATTTATTTACTATATATATATATATATATATATATATATATATACAGTATTTATTATACAATTTTGAAGAGAAAGCTGGCACAGAGAACTTTATCGATCTGTAGGAGATCTATGTAGAGAAAGGTTTCCAGTTAGATGGTCAGGAATGCTGAAGGCCAGGAAGGTCTCATTCATATATGTCCATTATACTCTCTCAAAAGTCTTTTTCAGTGTGGCCATAACATCTTTGGAGTATTTGTATGATGGGCATGATAAAAGAGTAGACTATAGATGGTAATAATGGATTGAGAATATTGGCTAACAAAATAGATTAAAACAATCCGTGTGTTTGGCCTTCCTTAGCCTCATTAGTTGGAGGCATATTGTGTTCCAGTCGGCCCCTTCCATTTCAGGTCCCACATACCTGGCTTCTCCTATATATTATTTTCTTTTATATCATCATTCATACTTCCAGGTCTGTCAATACTATTTTTGACACCTTCCCTTGAGTTATAAGTCCTATACTAAACCTGCTGTAGCACTGATTCCTGAGCCACCCTACTTGTGACAGTCCCGTCCTCTGACTGTACTGTGATAATTAGGAATTTCTGACGCCTATCCTTCAGCTGGTATCTTATCCCCTCAGCTATGTTTGACTCCAGTCCCAGATTATGATGGTTAAGAATTCCTTTTTGAGAGGAACAGTCAGATCTAGATCTGCATCTCCACTCTGGTCTATCACTGTGGTTATGTAGTCACACAGTTCAGAAAGTTTTGGGTTATCTTGTAACCTGGCCATTTGATGATTTTAATTTATGTTTATTTTGACAAGACCAAATTAGGATTCTCTATTTGCTTTTGCGTTCAACAGGTCCTGGTTTTTCGGTGCCTGTACCTGCAAATGAGTCCTTCTGGGTGCGAGAGGAACATCCAGACTCGAAGCTTGCAAGAGCGTCCCACAAAGCTGTGGTTCTAGATGATTTGATGTGGATCGTGGGAGGCTACAAGTTCAACCACTCAGACTACCAGACGGTTATGGCGTGAGAACCATATTTTACTTTTTATAAAGGGACACTTAATAAATGTAACTTTGAAAGCACTTGCACTTTCCCTTTAACATTGAAAATACATGGCAAACTGCAGCAAAGAAAGGGTTTAGCAAGAAAAAATAAATTAAAAATAACGCCCTAATCAGTCATGGCCGCCACTGCAGTCCTCCCTTGCCTACCTGATTTCCATCTGGACAGTATTATGCAGACAGTCACAATCAACACTGACTGATTTCATTATGCAGCCATTATGTGGGGCATGCTCTGTTGGGGAGGGGGCTCTGGCTGCAATCCCATAACCCTGCTTTTTCAAAGTGACCCTGCGCCAAAGCATGAGAGATCAAAGCTATCAGTTACATATACAACTAAACTTATGTTACTTATTTTTGCAACTCAATATGTAGAGGTGGGCCTTTATTATTTTTACTGACAAAAGTCCCAGTTATTGCAGAATTAAATATAACTATAAAAATAATTCCCATTGGTTATTTTATTTTCAGTGGATCTGTTAGATAACTTGCCCCTAAAATACCCAACTTTCAAGCTCAATTAAATTAAAATATTGTAATGACTTTCTCATGTTGGGTGTGATAAACCATGAGAGCATGCCCAGTTGATACTGATAAGATTAATGATACATAATGTTTAATTGTCTCTGTCATGGTTATTTATCCAGCTCTTGTGGGTTGTCACACAGAGAGGTGAGATTAATTCATTTGGAGAACTGGAGGATATTTTCAAGTGTTTATGATCTATATGACCATCTTTCAAGATAAATTATCGAACAACTAAACTCATTTTTTTTAATACCAACCAGTTATAATCATATTTGTATGTGAACATATATATTTTTCTGCATTAAATCCAATAATTCATAGACAGAATAGACATAAAAACAGGTGCAGGATGTGTTATGCAAATTGAGTTTATGTTAAAGTTTAATACCGTAACAGTGTAATAAACAAGAAAATCCAATAAATCAATACTTCGTGAAATCAAGACAACCTGTTCACTAGAAGGCATGATCATGAGGCTGAAGCGTAGCGAGGCTCACATTGCCTGGCTTTGCTGTGCATGACGAGGCTCGCGATGTGCGGTGTAGCATTGCGAGGCTTGAAAATGTTATCCCATAATTTTGGACGGGCAAGTGGCTAGTATTGTATATAACAAAGCAAAGTGATGCTGTTATATCATTGGTGCATTGTTATATATTTATATATAATGCCATATGTATATAATATAGCAGGGTGATGCTGTTATATCATTGGTGCATCATTATGTATTTATATATACTAGCCACTTGCCCCTCAAAAATGATGGCATGATATAGTGTTATGCAGTGCCTTGCAAAAGTATTCACCCCCTTGACATTTTACCTATTTTGTTACATTACAGCCATAAATTCAATGTTTTGTTAATCTGAATTCTATGTGATGGATCAGAACACAATAGTCTAGGTTGGTGAAGAGAAATGAGAAAAATATGTATATAAAACTATTTTTTTAGAAATAGAAAACAGAAAATTGGCATGTGCTTATGTATTCACCCCCTTTGTTATGAAGCCCATAAAAAGCTCTGGTGCAACCAATTACCTTAAGAAGTCACATAATTAGTGAAATGATGGCCACCTGTGTGTAATCTAAGTGTCACATGATCTGTCAATACATATACACAACTTTTTTGAAAGGCCCCAGAGGCTGCAACAAATAAGCAAGGGGCACCACTAATCAAACACTGCCATGAAGACCAAGGAACTCTCCAAACAAGTAAAGGACAATGTTGTTGAGAAGTACAAGTCAGGGTTAGGTTATAAAAAATATCAAAGCTTTGATGATCCCCAGAAGCACCATCAAATCTATCATAACCAAATGAAAAGAACATGGCACAACAGCAAACTTGCCAAGAGACGGCCGCCCACCAAAACTCAGTGACCGAGCTAGAAGGGCATTAATCAGAGAGGCAGCACAGAGACCTAAGGTAACCCTGGAGGAGCTGCAGAGTTCCATAGCAGAGACTGGAGTATCTGTACATAGGACGACAATAAGCCATACGCTCCATAGAGTTGGGCTTTATGGCAGAGTGGCCAGAAGAAATCCATTACTTTGAGCATAAAACAAAATGGCACATTTTGAGTTTGCGAAAAGGCCTGTGGGAGACTCCCAAAATGTATGGAGAAAGGTGCTCTGGTCTGATGAGACTAACATTTTCGACCATCAAAGAAAACGCTATGTCTGGCGCAAACCCATCACCCAAAGAACACCATCCCCACAGTGAAACATGGTGGTGGCAGCATCATGCTGTGGGGATGTTTTTCAGCAGCCGGGACTGGGAAACTGGTCAGAGTTGAGGAAAAGATGGATGGGGCTAAATACAGGGATATTCTTGAGCAAAACCTGTACCACTCTGTGCGTGATTTGAGGCTAGGACAGAGGTTCACCTTCCAGCAGGACAATGACCCCAAACACACTGCTAAAGCAACACTTGAGTGGTTTAAGGGAAACAGGTAAATGTGTTGGAATGGCCGAGTCACAGCCCAGACCTCAATCCAATAGAAAATCTGTGGTCAGACTTAAAGATTGCTGTTCACAAGAGCAAACCATCCAACTTGAAGGAGCTGGAGCAGTTTTGCAAGGAGGAATGGGCAAAAATCCCAGTGGTAAGATGTGGCAAGCTCATAGAGACTTATCCAAAGTGACTTGGAGCTGTGATTGCCGCAAAAGGTGGCTCTACAAAGTATTGACTTTAGGGGGTGAATAGTTATGCACATTGACTTTTTCTGTTTTTTTTTTGTCCTATTTGTTGTTTGCTTCACACAAAAAAACATCTTGTGGGCATGTTCTGTGAATTAAATGATGCAAATCCTCAAACAATACATGTTAATTCCAGGTTGTGAGGCAACAAAACACGAAAAATGCCAAGGGGGTGAATACTTTTGCAAGGCACTTCACATGGTGTGTTTATACACTATCTCTCTGAGTACCATGCGTGTCTCTCTGTACACCTCCCGCGTCTTTTCAGACTTTATCATATACAGTAAACTCTTGATTATCCGGTACTCAACTAACCTGTACTCTCAAGCAACCGGCACCTGCCTTTTTTCCCTGTCAACTGGAAACTCTCAAGCAAACGGCATCTTTCTTGCGGAACCACCGGAATCTCTGATAACTGGACTGACCACAGCAGACCTGGACATTAAATGACCTTGGATTGGGAGGTGAGTCAATATTTTTAATCATTTAAAGTGGCAGTGTGCTTGTGGACACAATTTGAGCATTGTACAATAGATTTTTTCTAATTTTATTAATTACTATCTTAGGGCCCTATTAAATTCCAGCCTCGTAAATAAGAGGCTTCTACTTAAGCCCTACGTACTGCAAAGTTTCTCTAACTTACAATGCTATTAAATTAGCCCTGCTGCGAGCAACGTATGAGCTACGCAGCAGGCCCGTACGTATCTACACTGCGTAAATGTACATGAGGAGTGACAGCCTGCGAGATGATATCGCAGGCTCCCACTCCTCATCAAGTGCTGCGGGGGTCCTAAAAGGGACCTCCGCGGCAGTCCCCCACATAAGCCCTGCCGTGGGGGGTACTCCAAACCCCCCCCCCAGGCACCTAAAATGAACCCCCCCTCAATGCGGGGGTCCCTGTCGGGACCCCCGAAGTGTCCTCACATGAACACCTTGCTGCAGGGGTCCATAGGAACCCCCGCAGCCCCCACACATTAACCCCTTGCAGCGGGGGTCCCCGATCGGCACCGATCAGGCCCCCGCTGCATTTAAAACTTTTAAATTCCCCGCCGCGGCTCCTTAAAGGGACCGCGGCACACTATCACCCAATCCCGGCCGCGGCACTTAAAATTAACCCCCCTCTATGCTGGGGGTCCCCATCGGGACCCCCGAAGTGTCCCCATATAAACCCCCTGCAGCGGGGGGCCCCGATCGGCACCGATCGTGACCCTGCTGCAATTCAATTTTAAATTTCCCGCCTCGCGGGTCCTCAAAGGACCGTAAAGGTCCTGAAAGGACTCGCACTAAAAATATTAACCCCAGGCAACTATAATTACCCCATTAACTCATGATGGTCAATCCAGACCACCATAAGGCCTAAATTAACCCATTAACTCATGGTCGTCAATACAGACCACCATAAGGCTCTATTTAACCCATTAACTCATGGTGGTCAATCCAGACCACCATAAGGCCTAAATTAACCCATTAACTCATGGTGGTCAATCCAGACCACCATAAGGCCTAAATTAACCCATTAACTCATGGTCGTCAATACAGACCACCATAAGGCCTAAATTAACCCATTAACTCATGGTGGTCAATACAGACCACCATAAGGCCTAAATTAACCCATTAACTCATGATGGTCAATCCAGACCACCATAAGGCCTAAATTAACCCATTAACTCATGGTCATCAATACAGACCACCATAAGGCTCTATTTAACCCATTAACTCATGGTGGTCAATCCAGACCACCATAAGGCCTAAATTAACCCATTAACTCATGGTGGTCAATCCAGACCACCATAAGGCCTAAATTAACCCATTAACTCATGGTGGTCAATCCAGACCACCATAAGGCCTAAATTAACCCATTAACTCATGGTGGTCAATCCAGACCACCATAAGGCCTAAATTAACCCATTAACTCATGGTCGTCAATACAGACCACCATAAGGCCTAAATTAACCCATTAACTCATGGTGGTCAATACAGACCACCATAAGGCCTAAATTAACCCATTAACTCATGATGGTCAATCCAGACCACCATAAGGCCTAAATTAACCCATTAACTCATGGTCATCAATACAGACCACCATAAGGCTCTATTTAACCCATTAACTCATGATGGTCAATCCAGACCACCATAAGGCCTAAATTAACCCATTAACTCATGGTGGTCAATCCAGACCACCATAAGGCCTAAATTAACCCATTAACTCATGGTGGTCAATACAGACCACCATAAGGCCTAAATTAACCCATTAACTCATGATGGTCAATACAGACCACCATAAGGCCTAAATTAACCCATTAACTCATGATGGTCAATACAGACCACCATAAGGCCTAAATTAACCCATTAACTCATGGTCGTCAATACAGACCACCATAAGGCTCTATTTAACCCATTAACTCATGGTGGTCAATCCAGACCACCATAAGGCCTAAATTAACCCATTAACTCATGATGGTCAATACAGACCACCATAAGGCTCTAATTAACCCATTAACTCATAGTGGTCAATACAGACCACCATAAGGCTCTATTTAACCCCATCAGTCCCATAAGGGTATATTATTACCATTATGGGCCTGTTACAACCCAACATTAACCACATAAGTGCCATGATGGTCCTCAAGGACCATCATGACACTAACTACAAACACTACACTATAACCCCCAATAAACCATTTAATCTAAACTAACCCCCCTCTACACTAATCTATTAACACTTACACTACCTACCTCCACTACCTACCCCCTAATAAACCTCCCCAACACTCTAATTACAAAAAACAAAAAAACCTACAGCACAGAAAACAAAAAAACCTACAGTACAAAAAACAAAAAAACCTACAGTACAGAAAAAAAAAACAATTACAACCCCACCCCCCACTACAGAAAACAAAAAAATACATTACAACCCCACCCCCCACTACAGAAAATAAAAAAATTACACACCTGAAAAGGAAAGACAGATAAACACAATACAATACATACATATAATACATTACATACATTACATACAATACATGACATTACATATAATATATTAAATATAATATATTACATATAATATATTACATATAATATATTACATATAATACATTACATACATTACATACAATACATGACATTACATATAATATATTAAATATAATATATTACATATAATATATTACATATAATATATTACATATAATACATTACATACATTACATACAATACATGACATTACATATAATATATTACATATAATATATTACATATAATACATTACATACATTACATACAATACATGACATTACATATAATATATTACATATAATATATTACATATAATATATTACATATAATACATTACATACATTACATACAATACATGACATTACATACATTACATATAATGTATTACATATAATATATTACATATAGTCCTAATCAAATACCCCCTATCTATCTAACATACAATCTATTTAATTTAAAATAAATCCTAACTATATCAAATACATCCCCCTATCTATCTAATATACAAAAAATCCTAACTACATACACAGACCCTTATTCTAAACTAAAATAAAATAATTACAGTCCTAACTACATACACAGACCCTAATTCTAAGCTAAAATCAATAAATTAAGACCACTTACCTTTAAGATGTTGCTTCAGATCACTAACCTATGGGTCAAACAAAAATAAAAATTAGTACAAAACATTAACATCAAATAAATAAACATTCTATACATTCTAAATATTCAACTCACCTTTACAGCATGTCCAGTCACTGTTTAGCTCTTCCGGCGCGGCCCTGTTAAAAAAAAAACACAATAAATGAATACATGAATACAATATATAAACAATAAATAAAATACACAAATAAACCTCTAAATATACATTTAACTTACCTCCCCGCGATGTCCCCGGCCTTCTCTCCTTCAGCCCCGGCTGGGCCGCGGAACCATCCGCGCTCTAAAAAAAAAAAAGATAAAAAACTAACGGAGGTCTGCACTGGCAGACCTCCCCGACGCTACTGAACCTCCCGGAGTCGTTTCCGGGAGGAAATTGGCATTGTCGGCTTGTGATTGGCTGAAAAAGCTGTCAGCCAATCAAAAGTCGTCAATGTAGGAGCCAATCAGGATGCGCAGATGTCTTCTACCAATCACTCCGTGGGGGTGTATCCCAGAGTGATTGGCTGAAGGCATCTGAGCGTTGTGATTGGTTCCCAGAAAGATAGACAAGTGTTTAAGCCAATCAGGGTGGGATATTGGGGTGTATCCCATCCTGATTGGCTCACACATTGACGACTTTTGATTGGCTGAAATTGATAGACAGCTTTTTCAGCCAATCACAAGCCGCCAATGCCAATTTCCTCCCGGAAACGACTCCGGGAGGTTCAGTAGCGTCGGGGAGGTCTGCCAGTGCAGACCTCCGTTAGTTTTTTTTCTTTTTTTTTTTTTAGAGCGCGAATGGTTCCGCGGCCCAGCCGGGGCTGAAGGAGAGAAGGCCGGGGACATCGCGGGGAGGTAAGTTAAATGTATATTTAGATGTTTATTTGTGTATTTTATTTATTGTTTATATATTGTATTCATGTATTCATGTATTGTGGTTTTTTTTTAACAGGGCCGCGCCGGAAGAGCTAAACAGTGACTGGACATGCTGTAAAGGTGAGTTGAATATTTAGAATGTATAGAATGTTTATTTATTTGATGTTAATGTTTTGTACTAATTTTTATTTTTTGTTTGACCCATAGGTTAGTGATCTGAAGCAACATCTTAAAGGTAAGTGGTCTTAATTTATTGATTTTAGCTTAGAATTAGGGTCTGTGTATGTAGTTAGGACTGTAATTATTTTATTTTAGTTTAGAATAAGGGTCTGTGTATGTTGTTAGGATTTTTTGTATATTAGATAGATAGGGGGATGTATTTGATATAGTTAGGATTTATTTTAAATTAAATAGATTGTATGTTAGATAGATAGGGGGTATTTGATTAGGACTATATGTAATATATTATATGTAATATATTATATGTAATACATTATATGTAATGTATGTAATGTCATGTATTGTATGTAATGTATGTAATGTATTATATGTAATATATTATATGTAATATATTATATTTAATATATTATATGTAATGTCATGTATTGTATGTAATGTATGTAATGTATTATATGTAATATATTATATGTAATATATTATATGTAATATATTATATTTAATATATTATATTTAATATATTATATGTAATGTCATGTATTGTATGTAATGTATGTAATGTATTATATGTAATATATTATATGTAATATATTATATGTAATATATTATATGTAATGTCATGTATTGTATGTAATGTATGTAATGTATTATATGTAATATATTATATGTAATATATTATATGTAATGTCATGTATTGTATGTAATGTATGTAATGTATTATATGTATGTATTGTATTGTGTTTATCTGTCTTTCCTTTTCAGGTGTGTAATTTTTTTATTTTCTGTAGTGGGGGGTGGGGTTGTAATGTATTTTTTTGTTTTCTGTAGTGGGGGGTGGGGTTGTAATTGTTTTTTGTTTTCTGTGCTGTAGGTTTTTTGTTTTTTGTAATTAGAGTGTTGGGGAGGTTTATTAGGGGGTAGGTAGTGTAGGTAGGTAGTGTAAGTGTTAATAGATTAGTGTAGAGGGGGGTTAGTTTAGATTAAATGGTTTATTGGGGGTTATAGTGTAGTGTTTGTAGTTAGTGTCATGATGGTCCTTGAGGACCATCATGGCACTTATGTGGTTAATGTTGGGTTGTAACAGGCCCATAATGGTAATAATATACCCTTATGGGACTGATGGGGTTAAATAGAGCCTTATGGTGGTCTGTATTGACCACTATGAGTTAATGGGTTAATTAGAGCCTTATGGTGGTCTGTATTGACCACCATGAGTTAATGTGTTAATTAGAGCCTTATGGTGGTCTGGATTGACCACCATGAGTTAATGGGTTAATTTAGGCCTTATGGTGGTCTGTATTGACCACTATGAGTTAATGGGTTAATTAGAGCCTTATGGTGGTCTGTATTGACCATCATGAGTTAATGGGTTAATTAGAGCCTTATGGTGGTCTGTATTGACCACCATGAGTTAATGGGTTAAATAGAGCCTTATGGTGGTCTGGATTGACCATCATGAGTTAATGGGTTAATTAGAGCCTTATGGTGGTCTGGATTGACCACCATGAGTTAATGGGTTAATTTAGGCCTTATGGTGGTCTGTATTGACCACTATGAGTTAATGGGTTAATTTAGGCCTTATGGTGGTCTGTATTGACCATCATGAGTTAATGGGTTAATTTAGGCCTTATGGTGGTCTGTATTGACCACCATGAGTTAATGGGTTAAATAGAGCCTTATGGTGGTCTGTATTGACCATCATGAGTTAATGGGTTAATTTAGGCCTTATGGTGGTCTGGATTGACCATCATGAGTTAATGGGGTAATTATAGTTGCCTGGGGTTAATATTTTTAGTGCAAGTCCTTTCAGGACCTTTACGGTCCTTTGAGGACCCACGAGGCGGGAAATTTAAAATTGAATTGCAGCAGGGTCACGATCGGTGCCGATCGGGGCCCCCCGCTGCAGGGGGTTTATATGGGGACACTTCGGGGGTCCGGATGGGGACCCCCAGCATGGAGGGGGGTTAATTTTAAGTGCCGCGGCCGGGATTGGGTAATAGTGTGCCACGGTCCCTTTAAGGAGCCGCGGCGGGGAATTTAAAAGTTTTAAATGCAGCGGGGGGCCTGATCTATGCAGATCGGGGACCCCCGCTGCAAGGGGTTAATGTGGGGTTGCTGCGATAGTGACTCCTGCAGCATGGGGATGTGTATAGGGTGCAGGGGGGAGCCTCACACTGCTGTCTCGGGCTGTTCCGAGGCAGCACGTAGAGGCTTTCGGATCCCTTGCGTGGACTTTTTGTCCACGTAGGGATTCTTACGATATGCGAGACTCGTGCATAGATTTAAGGCTACGTAGCTCTCTCGGAGCCTATTCTCGGCCATTTTCTCGCAGTCATATCGTAAAGCAGGCTGCGAGAGATTCGGTTCTCGCAAACAGCAGGAAAACTGCCTTTTGCGAGCACCGAGAGAACTACGAGGGAGAATTTAATAGGGCCCTTAGTTTTGCGGAATGTACAGTACATGTCCAGTATTTTTATGTCAATAGTTTTTTTTATTGTAGACAATTATAAAGATCACATAGCAGCATTACACAGTAAGTAACACATAACATACAAAATTATAAATACTGTACTGTATACCGTTGCTAGAGGTCCTATAAAATAAACTCTGGTGTATAACAAAATACTGTATGAAAATTATGATTAATTTTAGCCCAAAGACTCAATGATTGTCCCATTTTTTTCTAATGGGGAATGTACAGTATCTATTCATCTATCTATCTATCTATCTATCTATCTATCTATCTATCTATCTACAGTATCTATCTACAGTCAGTATTTTTAATACTGTAGTTCATAATTGTCAATGTGTTGATAGGTGCACGTTGTATTATCCTCATAGCTTACTTATACAATATACATCTCTTCATTGGTTCTGACCATCTGTAACTTCTTTATTTGATAAGGCCACATTGGTCACTCTTCTTAATTTTTTTCTACAGATTGTCCTTAGTAAACTGACCCAAAACTGTCTTGTGACCACAAAAATGGCACAACCGGTCCCAAATAAGCGCAAACGTGTTGTGCTGAACCTCAAGCAGAAGATGGAAATATGCCAGAGGCTTGAAAAAGGTGACTGGTACAGTGCTCATGAAGAAATTTAATGTTCGTTTGTCAACAATCTATGACATTAAGGCTCAGTCTGAGAAGATAAAGGAGTTTTATGTTAAGGCAGAGAGTGACAAAAGCGTGGAGAAGCATCATACTCTTTATGCACCGAAAATGGAATTGCTTTACTAGACCCTGTATGAATGTTTTTCGATAAAAAGGTCTGAGGGTGGTTGTATATCTGGACCCATGCTGCAGGAAAAAGCAAGAGAATTTAATTAGAGAATAAATATATTGAAGGTCAGTGTTAATTTTCAAGTGGCTGGCTCACCAGATTCAAGATTCATCATGGCATCTGAAAGCTAGACTTGTCTGGTGAACAGAAATCAGCTGATTTGGAAGCTGCAGCTTTATTTTGTGATGCGTTTAGTCAATTAGTAGCAGAAAATCACTTGACCCCTGAGCAGATTTATAATGCTGATGAGACTGGATAAATGTTGAAGTGTCTGCCCAATTCTAATTTGTCTAGTGAGAAGATAGCTCATGGGTTCAAGCAGTATAACTGAGCTAGTTTGTGCAAATGCATCAGGAAATCACAAGCTTAAGTTGTGTTTGATTGGCAAATTTGCTAAACCAAGGTACTTCAAAGGCATAACTAACCTCCCTGTAGATTACTATGCACAGAGTCACAGTTGGATGGACACAGACATTTTTAGCAAGTAGTTTTATCGTTTGTGTGTTCCTAATGTTAAAAAACATTTACTTAAGAAAGGAATACGAGAGAATAGTAAAGTTCTGTTGCTCCTGGATAATTGTTGCGCACATCCTCCTGCTGAACAGCTCATTAAGGGCAACATTTTCGTATGTTATCTTCCACCTTACATTACAATTCTGATCCAACCAATGGATCAAGGAGTGATGCAGAATGTAAAAATGTTCTACAGGCGTGACTTCATGCGGAAACTTACTAATTTTGACGGGACAATTGTAGAGTTCCAGAAGAAATATAATCTGAAATATGCTATCTACACTGAAATGTGTGCTTGGGAATATGTGGCAAGTGAAACATTACAGATAGTTGTGGCCAGCTGTCATGCCTGAGGAATCCTCCTCCTCCGTTGACTTGGAGGAGGTTCAAATCAATTGTTCAGCTGTCAATAGCAGAGTTTGTGACGAAATATGTGAGTTAGTTGACTCTGCTAACAACAAAATGAATATGTCTTGAGATGAACTCAACGACTGGTTTGCTGTGGATGAAACTATTCCAGTCACTCATACACTAAACACAGAAGACATCATAGAAGTTGTTGTGAATCGTGGAAAAATGAATTTTGCAGAGGAGCAAGAGAGTGATGATGACGGGTGTGAGGTGGAAAAAGTATCCTGGTAGAGAGCTACTGCAGCATTTGAAACCGTAATAGCTTTTGCAGAACAGCAACCCTTCTTCATCTTATGCAGCTGCACATCATGCAAAACCTGACTTTGAAGGAGAGGCGTAAGGCCTCAATGCAAGGTGATATTTGTTCATTTGTACAGAAAACTGCACCCGTCTACCAGTACAACATCTTCTACAGATGAAGAACCAACACTAATCACGTCCACTTCTCCTGATCGTGTTCCAGCTAAATTATCAGCAGATCCTGATAATGACTGGTTTTCTGCTCCTGAAGGAGTCCTACAGGGGTCGAAGCTGCTGGAGATCCTGATGATCCTGATGTTATGTCTACGCAGTAAACTCTCTTTTTTAGTTCATTGAAGATAACTGAAGTGAAAAAATGTTTATGTTACTATAGTTATGTTCAGTAGTCTAATGACTGCCATTTAATACAGTATGTGCTGTACACTGTATTTCAAAAAGCTATTTTTTACAGTGCAATTAAACTGTGATGAAGTAAAGTCTGTCTATTTGCTTTAATTTGCTTTTATTTAGTGTATTTCAATCTCAATATCAATTAAATACATTGGGCCTCATTCTATTATCGGCCGTAAATCGTCCGTAAGGCTGCGATTACTTGCGGGGGGTTCAGTTAACTCGCGATTCTATTATACGGCCCCGCAAGGATCTCATCTTACGGCCGGCCGCATATCTTGGAACCGGCCGTAAGCTGTGAAATATAAAAACGCAAAAATAAATTCAAGCCTGCACTGTACACCTCTGTAAATGCTAGGGATCATATTGGGGGACATGAGGATTAAAAGAAACCCACTCTCAAGCTTGCACATCTGCCCAAACCCGAGTTCAAATTAACTGTTTATTTTCCGGCTGCGGCGTGGGTGTGTCTGAGGTGCTCCAAGCACTCTGGACTTTTTACATGGATATTTTACGGATATTAAAAATAAAATATTTTACGGATTTGAGTACAGGATAATTATGTGCTATTTTTTCTAACACCTAAAATCCCTTTATAGTCTTCTCAAAGTGCAGGATGGCTTTATTTGAGCTATTTTATGTGCTTAATTGGTGCTAGCGAGACCTCTTTCCTGCAAGTAAGCTGCGGCTCGCTTTTAGCCTTGCAGAGAGGTTTCCCGGAGCAATTGAATTGCAAATCTCTTGCGGCCGTTTTAGATCAAAGGCTTTCCTCCGGCGCGAGCGGCCGCAAGAGATAGCAAGGCACCGGCCGCAAGCCTGCCGGAATCCCCGGCCGTAAGGGAATAGAATAGCAGAATAGCTTGCGGCCGGTCCTTGCGGCCCCGCAACGGCTGCGGCCGCTAATAGAATGAGGCCCATTGTGTATGGTTTTGTGGGGGTATAGGGCTTATCTGGCAATAGGCAATCCCTGCAGGTGCCGGATAAGCAAGAGTTTACTGTATATGGAATCATTCAGTAAATCAATAAAAATATACAGCCTTATTAAATTGCGATTCTGTAAATTTAAAAGGGCTCTAATTAAGCACACAGCATATTTTATTTACAAAAGTTTTTAGTTAGTGAAGACCTTGATTTTGGATATAAGTTCAGTAACTAAAAACTTCTGTAAAAAAAAAAAAAGCTGTGGGCTTATTTAGAGCCCTTTTAAATTTACCGAATCACAATTTAATAAGGCTGATAATCTTTTTTTATTACATTCAGTTTGTATATTTTTTATCTCTTAACAAATAATTAACAATATCTTCATATTATACTGCAAACATGTAATTATTTATAACATACATAAAAATCATCACAGTGTAAAACCAATTTTCTTCCGTCATGTTAAAATTTGTTTTATATGTATAATAAAAATAAACAATTTGTGTATACATAAATTATAATTTAGACATAAATAAATGGCATAAAATCACAAATATAATAATAACTCATGTTCATTTTTGTTTGTTGATTTTCTACATTATTATCTTAAAGGAATTTTTTTTGTTTTATTATTTTTATTAACATTCTATCATATTTTTTATATACATCTTCTCTTATTTTTTACATCTACATATTTTCTAAATGTACAGAACATTGTATTACATTTTTATTTTTGGAAAATTACAAAACCTCATTATATACAAAATTTTTAGTAAATACTCTCCCATCATTTAATAGTTCATCTTGAGTTTCTGTTTTTTTCACAAGCACTTTAATTTCTAAAAGATTTTTACATCTAGAAAAAGTTACATATAGTTGACCATGTGCAAATACTGGTTCCTCCAAAAACAGACCAACAGAATTAGAAGTTTGACCTTTTAATTTATTTATAGTCATGGCAAATGCCATAATTATTGGAAATTGAATTCTTTGAAGTACAAACAGCAAACTACTTTCGCTTTGAGCCAAATCTATCCTTGGGATAAAAACTCTTTCACCTTTATGTGTACCATTCAGAATTTCAGCATTTATGAAATTATCTTTTAAATACTGAACAATTAATCTGGTCCTATTACAAAGTCATTTTTTGGGGTTCATATTTCACATTAACATAACGATTGCCCCTTTTCTTAGCTGCAAAATATGTGGTGGCATTCCAGTTGGTGTTAATGAATTTATAAATTCAGTTAAAAAGTTTGTCTCACTCTGTTTGTCATCAGCTAGTACACAATCTACACTGTAATATTTTTTTTGTTCCATCTATTAATTCCAAAACTTCATTATTCAGAAGCAATGCATCTTTATTTTTCGATGTTAATATGACTTTATGTGCAAGCTCTGAATAATCATTGCTAACTATTCCATTTTGGAATAAAGCTGATATTATGGAATCCTTAAAATCATTGAAGATGGAATTTCCACAGTATCCTCAGGTAAATTACTTATTACTTCTGTTCTGCCTTCACCAATTTTAATTAACCAATCATTGAATTGATGCTGGCCTTCCGATCTCATATTTTTCTCTAATTTAGGATGTCTAAATTCTTTCTATAGTGGACCTAACTTTAAACATGTTTCCACAATGTCTGTTCGATTTCCATGGACAACAACAGGTAATGTTTGCCTAAAATCCCTACCTAACAACATAACTTTCCCCCCAAAAGGCAAATCATTAGCCATTACTTCACGTAAAAAATGCTCTATACATTGAAGAGCATGGGAAGACATCATTGTTGCCTCATCAATTATAATTAATTACATTTTTCTTAGATGTGTAGCTTGAAATGATGTCATTCTAATATCCGCGACTGATGTATATGGGAACTGGAAGTATAACTCCACTATGTACAGTTCTCCCACCTTCCAACAAAAGTGCAACAATTCCAGTAGTTGCAAATGAAAGTACAATTTCACCTTTACCTCTAATTAAACTCATCAATAAATTATACAGATAAGCTTTGCCCGATCTACCGGGTCCATCTAGATCAGTGGTTCTCAACCTTTCTAGTGCTATGACCCCTTGATAAAATGTCCCAAGTTGTGGTGACACACTCAGTCTGGCACACACACACTTATCCTGTCATATGACACACACAGTCAGCCTTTCACACACATACACACTCACCATGTTAAACACATACTCAGCATGTCATATCACACACACTCAGCCTGTCACACACTCAGCCTGTCACACACATACAAAGCATGCCATATCACACACACTCAGCCTGTCATATGACACGTATAGTCAGCCTGTCACACACGCACTCACCCTGTTACACACATACTCAGCATTTCATATCTCACACACTTAGCCTGTAACACATACATTGAGCCTGTCACACACATACACTGAGCCTGTCGCACACACTCACCCTGTCACACACATACTCAGCATGTCATATCACACACACACCCTGTCACACACATACACTGAGCCTGCCACACACACTCACGATGTCACACACATACACTGAGCCTGTCACATAGAGGCACACAGACACACACATAGAGACACACTGACACACACATAGAGGCACACACAGAGAGACACATAGAGACACACTGACACACACACTGCTAGTACGTTGCCTAAGCCCAGCCTAATCAGTGATCCGGCCATGCCCGTGAGCATGTAATTGTGGATCTGCCTACCCCCTGATGACGTCAGCTGCTTGCCGACGAGGTGTTCGGCGACCCCTAACAAATTGTTATTTGACCCTCTAATGGAATCGCGACCCGAAGGTTGAGAACCGCTGATCTACATAAAAATAACGCTCCTTGACCATTTCGTCATCTATTGCTTGTTGTTTGGCTTTAAATGCTTCCAATTGCAATTTATTCAAAGTAACAATTTGTTCTACTGCTTTTTGTTTTTCAACAACAGAGTCATACTGTTCATAGTTTATTTCATCTCTAATTCCTGGATCTGGTAGATTAAAAGTTGCACAACTTAAGCCATGACAAAGAAATACCTCTTGAATTTCCATTAATCCTTTCAATTCTGCAATTGACTCACTATATTCTTTCAAAAAGTCTTCACACCTTTTTAATTTAAATTTGTGCCACAAAGATAATGCATTGTGTACATTACAAAATATGCAAATTAATTAAAACTGTTCCCTCATTTGGCTAGGCAATTGACATAGTTCTGCTTCATCTAAACATCTCTCCCATTCAGTATCATCTGAAAGGAAGTTTCTTTATTGCACAGCTAATTGAAAGGTATCATAAACTAGGTCATTCATAGTTCTCAAATGTTCAAAACTTTGTGCACCAGGAACATTAAGAAGAAGTAAATGTAAACAAACATGTTCAGTGTCTCTTGGACTTACAGTATAAATTCTTGGAATAAGTTTACTACCTTTTTCTTTTTCACCATGCCCCATTAATGAAAACATAATGATATGGAATCTCAAAATATAAGAACTCCCTTGCATCACTTTCTTTACAATTTAATGTAAACCAAGCCGTAAGTGTCGTGTCTCTATTTTCATTTTGGTCAAGAGCATTTCTTTCATCACCAGCATTAAAATAAACTAACTGTCTATGTTGCAAATGAATAGCTAATCGATAAACTGCATGTGACTGATCATGCATTTCAAAGTTCAAAAGATGCCACATTGCTTCTGGACCACTTACATTCTGAGCATCTACATGACATGTAAAATTTGATTGTCTTCTTCATTTAGTTCACTTTGCACAACTACACTTGCTGCATCATATCCTTTGTAAATATATTCATAAACATATTTAATTGATTTCATTGAAGTGCAAGCTTCCACATTTATGTGTGCTTTGTAATTCATCAGCAAATGTGGATTTTATGTAACAACATAACGATATCTACATTTTTTCCCCGAATAATTGCAGTTTGACCTTCTCTTCTTCGATACAAAGGATATCCATCACAATTTGCAAACATTTTTACTCTAAATTCTTTAGGGAAATCTTTACTGCATTTATAATTTTCCATACATGGTTACTGAGGATTTATATCTTCACATGGGCCATGATATATGCGATGTGTAACAATTTCATAAAGTGTAGCATTTTTATGTGGATCTGATAGTTCAGCAATAATAACTGAATCCACTTGATCAGCATAATTCAATTTATCTTTTTATTGAAGGATAAAAAGTATATGTGCATGTGGAAGGCCTCTTTCTTGAAATTTTATAGTATAAACATAAACCACACACTTACCAAATAAATTATTGAAGGTTATGTCATATATTAATGCTGATAGCTTAATTTTGAACTCTAGCCACTAAATCTTGTCTATCAGAAGCACTTTGTCCAGCTTGCAAATTGTCCACAGTCGCCGACCATTGTGGATTGCATGTAAATGTAATAAATACATCTGGTTTCCCAAATGTAGTAACAATAGCCATAGCATCATTGTATCTTTCACTCATATTGCGAGGAGATCCTTGGAAAGAAGATGGCAAAATGATGGCTCGGCCAGCTGGAAGTCCTCTGTTTATAACAACTTCAGCTACATGATCCATAAGTCCACAATATTGTTCAACACGTAGCTTATTTTGTTGATATTTAATACAATTTAGATTGTTTGCTTCTACTTGAAGACATGAATCAATGATCCACTGTTGTGTCAGTTTTACACCATATAAAATGGGATTAAATTGCTGTCGAATATACGTTTGAGCAACTTTAAATTCAAGCATTGAAATATTATTTCTTACAAAAAGTTTCCTATTTGGATAACTTGGAAGTTTTAATTTAGGTTGCCATCCTGCCTCACCATTTGGATAAAAAATAGGATATGTCATTGGATCCAAATTAGAACTTAAAATACTGATGTTAATAAAAGGTTGCTCTTGGTTTCTCGGATATATTCTAATATCACGCTGAAATGGTGGTCCACCATTGTCATTTTGAAATTCCATTGCTACCTCATTAGATGTAGGTAAATTATAACGTCGTATCACAATAAAGATCTCTGTGAAAAACCATCATGACTCTTGGGATAGGCAAATTATTTTTTTTCAGCATAACTCTGTTGTTCCCATTCAACCTCAGATAATTTTTTATAAGCTTGAGTATATGGTTTTTGCCCATAATATTATCAATCACTTGAAATACAGTGGCTAATCATTTTTTATATTCAGAAAGCTTCATACATTGTTTAACAGCTTCCATTGTTTGCTCTCCTACTTCTGGGTGTAAATGTGGTGGTTAATTTGGCCCTTTACTTTAAAACAGTAGGGGCCATGTCCTGGAACATTAGCAGCTAATTTTGCACCCATAGAAGCAAATGAAATAGCACTGTTGTAAGACTGTATGTTTTGTTTGAAATTACTATCATTTGGAAATTTAGGGTCACTCATATGCTAGGAATTCATCTCATTTTGGAATTCTTACCTTTCCTTTCTGGCAACAACTAATGAACTGCCAATCTTTTTCCTGTTTAAAATGATTAGCCCCACAAAATTGACAAACAACATTCAACAAACCACAATTGTGAGGCTCTACTATTAAAATAATGATATTTCCTGAAAACATATGTCAACATTACTATCTTTGCAATATTCTTCACATTCATAATCTTTAGCACCCTTTTTTTTTATTCGTAGCTCCTTGACGCTTTGAATTAGCTTAACACACATTTTTCTTTTCTCTGAAATTCACTCACGATTTTGTTCTCGTACCCTTTTCAGAGTCTCCGGCGACTTTCGATCTCTCCATCTTTGTACGCGTTCCCGTGTTACAGGTTTTTTGCGTTCTTCATTGGTTTTTTTTGTTATCAGACATTGTGAATTGTAAATTTAATGTGAAATTTTTATTCTGAACATATGGATTATGAATTGTAAAAATTGGAAAGGTTACTAATATCTTTCTTTAGCTTACCTGAAGTTGTAATAGATGAAATAATTATAATTCCTTTTTTTTTACTTCACTCTTCTCTGCAACATATGATGGTATGTCAATTCTGTAAAACTTTTTTTTTTCCATCTGTAAGAGAAATGTAAGTGTGATAAGATCAAATGTGTTGTGCAATCTAATTAATTATATTTGTTCCGTCTAAATAGCAGTACACTACATTAATGTCCTTTTTTTGTTGTTTATTTAAATTAATGGTTAATTTTTCCAATCACAAAGTACTAAATTAGTAATATCTGCAGCAAATTTCCTATAATGATGCTTTTGTCTATTAATATATTAACAGTAAACAACAATCCACAACATTAATTCATGAAATTCAAATTAATAATTTATGTAATGATTAATTAACTTGCTCTTACTATTTGAAATAATTTTTATTTTAATTCTTATTATTATTTATTCTAAAATATTCATGTTTATGCCTTCTAAATTTTAGTATAAATGAATAATCCTTCTAATAATTACTGCTATTAATTTAATACTATTAATGACTTTAATTTACAAACAATTTTAATTGTTTCCATAAAACAAATAATGAAATCAATTATAAAATTATTTAAGAACTAATTATACTTTACTTATTATATATTAGTAGCCGAATAGAAAATCCTTCAGAGCTGACAGTCTGTCTTCATAAACTCCCACTGGAGAAAACATTTTCTGTGACACTGTCTTCAGCAAGTGTCTGTTGAAATTGACAGAGAGCTGCAAATTTTAAATTCATATGAAAATAATTAATAATATATATATTTTTAATATAATACTATGTTTTTTTGTCTATTAATTTGTCTATAAATTATTTTTTTTTGTTAGCTTAAACTCTATTCCTTATAAACATCACATAATTATTTTTATTTTAATATTTTTTAATCTGTAATTGAATCAATTATTATCTAATGAATTAATAAATATGTTCTAATTCCTATAGTTCACAAAATGTATGTACATTGTTATTATTTTATAAAAATATTAGCTATTTTTATAAAAAATATAGATATTTTCTGGCTTCTAAATATTGGAATACATGAATGATGTTGTTAATACAAATATTTTTTTTGCGTTTGAAATAAATTGAAATAATTTACATAACTTAATATTTATTTTCTAAATGAATAAATTAATTAATTGAGAAGTAATTATACCTAGTATCTGTAATTTGCAGAATACAAAATCCTACAGAGCTAACAATCTCTCTTCAGAAATTACTTAGCAAATATATTTCCAGTGCCACTCTTCATCAAATGTGTAGAAAGTGAGAACGATCTGGAAATTGTCCAGTATATATGAAATCTATCTCACACATACGCAATACTGCAGTCACGCGACAAAACCGTTAATTGGCGGTCAGGGCTTGAAAATCTGGAAAATGTTGCAAAACACAATGCGCGTGCACTATTTGTGGCTTAGCCACACGTTGGGAGTTTCATAATGGCAAGGCTTGTAATGTGTGTGCAAACCCGAAACTTTACAAGCTTTACACACAAACTTGCAATTACCAGAACTATATGTATAGCAGGGTGATGCTGATATATCATTGGTGCATTGTTATTTATTTATATATAACTTGCCACTTACCTGTCAAAAATAACGGCATAACATTTTCAAGCCTCGGAATGCTGTTGTCTGCCACACAATGCGAGTCTCGCCATGCACAGCAAAGCCAGGCAATGTGAGCCTCACTAAGCACAGCTTCTCTCTCCTTCTCTTCTTCTGTGTCCTCTCCCTCCCTCTTCTCTCCTTCCCTCTCCTTTCTGATTTGCCTTCCGCACCCATTGCAGGCCTCGTAATGAGCACCCTTGGCGCCCATTGCGGGTCTCTGTCACAAATGATGGGATATTTAATTTTTCTCTCCACCCTGTGTCTCTTCCGTCACTTCCTCCCCTGTGTCTCTTTCCCCCCTCCCCTGTGTCTCTTTCCCCCTCTCCCTCCCATGTGTCTCTTTCCCCACTCTCCCTACCTTGTGTCTCTTTGCCCTGCTCTCCCTCCCCTTTGTCTCTTTCCCCCCTCTCCCTACCCTGTGTCTCTTTGCCCTGCTCTTCCTCCCCTGTGTCTCTTTCCCCCACTTCTTCCTCTGTGTTTCTTTCTCCCCTCTCCCTCCCTTTTGTCTCTTTCCCCCTCTCCATCCCATGTCTCTTTTCCCCCCTCTCTCCATCTTTCCCCGTGTTTCTTACCCCCACTCCCTCCCTTGTGTCTCTTTCCCCATCTCTCTCTCGTCTCTCTGCCCCCCTTTCCCCCTCTCCCTCCCGTGTGTTTCTTTCCCCCCTCTCCCTCCCCTTTGTCTCTCACCCCCTCTTCTTCCCATGTGTCTCTCCCACCCCCCTCTCCCTCCACTGTCTGTTTGCCCCCCTCTTCCTCATTTGTTGTTTATGGGTGTGAAAACATTTGCGGGCTTGGGGAAATTGAGCAATTGAATAGCTATTTGCGGGCCAGGCTGTTAGTTATGGATTTAAACGTCGCTATTTTTTTCAAGCCTGCAACTTGCAGGCCTCAAAATGAGTGCCTTCAGGCCAGGCTGCTGGTTACGGGTTTAACCGTTGACATTTTTTTTTTCCTCTCCTCCCCCTCTCTACATTCTGGGACTCGCAATGAGCGGCTATGACATTTTTTTTTTCCACCGCAGCCATTTTTCTTCAATCCCCCAACTTGTGGGGCTCGCAATGAGCTCCTCTCCCCCTCTACCTTCGCAAGCCTGTAACTTGCGAGCGTTACACACAAACTTGCAATTACCACAACTATATATATGATATATATATATATATATATATATATATATTTTTTTTTTTTTATTATTATTATTATTATTATTTGAAATTGTACATTAACCCGTTGCAATGGTTTTATCTTACAGATATGATATGGCAGGACACGAGTGGCTGTCACTTAATAGTTCTGTGAATTCTGTAGTAGTCAGATACGGACACTCTTTGGCCATACACAAGGTACAGCTGAACAGCGTAATGTTTTTATGATATTTCTATTAGGTTCTCCTATGATTTTGGTTCTTACAATATGAGGAAAGCCATATATGGATACTTTATTTACTGTATGGGCCTCTGTTTATGTTATGTATTTTTTTCACAGTGTTGTTTTTCTATGGGTACACATCACTAGTTCACACTTATTATTGGACCCCCTTCCTTTGTAATGAGATTGCATTACATCTTATCTATTCCCAGTAGGGACCCCTCATATACAACATCTTCTTGCATCTTGAGTTTGTTATCAGTGCACACTATAACATTCACATTAACCATTTATTGGCAATGATCACATATATTTTCTTTATAGTCACTTGTATATGCACTGAACTATTGTATTTAATTTATTACATTGCTTTTGTGCCCTAATCTACATTCGTTCTTAACTTATTAGTTATCCAAACTTTTCCCACCTCTTTCATAGGAACCTAATATTGTCCCTCCTATATGCAGCATTTGATTTTATGGTTATATCTATAAAAAAAAAACAATTTTATGTTGGGATATTTCTATTAACTGCATCAAAATATATATTATTTTTAGCAATATGACTATGAAGATTAACCAAACTATGGTCCTTAGACTGCCAGTAGTCTAAAACTTCAGTTCAGCTGGTCCATGATTCAACTGGATATTCTGAAACATAAGAAAATGTATAAAAAAAATATGAAAAGCTCTACACGTGTGCCCTAGTAGTAGATGTTATTTAAATGTTCACAGACTATAGTTACATACAGCCTTATTAAATTGCAATTCGGTAAATTTAAAAGTGCTCTATTTAAGCACACAGCATATTTTTTTACAAAAGTTTTTAGTTAGTGTAGACCTTGCTTTTGGATAGAAGTTCACTAACTAAAAACTTCTGTAAAAAAAATATGCTGTGTGCTTAAATAGAGCCCTTTTAAATTTACCGAATCGCAATTTAATAAGGCTGATAGTTACATAGGGCCTCATTCTATTATCGGCCGTAAACCGGCCGTAAGGCTGCGATTCCTTGCGGGGGTTCTGTTAACTCGCGATTCTATTATGCGGCCCCGCAAGGATCTCCTCTTACGGCCGGCCGTAAATCTTGCAACCGGCCGTAAGCTGTGAAATCTAAAAAGTAAAAAATAAATTCAAGCCTGCACTGTAAAGCTCTGTAAATGCTAGGGATCATATTGGGGGACATGAGGATTAAAAGTAACCCACTCTCAAGCTTGCACATCAGCCCAAACCCGAGTTCAAATTAACTGTTTATTTTCCGGCTGCGGCGTGGGCGGGTCTGAGGTGCTCCAAGCCCTCTGGACTTTTTACATGGATATTTGACGTATATTAAAAAAATAATAATTTACGGATTTGAGTATAGGGTAATTATGTGCTATTTTTGCTAACCCCAAAAATCACTTTATAGTCTTCTCAAAGTGCAGGATGGTTTTATTTGGGCTATTTTATGTGCTTAATTGGTGCTAGCGGGACCTCTTTCCTGCAAGTAAGCTGCGGCTCGCTTTTAGCCTTGCTGAGAGGGTTCCCGGAGCAATTGAATTGCAAATAGGATTTTCTTACGGCCGATTTCCTTGCGGCCATTTTAGATCAAAGGATTTCCTCCGGCCCGAGCGGCCGCAAGAGATAGCAAGGCACCGGCCGCAAGCCTGCCGGAGCCCCCGGCCGGAGGGGAATAGAATAGCAGAATAGCTTGCGGCCGGTCCTTGCGGCCCCGCAACGGCTGCGGCCGATAATAGAATGAGGCCCATAGTAATTAAGGTTGAAATAAGACTTTCAGTCCATCAAGTACAACCTGTTAAGATCTCCTCTGATCTGCAATATGCGGATTAGTTATTAATTAATTAGTTGTTAATGAATTATTAATCAACAAAGGCAAAGGATCAGTATGTTGTAGTGGGGCACTATATTTCAGTGTAGCACAGAACATCACATATATAGTTGTGAGCAAGCGTGTTGTTGCTAACGCTACGGGCTAGCGAAAATACGACCTTACCACCCTAAACCAGCGCACTTGAAAACATTAAAAACACAAAAAATACACACAACGAATACATAAAAAGCTTACCTACAGCAAGGGGGGCACCCAGGACCGAGAAAACTGAAGTTACACCTCAATTTCACTCGAAATACAAGAGTTTAGACACCTGAAAATCCCCTAAGCGAGAGAATAAATGGGCTCCGAAAAAAACGAAAACGAGGCTACAGGACTCTAAAGACGCAAAACACCACCAAACACCTACGGATTTTCTGAAAAAGACCGACGCGATACAAGAACAAGGACGCCAAATCAGCCACAGCCGCGTACCACACATTAGGCGCCATTTTACAACACTAACTTACACAATGAGGAAGTACACAGCTATCCTAACGGATTTTCCTCGCGTGCGCACACTATTACACTACACACTGCCCACATTACTGACACTTACACAGCAGCTCCTCAGCCCTCAAAACACACATTGTATGCTGCAGCAACAAAAATAAATAGATTGCCAGCTCTTCTGCACAATGCTTCTTGCATATATTACTTCAAAATAGGTAACGTATATTGATGTATTATTTTATTCATTTTTTCATTACCATTAGCGGAAAAAAACAATGCTCATAGCACACAAACAACCAACAACCTCACAATGAGCGTCGAAGGTGCTCATTGCGAGCCGCACGATGAGGGCCGAAGGCGCAAGCTATTTGCCTATTCTATTCTATTCCTTGCGGCCCCGCATCTCCTACGGCCGATAATAGAATGAGGCCCTTAGCCTACAAATCCTTTCATTCTTTGGTCCTTTAATGATTTCCTGCCTCTTGGAATGTGTTTGGAATAAACCAATAACTTCTAACCAATATAATTTTATTTATGCATTCTTGTTAAATCTTGTTACTTATGTTTCATGCTTTTTTGCAAAACCAGAAGTTCTGCTGACCACTGTTGGTAAATGGATCACAGTTTAGGAAACAGATGATTATTTTCATCATATCTCTCTTTTCATATTGAATTTAAAGTGTCCTAATTTATATATTTTTTTTTTCCTAGGAAAAAATGTACATGTATGGAGGAAAAATCGATTCTACTGGCAATGTGACCAACCAGCTGTGGGTGCTCCATATTCAGAATCAGTCCTGGGTACAGTTGGTGCCAAAGGCAAAGGATCAGTATGCTGTAGTGGGGCACTCGGCCCACATTGTCACACTGAATGATAGTAGTGTGGTTATGTTGGTGTTCTTTGGGCATTGCCCCCTCTATGGTTATGTTAGCAATATTCAACAATATAACATAGGTAGATATGAATTTCATTATGGGATATATTGTATTTATTGTGTAATAAATTGTTTACATTTCGAATGATTAGAAAGGGACTTTTTAAATAGTCACTATAATGTTACAGTTTTTATTAGGTGGTTATAGATCTTTTTTTTTTTTTATTGTATTTATTTATTTTTTTCAAACTTTTTTGTGATAAAGTTGATAGTTTGTGAGAAAATGTATGTTAAAAAGGTTGTTTTTCCCAATATAAATAAGCTGAGCTCATCCCACTAATGCAGGGAGCTTCAGGCAAATGATTTAAATACTCTTCCAGAGTGTAAAAGATGGGAAGAGGTTAATGGCATATGGAAGGTTCCTAGATGTTACTAGGTGTTTACTTTTATGTACTTAATTTTATTAAGAAGTGTTTATAAGCTCTGCCTAACGTCAAACAATTAGTCACTGTATGGGTCTGGCCACCTCGGCGTATGCAGGCACAGGCTTTATAGGGCTGATGTGCAGTGTAGTGTCCTAGCCTATCAGGGACCACATCTCAGCAGAACATTACAGAATATTGCTGAGAGATGGTCACTCATTGGTTAGTAGTAGACAAAGCACACTCGGTAC
This sequence comes from Discoglossus pictus, assembly GCA_027410445.1. Lineage (NCBI taxonomy): Eukaryota > Metazoa > Chordata > Amphibia > Anura > Alytidae > Discoglossus > Discoglossus pictus. Next base: position 23,233,599 of record CM050163.1, on the reverse strand, counting down.
TACAAAGTCTGTGTCTTTATGAACTCCTGAGGGCGGCACCCCAACTTTCTGACGCACGGCCAACTCTCTTGCTCTCACTCTCCTGTCACTTATCTTCGGTCAGCCCTCTCCCCTGCACCTCGTTTTCAGCCCTCAGCACCCTGCTCTCTCCTCAATACCACTGGCCCTGTACCCCAGCCTCCTCCCCGTTCCCCATGTAAACTCTGAGCTATGCTGGATGGTGTACATTGTGGCCCCAGTCTGACTGACTTTAACGTCAGTCAGACAGCAGCCACAAGGTACACCATCCAGCGCAGCTCAGGGTCTAGAGAGGGCATGGGGTACAGGGGAGAAGGCAGGGGTACAGAAGAGAGAGAGGAGAGAGCTATTTTCGGCGCATTGGCCGTGCGCCAGAAAGTCGTGCCACCCCTAAGGGTAGACTCAAGCAGGTGATGTTTGATTGTAGGCAATAAAACAGAGCATAT